>VZTR01023594.1:0-11940 GCA_013400775.1 Chaetops frenatus | reverse complement strand
TAAAACATTATTAAGCTAAAAACAAAAAAAAAAAAAAACATATAAGGAAAATAAAAAAGCCCTTATGTATGAAAATTCTACCTACAGCAAGGAAAGCTGGCCTGGCTCCCATGCTGCATTACAGGGAATGAATGCTAGGGATCACATCCTCCAGCTGTGCAGTTGAGCTGAGATACAACTGCCTGGACTCATAAACTAATGATGAGTATTGATAAAAAGTTTGCAAGTTGTTTCAAATGCTCTCTTCAGGCAGCTGGTATTTGCTGTGCTTTCCTATAGAAAGTTGCTGCTGAGTAAGCTGAAGGTTGATGTTTTTCTTCTTTACTCATGGATTGGGCTGAGCACACCTGAGTTATGACAGACTCAGTTTGTCAGTCCTGTCAGCCCACTTCAAGGACTTCGTGAGGGACTTCTTACCCAGAGGTGGAATTCATTTTGAATATAATTTATGATCATAGTGGCAGAGCCAGTTTTACCCTGATTTCTTTCATTGTTTCACCTCACCTAACTTCGTTAGTTTAGTGGTTTTGATAGATTTTGAAGGTACAAGCTTGATTAACACTTACTGAGTATATTTATACTTAAATAGATACATTTGTGTATGGATCAAACATAGGCTTGGGTTTGAATATATACTTTTAGCATTTTGGAATTCATCAGATTTTGCTTAAAATGAGATGGATGTCAGTTCTGTTTTGTGCTGCTAAGCATTACTTGATTAGTGAGAGCTGTCTTCTGGTCGCCTTTGTGTGTAACCAAGCAGGACCAGAGTTTCTTCATCCTATATAAAACTTCCTCTGATCTAGCTGATGTGGAAAGGTGATTGTCCATGNGTGGAAAGGTGATTGTCCATGTTCATAATGACTTCAGAACTATTTGAAATGTAAAATAGAATGGCTTTTCTGTTTCATTTAAAGACGGAAAAAAAGCAGCTTTGGTTGAAAGACAAATCAGTAAAAGGGAAAAATCCACTACCTGAATGCCCAGCTGCTTCAAAAAGTAAAAACTTCCTTTTCTGTTCCTGCAACACAGTATTTCTTACATTTGCACAATAGTTCACTGTTATGTCATTTAATGCAGTGTTTTTCCCAGTCTGGAAAGTGAATGAAAGTGGTACATCAATAATAATAATAATTATTCAAAATACCTCTATGGAACTTACTTTGTTGAATGAGCCCAGATCCATTTCTCAATGTTTCTGAGCTTCTTAGACCCTTGAGAATAAATTTTGCATAAGTTCTCAGGTTACTTTAGACCAGAAAACTCAAATGAAGCATTAAATAACAGCTTTTTCTTAATGACACTGTTCTGAATATTTGACCTCGTCTTGTTTGTAAATCACACAGCCACTAGCTCATTGGAAATGCACAGAGCTCTGTGGTGCTTAATGAATTGCTGTATATTTGCTGCAGAGTTATCCTTTTGTTATCTTTTTGAATTTTGATTTTTTCCAGTGTCTGTCAGAAACGATAGGACTTGATCTGTCTAAAGAACGACTTCTTAATCTTCTGGATGGAAATCCTGTATATCGTATTTCTCATTACCGGCCCCTATGAAAGTCATAGGACAATGGCATTACTTATATCAGAACAAAGTCAATAGGAAGTGTGAATTGTCTTGTACTTGTCCAGCATTGTCTCCATTCCAAAAATCATTCTAAATTTAGTACATGGTAGTCCATCATGGCTAGCAGGAATTCATTAGTGTGGACATTTTCAGTCTTCTGAACTTCTCCTGTTGACACAGGCAGGATCAGTTCAGTATATATAATGGCTCTCTTTCTACTTTGATAGCATAGGTGATTTCTCTTGTGAAGCATTTGAGCATTTTCTTTATCCTTCTCAGTTGCCATATTGACATAAAAAAGTAGAGTCTTACTAACCTTTTTTTTCTGATTGTTCAGATGTAATGTTTATTTAATAGCTGTGTTTTAATTTGTAGTATGTATGGTATAAAGGCTGCAGTTTTCTGGTGTTTTTCATTGGTTTGTATTTTTGGATGGTTTATTGCTTTATTCTAAACCTTTGAAAATGTGCAACTCATAATACACTGCTACACCGGAACAAATCAGCCTTGTTTTCCTCCTGCCATGTTCTCACAATTCAGGTTACCTTTGAATATGGCTTTCCAGGTTTAGGACTTCCAAAAATCAAACTGGAAAATCATATTTAAATGTTTGAAAAAGTCTGTGCTAGATCTGTGTGAAGACAAGGCAAGTGACATCAGTTAAACTACATTCTTCATCTCCAGACTTTCTGGGAATAGTAGGGAAGGAAGATAAAAAATGTTACTCCACAGGTGGGAGGATGGAGGTGATCTATTTGTTCCACATTGTAATAAAACATAATCCTTTCCAGGTCACCTGGAGTAGAACTTCCAGATTCAGAAGCCTGGTTAAAGGAATAAAGAAATAAAGATGGAATTTTTGTTGTTTTGTCTGCTAATACGTAGTTAATTTAGGGTCCAGCAAAACTAACTGTACAGCAAAGAAATATTATTTTATTGCTGAACAATAAAATACTCCGTATTTTCATCTTCTTCCTCTATTTCAGTTCTGTGTACATAATTTATTTTTTTTAAAGTCTGCTGGCAATGCTGTTGCATAAAATAGCCCATTTTAATTGTCTTATTCTGTTTCCCACCCCAGATTTTAACAGTCATTCTATCCTAGCTTAATTATATATATTCAACATCCACACTTGAATGGAATGTTAGTCCCTACTCTTCTTTGACTTCAAACAAAAACCTATTTTTTAGGTGTCTAGGATCTTTCATTTGGTCTCCAAATGAACGTGTTTATGAAAGCTCGCTCCTAACCAGGGTTTCTAAGCTCTTTAGATTTCTAACATTGAAGTTGTAAATTTAAAATATAGAACTGTAGGCCATCAGTCTAGGTAGCAGATAAAGAGAAAAATGTGTTCCAGGCTACTTAAGCCATTTGAGAAACAACTCACAGAATTTAGTTGCAATGACTTGATATTTTGGTATTCATGGAGTAACATTATTGTTAAATATAAAATATTAAGAAATAGAGCACAGTGTATAATCTTGATGATGTCTTAGGTCGAAGTGTTGGATTTTTTGTTGTTCAGAATTACTTACAAAAGGATTGTTTCAGAATGCCCACTGTGGCATGATAGTAATTTTCTAAGTAGACAATTTATTGATTTTCTGTCTCTCTCTTCACAGTATTTAAACTCACTCTTAAAATGCAGAACAGATCGGATCTACATCACCTTCACTCACTTTAGACTTTATTGCATTACATATTTTTCTTCATTAAAATAATACAGAGTTGATGGATCTGTGTAACACTTTCTGTTCTCTCTGCATGGCCAGACCACTAACATCAAATGAGGTTATTCCATATTTGTTTTTATTTATGTTAGGCAAAGATATAAAATTGCTACCTTGGCAGGGTGCTGTTTCTTCTTATCAGTATAGACCCCGAGTTTGCACACCTATATAAACACTCTTCTTTCTGTTTCTTTCTCCCCTCCTTCCTTCTCCTTTAAAAGCTAGTGCTAATATGATGCTTTAAAACTGATTATAGATTTGTGCAGGAAGGTACAGAGTGTAAAGTTCTCTCAAGTGTTGACTTAAGGCATATCCTTTCGCTTTAGACAAATTAAGGTCTTTCAGATTCCCTTATCCCCTGTCTGGCACCATAGCACAGACTCCTCTTCATTCACAGTGAGCTTCAGCTCATGCTTAATTGGCTTTTGAGTACCTGGATTGCTCTACAAGGTTCATGTTTGAGAGTGATGCAAAAGCAAAGAAGTTTTATTCTATCAATTTCTCATCTAGAACGTTTTCACAAAGTTGTGATTAGAAAAAGCTCATGAAAACATGTCAAGCATAATTCAGCTAGTGAGTAGAGTATTAGCCTTAATCTAGTTATAACAGTCTTGAAATCAGAGCATTTACTCAGGTCCTCAGACTTTGCAGCTTCTTCTGAGTGTAGCTGTGACAGGATTGTTTGCAAGACCCTGGGTAGCCAGCAGTCCTTGTCTGGAATGGCTGCATAGGCTGCCGCCATTGAAGGAATCTGAAATATACAAACATTCTTCAGTCAGTTAATCCAGGAAAAGCGTGTACCTTTCTTTTTTAGCTTTTTTGGTGGAAAATAGTTTAAGCCCAAGGCTAAAACAAGAACTGAGATGTTACCCACCAGACTGATTTTTATTTTTTTCTGATCTTAAAATGTGCCTTGCAAATCTAAGGAGCTGACATGGCTAATGAGAGCAGAGGAAGAAATTTATCTCTGTTGTCAATAAGGCTTATCTTGTTTTGTTGCTTGCTAATGAAGGTCCTGAACAGTCAGGATGATCATTTTGCCTCCTACATCCTCTGTAATTGGTAGGACCTTTTTAACAGCATAATGTTATGATGTACAAGGTGTTCTTTGTTATTGCTGGAAATAACTTGCAAGCATCTATTTAACTCCCAGCGTTATCGGTATTATTTAACTACTAGCAGGAATAAAATATGCTTTTTCTTCATGTAAGAGTTGAGATAAATTTGCCCTCTTTTGGCCCTAAAAGTACAAAAATAAATCATGTGCAGATATAAAAAATGTTCAGAAGCAATGAAGTGACAAAATAGGGTTATATTAGAACATGCTACAATACAAAATATTCTATGTTACTATGACTGATATTATAGGCTTTATTTCATGTGATGCAAATCAAGAAGACTGAAAAGTACAAGGTCAAATCTGAATAGTTTATAGAGGTATAAAGAGCGATTTTAATACTCTGGGTTTGTTTTTTTTTCCTTTTTCTGTCATACATGCTTTGGACAAAATACCGGATTAGATGGATTTTTAATCTAGAAGTCTCTTTGCATCAACATAGTATGTAATATTTGCCTGCCTTTTTATATTTACATCTCTTCATGGCCAGTTTTGGTACTGATGGATATTAAAAGATCCAGATGTGTCAGAAGAAAGTGCCTAGCCCACATGAGAAAAGGGGAAAGTACTGTAACCAGTGCAGAATATGCACCACTTATATCAAAACAGTTACCAGACATGGTAACTTATGCTTTTTGAAGGCCATAAACTTTCCAGTTTCAGGTACAGAGACCTACAGAAGTGTTTTGTTTACTTTCAAAGAAAGTGAAAGTCCATGGAAATCCTCCTGTCCAGGTTGAGCTGTGAGACTTCTAGATTTTATTGGTCAAATATAAGTTGGGAAGTAAGTTATCCTGGAAAGATAAATTGAGAAGCTGGTGTTCAGATTTAAGCTCAGATTCAAGTTTCCAAAGCTATAAGTCCAGTGAAGATTCTGCTTTTTATGAATGTTCTGTCTTTTCTATCACTTAGTCATGATCTGAAATTACCATTATTTCTGGTTGGTAATTTAAATACTGAAATTATCTAGAGAACATCTCATTAATGTGATACAGGAATTCATTAAGTTGTAAGAGTGTATTGTCTTATAGGATTACAATCACAGAAGTACCATTTCTATAATATTCTATGTATTATAGCTGTTTAATAAGGCTTTCACATGGCTGTTTAGGAGAGGTCAGAAATGTTTTTTTCTGTTTGGGACTTTTTAGTAGCTCTTTTGTCTGTTATTCAAGAGAGCTTTTAACCAAGGCTGTCAGCACAGCAGCAATATATGTGAAAGCATGTGTAACAGCTGGCAAGGAGGTGACAGGGAATGAAAGAGGAGGGGAAGAAGGTGTTAGTCCTGTGGACCTTTACAGTCAGCTGTTGTGTTACAGATGTGATGGAAAGCCTTGGGTTAGTGTTAGTCTAGGAAATCTCTGGTAACTCTTTGTAATGATTATTTCAACAAAACAAATGTGCTCAGCAAGGAGATCCAGCTAATGAATGTGTGAAGTGCCATCATCAGTTGAAACTTGATCAGTCTAAATACATTGATTGTGAAATACCGTAGCTTCCTGAGTTATATGCCTAGAGTTCACTTAGTCCTTTGTACTTATTGTGGTGTTTCTTAGGGGATCATTCCAGACTAAGTTATTCCTTATTGTGAGGAGTTTCATGACAATTCTGGCAGTGGGAGGGATTTGCCTTCACCTCTTCAGTGCTGTGTTGCAGTAATGAGCAGCTCTTAAATTATTTTTTGTGGCATAATTCTTTCTTCCAACAAGATGTATGGTTTTGATTGTGGGAGTCACCTGAATCTTGACAGACTAAGAGAAACTTTCAGATTAGCAAAATTTGTAATTTCCTCTTGAGCTTCCTGTGGTCACTTGCTTCATTCTAAAGTGTTGCTTTCAGTGGTTCAGTAGAGTTTGGAGGGAGGAAGAAGAGATGGGGGGTTTGTAAAATGCTGTCTATAAGAGGAACATTTAAGTTGATTTTTATTGACAGTAGTTGATTGAAACAGATGACAGTAATGTGTATAATTAGCAGAGAAAACTGTTCAGGCATAAACATAGTCATCTTAGGTGATTCAGATGGTGCTAAAATATTGTCCTTAAATGTATTTTATTTGTTTTGTGAATGGATTACCCTGACGACAGGGCTGGCACAGCCAGTCACTCTCAGGTCAGATTCTGCATTTTTCATTTGATGTTTTCCAGCCATTGCTTTTGACTGATTTCATCCTGACTTTGACGAGTTCTTACTCAGTTTTCATTCTTACTCGTGAGCCATAACTTTTATTTTCAGTTTGTGGTAACAGAAGTTATTTTGAATATGCTATTATTCTGAATATTTTAAATAATAAGCACAGAATTTCTTCTCATGAAGAAATAGGAATCTGTTGACAAATATACTCTGTGTTCCATGCCTCCATTGTAGCAGGTTAATGCATTATGTTTCTCAACAATAATTAACACTACTTAAGCAGAAGCTCAGTCAATAGTATTGATACAATGTCTGCAAGAAATAGCTTTGTTTAGAAAAATCCTGGGGTTCATCTTCAGGGCATGTTGCTGTCTAAATCTCCCACCCACCCTAAAAGAAATGCCAATACTTTTGTGAATTCAATTTGAAACAAAACTACAAAATTGCATCAGGAGACATGTTAACACTTTGGGTTGCCTTGACAGAGGAAAGTGCATTAGGCTTTGTCTTGGTTTTGGCTGGAATGGAGCTTATTTTTCTTCTTAACAGTGTTGTTTTTAGATTTGTGACCAAAACTTGTTGGTAACACACCAGTGTTTTAGGTGAGGTGTGCTGGACTCAGCTTCAAGACCTTCGTGGTCTCCTCATTCTGGCTGCCCCCAGCGAGTGGCCTGGGAGGGGACACAAACAGGGGAGGTGACCAAAACTGACCAAGGGGGTGCTCTGTGCCGTGCAGCAGCATGCTCAGCAGTAAAACTGGAGGGGAAACTGCCTTTTCCCAAGGTAAACATTGCTCAAGGACTAGCTGAGCATGAGGCCAGTGGTGGGTGTTGGGTGGTGACTGATCCTTTTTGTGTCATTTGTATCATAGCCTTTAATTAAAACTAGATTTTTTTTTTCTTTTAAATATTAAATATAACTCTTCATAGTAGTCACTGGTTGGGGGATTTTCTTATCCTATATGAAATCCATTTCATTATTGTGAATATTCCCTACAGAAAAATACCCTGATTTAGAATTGAATTTATTTGAATATTTCAGCTTGTGGTCATGAAGAAATGTAGTAAATACAGCCTTTTGCTACTGGCAGAAAAGGCTGGAAGGATTTAACCAAAAAAACCCTCATACTTTTTCTTTATAGGATGACATCAATGTCAAAAAAAGTTGACATGGGAGTTACCCCATTTTCAGATATGTTACCTGTCATATCTGATTCCTAAAATAAAAAAAGAAGTTTTCATGGCATAGATGAAGTATCTTAATAATCAAAGCTAAATACATTTATTTCCTTCTCAGAAGCAGGTAGTTGCTAAATGTTTTATTACTGCATGTACAATTAAAATTGAATGCTTGTGTTTGCAAATCAGTCACTGTTGAGTCTTATCACTAATGCAAAGATAAACCTCTGCATTGAGCAGTAATATATTTGATATGGCTAATAGAGAATGCTATGAACGCATCATGAATGTGTGATAAAACAAATGATGCAATCTAAATAATGGTATCTCTAGAGACCAATTAGTTTCTGCACATACTTGATTATGACAGTGTTCCTGTATCTTCCAGGTATTGGGTATGGTGGCTAAAAGATATACTTCTCATTGTGCATGATAAAAGCCCTAAAGCTGACTTCATGGGGTGTAAGAGCCTCTGATACAGCTTGAATTGTAGAATATCCTGAGTTGGAAGGGACCTACAAGGGTCATCAAAGTTCAGCTCCTGGCCCTGCACAGGACACTCCAAGAGTCACACCATGTGCCTGAGAGCAGTGTCCAAATGCTGCTTGAGCTCTGTCAGGCTGGTGCTGTGACCACTGCCCTGGGGAGCCTTTTCCAGTGCCCAGCCACCCTCTGGGTAAAAAAACATTTTCTAATATCCAAAATAAACTGAAGATATCAGTGCCTGTCCCTCCTCTTCCCCTCAGGAGGTAGTTGTAGACTGCTGTGAGGTCTGGCCTCAGTCTCCTTCAGGCTGAACAAATCCAGTGGCCTCAACCACTCGGCATGGCTTCTCCTCTATATCCTTCACTATCTTTGTAATCCTTCTTTGGACACTCTCTTATATCCTTTGTGTGTTGTGGTGCCCAAAACTGCACACAGGACTCAAGGTGAGCAGAGCAGAGTGGGACAATCCCCTCCCTTGCCTGGCTGGTGATGCTGTGCCTGATGTAATTGGCCCTCCTGGTTGCCAGGGCACTGCTGACTCAGATTCAACTCAACATTGACCTTGATCTTTCCATGTCACTGCTCTCCAGCATCTTGTTCCTCACTCTATACATAAATCCAGGGTTGCCCCATCCCAGAATCCAGCACTTTCTTTGTTGAACTTCATGTAGGTGGTGATTGCATGGCACTCTAATTTGTCAAGGGCCATTCCTGCAGGACCTGTCTGCCTTTGAGGGAGACAGCTCCTCCCAATTTAGTATTATCTGCAAACTTACTCAGGATACGATTGAGTCCTGCATCCAAGTCCTTTTTGAAGATGTTGAAAATTGGGCTTTGCAGAACCCTTTAGTGACAGGTCACCAGTCTGATGTCACCCCATTCATTGTAACCCTTTGCACCTGAGCCATGAGCCAGTTGCTCACCCATCCCATGATGTTTTTATGTAGCTGTGTGCTGGACATTTTATCCAGAAGGATCCTCTGAGACAGTATCAGAAGCTTTACTGGACATTTCTCAGGATATTTTAAATCAGAGTAGTTACCTCCTGAAGAATATCTTAAAAGTTTTGCAGGTTGTAGATGATTTATTCCTAGGAATGATTTTCCAATACATCCAGTACAAATGTTGCTATTCCTGCAGTGATACTAATACAAGGATGAGGCATAGTCAGTCATACCAGCCACCACCTACACATGCTCTAGAAATACACTGATGAAATTCCATAGACTACTGATGTGTGGGTTTCTGAGTTGCTCATACATGAGAACAATTTTTTTAAATTTATTGTTTTACTGACATTCCATGGGTAAAGATACTCCTAAAGTAGTTCTTCAGAACAGTCTCAGAATAGCAGCTTCTCTGCAAGTCACTGCCAATGAGAGAATACAGCAGATCTTACCAGGAAAGAACATAATATTGTGTTAGCTAGAGGGAAAAACAGTTACTATCATTGTGCCAAATATTGAAGTTCATTCTTCTTTGCTGAAAATAATGTGGAGAAACAGATAGCAATCTTTGGCCACAAATCTAAAAATATTTTTAGGAGTATAGAAAATAAAAAATATTTTAGGAGTATAGAAAATTAAAAATGTTTTTGTTCTGTAGTTTCCTATTGACATGACAAGTCAGCAATATGTTAAATTCTGCTCCCCAGCACATTTTAAGACTTCAGAAGATGCTTAGTTTTATGAGGTTATCCATGTAACCTGCTTCCCTTTGATTCAGCAGAGGCTTTGTGATCTTGGAAACAACAGATTTAATTCAGTGCTGGGAGCTTTTAAAACTCTTACCCTAGAAAACTAACACTATACAAGAGGCCAAAGCCATTAGATCACACCACCAAAAAAGGAAGACTATTTCCAGTGCAGTGTTGCTCAGTACGTGTGTTTATTGGAAAAGCTGCCCGAACAGAAGCCACAAGAATAATCTCCTTAAAAAAAGATTAACAAAATAGCAATTGATTGAAAAATTTTTAAGTGAGGAAGTGTGCAATATGTAAGGTTGTTTGGTTTTACAATCAAACTCCTCAGTGTCTGAAGGGAGACCACTTGAAAAGATTAATTTCTGTCTCTGCAAAGTTCCAGCTGACAGTATTGTTAGAAATTAATCTCTTCAAAAAGAATGCCAGCTGTTATATTCCTTTTCTAAATGCAACAATAGGAAAAAAAACCCAAACCTGTAGCAGTTCCACATCCACATTTTTTTAACTCCTGATGTGCAAAATTTAATATTGGTATACAGGAGGCCAGGGTGCTCTTTTATTGCTATTTCTCATACTGACTCATCATCTGTGAGTCACTGTGTGTAGGTTCTTAAGTCTCTCCCTCACCTCCATAGTTTAACACTAGTTGAGCTTTAGTTTAATAAAATTTTAAGGCAGTTTTCTTTATCTCAGGAATTCCTGCATATGCAGCATGTACTTGAAACTAAAGGCTACTCGGGGCAACCTTTAGTTTCACTATTCGGTGTTTGTTTGGCCTTTCTAAGGAAAGGATTATTTTTTGAAAACTGGGTCTGAAAGGGTTGTTTGTTCTTTCTTATGAAACCTTGTGCTAGTTTCAGCTGTGTTAATCTTTTTTACAGTGGCTGGTACAGGGCAATGTTACAGATTTGGGCTGAACATGGGGTTGATAATATGGAGATGTTTTTGTTATTGCTGAACTGGGCGTGCACAGAACCAAGGCCTTTTCTGCTTTTCATACTGGCCATGCTGGCAAGGAAGCTGAGCTTGCATGGGAGGCTGGGAGGAGGAGACACAGCTTGGACAAGTGACCAAAGGGATATTCCAGACCATATGACATCATGCTCAGTACATAAAATGGGAGGAAGAAGGAGGAAGGGGAGGAAGTTTGGGGTAATGACATTTGTCTTCTTGAGGAACTGTTACTGTGTGATGAGTGCCTGCTCTCCTGGAGATGGCTGAACCCCTGCCTGCCCATGGGAAGCAGTGAATTAATTCCGTTTTTTACTTTATTTTAGTGCACAGCTTTTGCTTTCCCTATTAAACAGTCTGTATCTCACCCCATCAGTTTTCTAATTTTTACCTTTCCAGCTCTCTCCCCAGTCTTGCTGGTGGGAGAGTGAGCAAGTGGCTGTGTGGTGCTTGGTTGCTGGCTGAGGCTAAACTACAACACACTAGTAGCAAAATAGCCCTTTAAATTAATGTTTGGGTTTGGTTTTTTAACCTGAGAATATTTTTGAAGGAGATACACTTCTTGGATTAATGATAAAAGCAGTGTTTGTGCCTGTTTTCACTTGTTTTTGTATATCAGTAAGAACAGCAGACTTTGCTGTAGCGCTCACTTCAACTGTGTTGAATTTGTTTCATACCTTTACTAGAATAATTTATTTATTTTGTTATTTATAAAACCATATATTTGGTTTTAATGTTCTGGAAAAAATGAGGACATGCAGGACAACTGGTGGATCAAGCCCAACCAATATGGATTTATGAAAGGGAGGTGCTGCTTGACTCCCCTGAAGTCCTTCTATGACAAAGTGACTTGCTCAGTAGATGAGGGGAAGGCTGTGGATGTTGTTTGTCTAGACTTCAATAAAGTGCTTGACACCATCTCCCACAGCATCCTTCTAGATCAGCTGGCTGTTTGCAGCTTGGGTGGGTGGACTCCTCGATGGATGAAAATCTGGCTGCATGTCCAGGCCCAGAGTTGTGGTGAATGGAACTAAATCCAGTTGGTGACCCGTCTCTAGCAGTGTTCCTCAGGGCTCAGT
>VZTR01023504.1:0-11475 GCA_013400775.1 Chaetops frenatus | reverse complement strand
TCCAGGGAGCCACTCCAGGCATCCCCTCTGCCAGCCCTGGCACCTGAGGGCTCCTGTGGCCGGGCACAGCTGAGCTCACCACACCCAGCTCAGCTCTGACCCAGGCCAGGCTTAACTTGAGCACTGCTGAGCCTCAGAACCTGGGAGAGCCTCCAGACTCTGCCAGATCTGCCTCACATGTGGCCCAGAGCTGTTTGGAGCTGGCTCAGAGAGGAGCAGAGTGACAGAGCGACAGAGTGACAGAGTGACAGAGTGACATCCACGCTGACACTTCAGGCCTTCCCCTGGACACCAAGGGTGTCACAGCCTGGATCTTCCAGTGGCACTTTTCGGGATGCTTTCCAAGTGGTCAATGTGCTTTTTGGATGCTGGGCTCCACGTCCAGCTGTCACATGCACAGTTTGGAGCAGGATGAGACATTTGGCCCTCTGAACACTCTGCTGTTCCCTGTCCAAGGCTCCTCATCCCTGCTCTGAAACACCACCAACTGGAAGTCTCTGTACAAATAAAACAACCCCAAAACTCCGGGTAATCTCTGTAAATGCAAACCCAAGTGCAAATTGGAGCAGATTGGTCAATTTCTGCACACTCAGGAAGCAGAAATGCAAGGAGTTTTTAAGAAACAGTTGGGGAGAAAGCAATCAAAAGAACAACAACAACAACAACCACCGAATAAAAAGAGATGTAGATGTGGGAAAAAAATTTGGTGTGCTGGAAATGGCAGCGTTTAGCTGGAAACGAACCCCCCAGGAGAGCAAACAGATACTGCTGAGGGAGGAGGAGATGGGGAAGCAGCAGCAGAGAGGGAAAGCAGCAAAGAGGCTGAGCTGGGGAAGGAGAGTCAGAGCCACGAAAGCAGCAGAGAGAACACAAACCAGCGTTAATTAGGGGAGCAAACAGAAATAATGAGCAACAAATTGCAGGGAGCTTTGGCAATTAACGCAAAATTGCGCTGGTCCTGCCCACGGCAGAGCCCAGGAAAGCCTCCCCTGCAGGGTGCTCGGCTCAGCTGCTGGGCAGGACAGCAGCCCAGGGCACGGGGGGCACTGCTGGCACAGCTGGCACGGGCAGGACAGGTTTGGCACGGGAGGGAACAGTGGGGAACACCAAGTGTGAGTGGCTAAGGATTTCAGGAAAGCATTCCTGTTTGAGAATGCTCTGATATAAGTGAACATTTACTGTATGGGGGAGAAATTCCCCCTGGGAGGGTGGGCAGGCCCTGGCACAGGGTGCCCAGAGCAGCTGTGGCTGCCCCTGGAGCCCTGGCAGTGCCCAAGGTTGGACACTGGGGCTTGGAGCAGCCTGGGACAGTGGGAGGTGTCCCTGCCACGGCAGGGCTGGCACTGGGGGGGCTTTCAGGTCCCTCCCAACCCAACCCAGTCTGGGATTCTGGGGTTGCAAACACACCTGTGCCAGCCCCGTCACCTCTGGGTGGTGCCTCTGCAACAGCAGCTCAGCTGGTTTGAGGATGTTGCCAGATCCTGCTCCTGTCTGAGCTTCCCAGGAGGATCCCAGCCCTGTGGCTGACCCTGGCCTGCCCTGGAGGGTGGAGATGGGGATGGGGGAGGCTGTTCCTGCCCTTCCTGCCTGGCACAGGCATTGCCAGGGAGCCCCTGGGGCTGAGAGTGGCCTGGCACAGCTCCCCAGGGGGGTTTAATCCACTGACCTCAGTGCCCACCCTTGGACATCCCCAGGGTCATCCCAGGGTCCAATCCCCACTGCAGAGTTTGGAGTCAGAGAATTGTTTAGGTTGGAAATGCCCTCTGAGATCACCAAGTCCAACCATTCCCAGCATTGCCCCAATGTCCCCAAGTGCCACCTCTGCAGGGCTTTGAAATCCCTGCAGGGATGGGGACTCCAAACCTCCCTGGGCAGCTGGGCCGGGGCTGGACAACAATTTTGGGAAAGAAATTTTTCCCAGTGTCCAACCTGAACCTTCCCTGGTGGAACTTGAGGCCATTTCCTCACAGAGAGGGAAGCCAGGTCCCTCATCCCAGGGGATCCAGGCAGCCCTGGAGCCAGTGGGAAAGTTCAAATCCTTGCTGGGCTCCTCCCAGTCCCTGAGCAGAATAAATAACTGACCTCTCCTCCTTTTCATCCCACACCTCTCAGCTGTGTGCAGCCAGTCAGACACCACCAGAAATCCTTGGCAAAGCCAGGGGAAATCCCATCCTGGCTGCAGGGAGCAGAGACCTCACTCAGGGATCCCCCCAAGCTCTCTGAAGGTGTCACTGCTGCTGTGCCAGCAGGAAATGGCTCTGTGCAGGTGGGTCTTCTCCCAGAGCAGCTCCAAAGGTTTCATCTGGGAGATAAATGGGTGAAGGGAAGGGCTGGGGGGTGAAAGGAAAGGGGGGAAACCAGAGGCTGGAACAAGGGAACAATGCCAGAGGTGGGACCCTCCGAGCTTGGACACAGAGCTTGGACACAGCCCAGGACCAGCCACTCCAGAGGGGCAGCTGGGATTTACAGGGGGAAGGCAGCAAATGACAGAGGGTTTTTAGCACAGAAATGACCTGAGGAGCCTAAATCTATTCTGAGAGTACATCTGGGCACCTGTGTTGGTTTTTCCTTCATATTTCCAAACCCTTTTTCCTGGCTGTCAGCAGTGCAGGCACAGGCCATGGAACAACCTTTAGCTCCTGCAGAGCTGAAGGAAAATAAACCAAACAAATCAAAGGGTCCCCCTGGAACCCTTTGGGCTGGGACACAACTGAGTGAAATATTTATGACAGAGTTCCTCCATCAAAAGGGCAAGGAGGAAACAGGAGCTGAAGCAAGGGCTGAGGAGCAGAGGCAGGATCTGTCAGTCTGCTGGAGCCAAATAGAATTTCAGATGCAGGCAACGTTGGTGTTTGACAGGAAACTTCTTGGTGTGATTTTATTTGCTTGGGACAGCTCTCCTATTTCATCTTTTATTTTTCTTGTTCTTGCAATTATTGAAGTATCCAGGACAACTCTTGCAAATCAGATATGATTCCTATGCCTTTCACTTTCTCCCTCAAAGAAACATTTCCACCAATTAAAAATGAGGGGAATTCAACTCAAGCTTGACTGAAGGCACATTTTATTTGTCCACAAATCTTGGCAGAACACAAAGCTTTCCATGAAAAGCTAAATTCTATTTTTTATGGGTATTATTCTGGGGGAACAGTGGAATCCGCACTTTTGCCTGGAAGCCCATGGAACAGGGAAATGATTCCTCCTGCAGAGCCAGAGCCTCCCACGGCAGCGAGAACCCTCCCACGCTGGGGATCAGGATCTGAGCCTCACACCTGTGCCAGGATTTATTGCTTATCATCCTTTGTTTTACCTCCATACCTGACTTTTCTCCTGCTCCTCTCTCAGAGGTGCCATTCATTTCTCAGCTGAACATTTCATTCAGCAGCAATGGATTCTTTTTTGGGATAAATGGCTGTCACTGTCTCCTCTCAGCAGCAATTAAAGCTCTCAGCATCACAGGTGACGAGCAGTTCGTGCCTCCTGTCACGGGTAACGAGTTCTTCTGGGGAAGGAGCTGGCTGCAATTCCACTGCCAGGAGCCACTGCCAGCTCCTGGATCCTCCCAGGGAAGAGGCACTGGGATCCCCCAGCCTGCTGGTCCTGGGATGCAGAGGCTCATTCCCTTCAGAGACATCGGGGATTCACCCTCAGGGGCTCCTTGCAGAGCCCTTCACTCAGCACCGAGGCCAGAAAAGCTCTGGGCGTTCTTGTTTAAAGGTCCTGTGACCTTCCAGCTCCATCCCACTGCCCCAGCCAGCACAGCCCACCTGCCCTGCCCAGGCTGCCCCGTCCCTCGGGCTCTGCGTGGGACAGATGCAGAGGCAGGGATGGATCTGGTGTGATGCACAGACAGGAATCTGCCCCTCTCTGGCTCTGACTGATAAAACTCGGTTTGATTGCCCCACACGCCCTCCCTGAACCCGGCCTTCTCATCACAGCTCAGCCCTGTTTTCCTACCGACCCTGAAAACCTGTGCCCGGGGATTGCTGGAGGGAAAGCTAAACTGCAGAAATTCCCTCTGCAGCGAAAGGCAGAGCTGGCTGCAGCTGCAGCTGCCACAGGGCAGGGTCAGCCCCGTCCCACCCGGGCAGGGCAGCCACAGGCCTGGGAATGGACTGACCACGTTCCCCTCGGGATCACCCCTCTGTCCAGCACCGAACCCCTCGTGCCCTGTGGCCCCGGCTCTGCCTGTGGGGAACATCCCCGGGGCTGGGGGGTGCAGGGACCCTGCTCCTCATCCTCATTCCAGTTCAGCTCCTCATTCCCATTCAGCTCCTCATCCTCATTCCAGTTCAGCTCCTCATTCCCTTTCAGCNGTTCACTCCTCATTCCCATTCCCTTTCAGCTCCTCATTCCCATTCCTGTTCACTCCTCATTCCCATTCCCTTTCAGCTCCTCATTCCCATTCCTGTTCACTCCTCATTCCCATTCCCTTTCAGCTCCTCATTCCCATTCCAGTTCAGCTCCTCATTCCCATTCCCTTTCACTCCTCATTCCCATTCCCGTTCACTCCTCATTCCCGTTCCCTTTCACTCCTCATTCCCATTCCCGTTCCCTCCTCATTCCCATCCCCGTTCCCTTTCACTCCTCATTCCCATTCCCGTTCACTCCTCATTCCCATCCCCGTTCCCTTTCACTCCTCATTCCCATTCCCGTTCACTCCTCATCCCCAGGAAGCAGCGCCAGGTGCAGCCCGGCCGTGGATTCCTTCCAAAGCAATCAGAACACAATAAAGCTCTCCCAGCACCCGAGCGGGCCGAAGCCGGGAGATGTTGACATTATTTGCATCTTTATTGTTCCCACGCAGCAGAGCGAGGGTGGGGCTGTGTTTTGACTCAACAGACACACGGAGATGCTGTGATGCTTCCTTGAGTGCAGGAAGATGGAGCCCAATGACACCTTCGCTGCTCTCCCCGTTCACGCCCCCATCCCACCTTTGTGGAGCTCCAGAGCCGCCCCTGGGGTCACTGAGCGTGGGGATCAGCGGAGAGGAGAGCCAGAGCCAGCGGCAGGGAACGGGGGCTGGGCGGGTTCTGTGTAGGTGAGTGGAGCTGATGGAAGCTCCCCCCTCCCCATCCCCTGGAGCAGCTCCCGTGGAGACCCCACGGGGCCGCAGCACCTTCGGCTGCCCCTCCCCAGGGAGGGTGGGCCCAGACACCCCCAGGGAACTCCCCTCGCCAAATGCCGGCCCTGCAGCCCTGGAGGAGCAAAGGCAGCAGGTCCCAGGCAGCACAAACCCCCCCTCCAAAGCAGCCGTGAGCTTTACAAATCACAGCCCGTCCCTCCTTCCCTCCTTCTTTGCCGTGCCTGTCCTCAGACAGCCCAGGCTGTGCAGTTCCCCTGCCAGGGACACAATTTCAGTGCCCCTTGCACCGTCTGGAGCCTGGGCTGGCATCGGCAAAGGGCCAGAGGAGGAGGAGGAGGAGGAGGAGGGGTCAGGAAGGGAGGGAGAAGGGGAAGAAGAGAGAAGCGAGCAGAGCTTTGTGCACTGAAGTGGGCAACAGCTGCTGCTGCGAAATTCGGATGGAAAGGAGCCAGCACAAAGGATGGATTTTGATCTCTGGCCTTCCCACATGGAGGGAAGAAAGAACCATTGGTTGAGGGTCTGGAAAAGAACATCAAAGTCCAGGTGGTGAGGCTGGGTGGGGCAGCCTGCATCAACCTGGCAAAGGTGGCACCTGGTGTGGCTCAGCTTCCTAAGGAAAACAAAGATCCTTTGCCCTCCTTCAGCCCTGTTTGGGGGCTTGGTTGGGAAAAACCTCTGAGGCCACTGAGTCCAGTGTTCCCCCAGCACTGCCCCTTTATTATCTCTCTGTGGAGAGCTTGGGACCCACACACAGCCTGGAGCTGGGGTGGGACAGAGGTGGGGCTCAGGGACCTATTTACCACCCTGGCTGGAAATTTGTGTTGTGTCCATCACCTTTCTCACCCCTCCAGGCTGGGCATTTGTGTCCCAGCAGGTGGTGATTCCTCAGGTGACACCATCCCCACCTGCACCCGGGAAACTCCAGGGATGGACTCCCCTGGAGCCCTGGCAGTGTCCCAGGCCAGGCTGGGCACTGGGGCTGGGAGCAGCCTGGGACAGTGGGAGCTGTCCCTGCCCATGGCAGGGCTGGCACTGGGTGGGCTCTAAGGTCCCTTCCAATCCATTCTTTGATTCCAAGGGGGCACCATGGCTCCTCATCCCAGCTGTGCAGGGGCTGAGCTCTCCTGGGGCAGAGGACCCCCCTCACCAAGCTGCTCCTCCACCTCTCTGCTGATTCCTTCCCCAGAGAGCCTCTCCCTGGCTGGAAGGAGATTTCCTGCTGTACAAACAACATTTCCCTGCCCACACACCGGGAATCTCTTGCTCCAAGCAAGGCAGAGCAGAATCCCAGTCCTTCCCAGCCTTCCAGGTGTTTTCCTTAAGCTCCTGTCCCCTCACTTGGAAAAGGGGCTTTGCAAAGCCTTTATTGCATGGAGCAGCTGCTGCTTTTTCCACACCTCATCCACTCACAGAGATCACTTGGGATCACATCCCCTGGGATGGACAAGGACAGCCAGGGATCAGGGATGTCAGCTGGGTTTGGGAAAGGCACTGAGGGGCTGGAATCGTGTCCAGGGCAGGGAATGGAGCTGGGAAGGGGCTGGAGAATTCCTGAGGGAGCTGGGAAAGGGCTGGAGAATCCCTGAGGGAGCTGGGAAAGGGCTGAGAATTCCTGAGGGAGCTGGGAAGGGGCTGGAGAATTCCTGAGGGAGCTGGGAAAGGGGCTCAGCCTGGAGAAAAGGGGGATCAGGGGGGACCTTCTGGCTCTGCACAACTCCCTGACAGGAGGGGGCAGCCGGGGGAGATTTGGGATCTGATCCCAGGGAACAGGGACAGGAGGAGAGGGAACGGCCTCAGGTTGGGCATCAGCAGGAATTTCCCCATGGAAAGGGAGGTCAGGCCTTGGAAGTGCCCAGGGAGGTTTGCAGTCCCCATCCCTGAGGGATTTCAAAGCCCTCTGGATTTGCCCCTGGGGACACGGGGCAGTGCTGGGGGAACACTGGACTCAGTGGCCTCAGAGGTTTTTCTCAACCAAACCAATTCTGTTTCTCTTTGCTCTTCTCCCTCCACAATTTGCCCCACGGGTTTCTCTCTGTGCCTCTCTCTGTGTCCTCCAGAGGTTCCTAACTGAGATATTCCCAGGGACTTTTGGTTTTCTATGGATCTGATTTTTAAAGTCCAGGTTTTCCTAAATCCATCCCATGCTCCAGCTGCACCCACTTGTCACAGGCAGCTTCACCTTTCCCTCCTCCCTCAGGTACCAGCTTGGCCTCTCTCCCTTCTGCCACCGTGGCACCCCAGGGAGGCAGGAAATAAAAGGAAATCCAGGCATATTCCCCATTTTTCATCCTCAATTTGATCCTGTCTGAGTCGCATCCCACCGTTTTTCAAACATCCTGCAAAAACCAGGAAGAAATCAATTTTCTTAGGTTGAGACCTGGATTTCTCTGCCGTGCCCACTCTTTGTTAGACCCTGACAGGAGAAGCCAAGGAGATTTCAGGGCTCTTTGTGGCTCCTTTCCAGCCTCATCCTGCCAGGGTTACTTTGCTTTTCCCTCTGCAGCCCGGAGGAACGGAGCTGTCACCAATTAACACCCTTTTCTCACACTTCCCCTGACTGCAGGAGAAGCAGAACAGACACCCCGGGTTTGTTTCTCCTGTTCAAGCACAGAAACTCTCCCAGCTCAGCCACATCCCCAGCTGAGCAAATGGATCTGTTTTCCACACAGGCAACAGAAAGATTGGAAGTGCAACCAAAACCTCCCTCACTCAGCAAGGAGGCCCAGAGGAAGGACCAGCTTCAGTTCCACACCACATCAGCCTCTTCCTCAAAAAAAAAAAAAAACCAAAAACCAAAAGTAGGGTGACATTTATGGGATGCTGTGAGTGATCCCAGGGTCTCAATTCATCGAGGAAAATATTCCCAACAGGGGAGGAGGCAGCAGCAGCCAGGGAGCTGGGGAGGGGCCTGGAGGTGCAGAGGGAACTGCTGGGTCCAGGCTGGGATGGGAGCAAAGGAATCCTCCCATGGAAGAGGGAGAAGAGCAGCCTGGAGCAGGGAAGGGTTTGGAGAAGGGGTGGGGGATGAGGAGCCCGGTGGCTTTTGGGGAGGGAGCAGACAGAGGTGGGACAGGGTGCTGGCCTGGGCTGGGGGAGAACATCCCTGGGTTAATGGGATCTGGAGAAATCCCCCAGCTTTAACCCCAGCAGGCTGGGCAATGACCACATCCGTGCCCACAGACACAGCTACACCTCTCAGGATGGTAAAATCATGGAATATCCTCAGCTGGAAGGGCCCTCAGGGACCATCAGTCCAACTCCTGCCCAGGACGCCCCAGGAACCCCACCCTGAGCCCCAGTCCCAGCTCAGAGGGAACCAGTGGGATCTGCATGCAGCAGAAAAAAAAAAAACATCTCCTTTTCTTTCTGACCAAGGCTGAGGGGTTTGTAAAGGATTCTCTTCTGACTGGCTTTCAATGTGCTGTCCTCCAGAATCCCTGGGAAGAGGATCCTGATGAGGAATGCTGAGCTCTGAGTTCCACTCTGAGCGCCTTCTCCAGGGCCTGACCCTGCTCAGGAGGGCAAACCTGGCTCAGGTGCCACGGGCAGGGTCAGGAAATGCTCCCCTGGCACTGCAGGGCTCCCGTGGCAGCATCCCTGCACCTCCTCAGGCAGCAGCCACGGGCAGTGGTGAGAAAAGCTCTGTGATTAAGTGATTGAACTGGAGGAAAACCTTCCTTTGGACCTATCCCAAAGCTATACTTTTCCATTTTTCACTGGTAAATCATTGGAACAAAATAAACCCATTTTCTTTACGTGGGAACTTCTTCCCATTTAAAATAAATACTTCTGTGTTTTAGGCTGAAGTGAAACAAGGGAAATATTGTTTCAAACAGAGACATCAAATGGTTTTTTGGGGGGGGAGAAAAGGTAAATTGAAGCTTTTCTTTTTCAAAATTATCTGGTTTGGTTATTTCAACCTAAAGAAGAGACTGAGATTGATATAAAACCACAGCATGTTGCAGGTGACCTGAAAGTGGATCTGCCAGTGTAAAAAGTTCCAAGTGAAAATGTTTTCCTGTCTCCACAACAATTGATTCCTGAGCAGAATTAGGATTTAAAGCCTGGACCACACAGTTTAATCCACTCCCTCCCCAACCCAGTGAAATCCTTTTGGGACACGACAGGGGAGGAGGAGGAGAAGGGGGGGGCAGAGAAATGTGCAGGGGAAATAAAGGAGCAGATACAGAAGGCTCTGGTAGCCACTTAACTCGAAAATGAGAAAGAAAGCAGGGAGAGAACAGGACAATTAGAGCCCGAGCATCACAGGCCTTTCCAAAACTGAGAGACAGCAGGGGGAATTAATGGACAGAAATGCAACCCAGTAATTAATTGATAAATGGCATTAGAGAGTTTTCTAAAGAAGGAGAGGCCAACGTGACTTATCTTCCCCGAGGCAGGAGACAATTTCTCCCTGCTTTCACCTTGCAGATAAGGACAGAGAAGGGGGAATCTTTCTGTTTGGAGGCTTAGGAGGAATCTGGAAGGTGAAGACAAAAGCAGAAGGCCCCGGCTGCAGCACAGGGGCTGGGAGTGAGGAGCAGCTGGAACCAGCCCATGGAGTAACTGCTCCCCATGACGGGGCAAAGTGGGGAGAAAAATGGGGGGAAAGTGACTCCTGCAGCAGAGGCAGCAGGATCCCCCCTTGCAGCAGGAGAGGGACCAGGGCCTGGGCCTCCCCTTCCCCCGGGCACCGGGGCCACTCCTGTGGTGTGGGATGTGGTGTGGGATGTCCCAGGCAGTCCCTGGAGCAATGGATTCCCCCTGGACGAGCCCAGTCCCAGCTCTGGGCTCTCCATCTGCTCCCCTGGCTGTCTCCAGGCAGCTGCCAGGTGTCCCCATGTCCAGCCTGGCCACGGTGCTGGAGCTGCTGTCACCTCCTGAGACATCCCACGAGTGGCTCTGGCCCCAGAGGTGCCCAGTGGTGCAGAAATTATTTATTCAAGGCTGAATAAGCCCAGCAATTGAGGCACTTCCCTGCTGCCCTGGCAGACTCTCGCTGTTCCCAGGCACATGGGATCCCTGAGGCAGGATCCCCTGAGGGGTGGGAGCACAGGAATCCCAGAGTCTGAGTGTCACTGCTCCTGTCACAGCCAGTGCAGGCCCAGGGCTCAGGTCAGTGACCTGGATCAGGTGTTTTGTGTCATCCCAGAGGCCCAGAGGGGTGCAGGTGCATCCTCCCCCGGCCCAGGCTGCTCCAAACCCTGTCCAGCCTGGCCTTGGGCACTTCCAGGGATGGAAGCAGCCACAGCTGCTCTGGGCCCCCTGTGCCAGGGCACAGGTTTGTGGGGACCCTCCCAGGGAACAATTCCTTCCCAATACCCAACTTAAACCTCCCTCCTTTTGCCTGAGGCCATTCCCCTTGATTTTCACTCCCTGCCCTGATCAAAGTCCCTCTCCAGCTCTCTCGTGGCCCCCTCCAGGTCCTGGAAGGGGCTAAAAGGTGTCCCCAAAGCCTTTTGTTCTCCAGGCTGCAGGGGAGAGCCCTGACTCCTCCTCTGCCAGCCCCAGGGGGCAGCAGGCAGAGGCAGCAGCCCTGAGCTCCTCATCCCTGTGATGCACAAAGGTGCAATTCCCAGCCAGCACTGGGAGCTGGTTCAGAGGGAACGTGCACAGCAGCCCCAGCTCATCCCTGGAACAGCTCACCCCTCATCAAGGCAGCTGAGATCATCCACAGGACACTTGTGGCTCTGCTGTCCCTGCCATGGCTCCTGAACCCTGTCCAGAGCACAGAGCTTCCATTTAATTGAGATTCCATTAAAACAACAGCTCCTGTCCCTGCCCAGGGAGGGGAGGAGGGGGTTGCTGTCCTTGAGGCTGTGCAGGGTCACAGATCACAGAGGGGCCCTCAGCACCATGGAATGACAGGACAGGAGGCAAAACAAGGCAGAGCCACCACCAAACCCATCCCACGGTGTGTAACCATCCAGCTGTGCTCCAAGAACCCAGCCCTGCTTCCACCCCCACCAGCCCAGGGCCTGAAGGGGCTCCAGGAGAGCTGGAGAGGGGCTGGGGACAAGGGATGGAGGGACAGGAGACAGGGAATGGCTTCCCACTGGGAAAGGGGAGATTTGGGCTGGCATCTTGGGATTTGGGAATTGCTGTCTGGGCTGGAATTGCCAGATTTGCTGTGGCTGCCCCTGGATCCCTGGCAGTGCCCAAGGCCAGGTTTGGATCCAGCTGGGACAGTGGGAGCTGTCCCTGAACAGGGAATGGGGTGGGATGGGATGGGATTTAGGTCCCTTCCCACCCAAACCATTCCCTGATTCCATGAAAGGGGCAGGAGCACCTGGATGTTTGGGATTGCCCAGGCTCAGCTCTGCAAGTCCTGCAGCAGATCCTGAACTCCTGCTGAAAATACCAGAGCTCCCTCCATCCCTCCCTCCCTC
>VZTR01023453.1:5463-33776 GCA_013400775.1 Chaetops frenatus | reverse complement strand
GGCTAACATTTAGATATTTCACAGAAAGGCACATTTTTCTTCACTAGTTTAATCTCTAACACTTTGAAAGTCTTCAGAGGCTTAGTGCCTAGCTCTAGATATTTGTTAATGTGATTTTTCTGACCTGAACATTTTTCTATAATTTCATGCCTCCAGCATGGCATGTTACATTTAAGTTAAAAAGACTGTGGGGATACAAAGAAGGAATTATTGCGCTAGAGTCTGAAGTTAAATTCTAACATTTGCAAAGGACAAGTTGAAAAGAAGCTCTTAATGTCCTAATTCATAAAGATGTTAATTTTGACAGCTAAAATATTTTACTTGCGAAAGAATGAAAGGACAGGAGGAAAATAGTCTTCTTTACCTCTAAAATGCTTTCTTTGTCTGTAGCAGGTGCCCCAAGACACGTTATTCTGCCTGCTTTAATTTGTCTTTAATATCAGATGTGCCTTATTGATTTCTTCTGTGTATGTTTTCATTTTGAATAATTCAGAGGCACTATTTTTTTCCATTATGGTGAATAGCCAGAGAAAATTCTGAAAATAATCAATTGAGCCCTGACTGACGATTACTAGTGTTGATATCCCCCGAAGTGAGGGAGTCAGAAAGGCCAAGGATAATATGACACAACAGTCAATCAGTGCAATCAGTGGAAGTATCAACATTGGCTGCACGATGAGAGCCAGATCCATGTCAAGGATCCATAACGGCTCCTAAAAGTTCAGATGCTTGACTTCTTGTCATATGCTGCAACAGATGGACTATGTAAGATTAGATTCAAAAGAGCCTCTCTCCCTCTCTTTCAAAGTGATAGGATCATAAAACAGCTGTGTGGTATGATTTGCAGAACACTTTATTTCTTCTTTTTTTTTTTTTTTTTTTTTTTTTTTTTCTCTGTTTTTAAGCTTTCCTAACAGCAAGTACCTTCAAAGAAATGAGCAGGAGACTGCTTTGCCAAAACACACTCACAAAAACAGACAGAAATATCACTTGGGTTTCAACCTAATGCTGATGGATAAAACCTTTATCTAGAGATCACGTACGACTTTAGTAATTCCCACCACATCCATCCACATAACCAGGCCACATCACATTCAATTTATAGTGAAAAAATGTATTTTTTCCAGTGTCAAAATCCAATGAAGTTGCCAATAGTAGCCAACTAATGGTGGTCCTAATCAGTGCAGCTATGGACTTGAAGGTTGTTGCAACTTCAGCCCAAGTTAGGGCAAGAATCTGATTTAAAATAAGCATGCAGCTACATACACACATGGATAGATAGATAGATAGATAGATAGATAGATAGATAGATAGATAGATAGATAGATAGATAGATGGATGGATGGATGGATGGATGGATAATGTGTGTGTATATATATCTGCTGAGGTGAATATCTCCAGAGAGTCTCCTAAGCACAGCTATTGCCGTGCAGGCCAGTGAGCTGGCAGTGCAGCTCACCATGTCTGTTACCCAAATTCATAAAATTGCAATATTTGGAATTAAATGCTAAATAGCTTATAACTAAATAGTTTAATGACAATCCAATGTGTACAAAGTAGAGGAGTAAATTGGCAGCACTAGCTCAGTTTCCCATGGATAACTTATTTATAAATCTCTCTGTGATTTATTATTAATCTCCTTATGCAATAATCACTTATGCATATAAACATGGCCAAGTTTAAAAATTATATTCTGATTCATGTTTCTTTACAAAGGAAATATTTTTACTATGGAACTCAAATCATCACTGTTTCAAAGGTTTTGAAGATATTAAAATGAAAAAATATGGAAAATACAATTTTTGATACTTCCGGGTTTCTTTAATTTTTTGCTTTTCATCACAATATTTTGGAATAAATTAGATGGGACTCTTAATTCTCCACAATTAGATGAAACTTTTAAGTCTTAATCTGAAGAAAATTTTTAAACTAAAAATCGATAATTAGAATCAACATAGTTTATTTTTAAATCAGAGACATGGTCCATGAAAAAAAATATTTTTTTAAATTTATCTCAAAAGTAAAGGTACTTCCTCATAAATATTAATATGCTTTCTATGTTACAAACATATGTGATATGCTCCAATTATTTTCTTAAAAGTAGGTCACTATGCATTTTACTCCCATTTTCCGTATCTCCATGACCACAGAACACGTTATGATTCTTGTTCCACAGTCATGGAAAACACGGCCATAAAAGAAGATGATGTCTAGAACCAGAGCAGCAGACACAATTGGGATGAAGCTTTTATATGGTAAATGATCCACTCCATTACAGCAGTACATGAAGCAATAACCATATGTTGCAATTGATTAACACAGGAGTGAAGCTGAGACAGTTAATCAGTCTCAAAAGCCACTTATTATGAGTCTATTATAAAGCAACAGGGATTTTTTAGTATTAGTATGAGCTAAAATATGAAACAGAAGGACATAAAAAAAGATACTGTTATTCTTTTCTGTAGAAAGAAGCTAAGTGTCTTTTACCATCCTTTCCAGCAAGAGGGAAGCTAAAGTGGTTCAGAAACTGTAGTGTATAAAACTAACTAGACCAGGACAGACCCTGGTTTTGGTGGCTGCTTTGGCATATCACAGTTTGCATTCAGACTTCCATCCAGGCTGCTATGAGAATTTCAAGGGATAAGCTCCTGCCCATGGTCCCAAACCATGCCCAGGCATTGACAGAGAAGAACAGGTCAGCACAGGCCAATCCACAACCATGGCTAAAAAGGACAATCAGTATCACTCCTCAAATTTGAGCCTGGGCTCTGTTGGGTTTGTTTGATAACCCAAGCCAGTGAGAATAAAATGGGCCTTGGGCAGACCTGGGAACTGGAAAGCAAAGAAAACAAAATCCAAAGAGGTTGAACATTAAATATTTTTAGGACATTATTTCTTGTCAGCTCAAAACACTTGTTCTCAGACTCTAAGGCCATGATGTTTTCTTGTTAAGTTAGGCATTTTGTTTAACCTGTCTCCACAGTGAGTGAAGGACAATAGATACTTGCAGAAAAGAATTCCTCTTGTCTATCTAGATACCCTAGAATGGCATGAACTGCCTTCTGGTAGCAAAGAAATGTCTATTGGTCTCCTGTTATGGCATCATCTCTGTGTGCTTTTGTTTTGATAGCCGTAAAAGTAGGCAGGTGCCCAAGACCTGTATAGCCCTCTTTTCCTCTTTTCTACTGAAATCCTTCATTGCACTCAATGTTTTATTGCAACGCTGTTTGTCTCCCTGCCTGAAAAAATGTGGCTGGATGAGAGTATACTTCAAGCCTTTCTGGAAGACCACCAAGTGCACTCTATTCAAGCCACTCTTCCCTTTTCTGTCTGCAGGATTCACGTTCAGCTGTTGGCCTAGATCTGCAGCAGATAGTGAGTGATCCCAAATTGCCTCCTCAGCCCCATGAAAGTGTTAGAATAGTGCTAAGAAAGTTGTGTTGTCGCAACAGGTATTGCCTGTGTGACACTTCAGCCCTTGTGAAGCAAAGGCAGAAGTAAAGCAAGAAAAATATAAGAGCTTCTGAACCACAAGTGACAGAAACCATTGGAACACTGGTGTGCAGCTGTCACTGCTTTAATGCCCACAAGGAATACACCAAGAGACACACTGTTTGACTTAAAAATATTCATTGCAGAATCCTTTAAGATGCTAAATTTTCCTTCTGACCCCAATCACGTACAGATGTTTTATGAGTCATTTAGCAGACATATCAACAACCTTTGGAATCTTTTTTTTTTTTACCCTAACCAGATTTTTGTCGATACAAAGCAGAGTGATGTTTGTTCTAGACTTAGTTTATTTTGTCTCTTCTCATTTTTTCACAACCCAGATGCTATAAAAAGACCCAATACTTGGTTTTTCATGTAACAACATTTCTTTATTTCAGAGAGAAAAAAAAAAATCAAATTTTTTTGGCTCTGTGCCTTTGTCAGAAAAGGGCAACCCAAGGGAGTCGTTAACTGTGGGGTAATCTCTTTGCTCATGGATGTAATATTAATGTAGTTTCTATAGTCTACCTATTAAACGAATTGCAATGAAGGATTTTATCAAACCAGGCTTCTGTGAATAAAATAAATCTTATATAAAATTCACTAATTAAGTATATTACCACCAATAATGTTACAATGAGCACATTAAGGGAAGCTGACTTTCAAGATTGATATATTTCATTGAGTAAATTATGCCACTACTTTGAATTTGGAGACCTAGATTTTTTCCTCTCATGTGAGGCTTATTTCTTGGTAAAACCTTAAATAAAATATATAGAAGTACATTAAGGTAAGAAGCACTAGACTTTCAATTATTAGTATCATTTACTGAAAAGTTAGTAAATTTCCAAACTTCTGCTACTACTCAGAGAACTATCACATTTTTCTTATGTTAATATTCTCTTTTATTAATACCAAAGGATACTAAGTGAAAACAGTAATTTCACAGACATTTATATTCATCTGAAATCATTTTAAAATGACATTTATGACTAAAGTCTTGCAACCATTTTAGTAATATGCTTGATAATCAGATCAAATGTCTCATTACTTCCTCCTACATACTGTTTAAAAAAAAAAATAAGATACTTGCATAGAATTTTTGTTCATTTTGGTACAGTTGTTTAAAACGTTGTATAGAGATGCCTAGAAAAGAAAAGCACATGAGCACGATGCTAGTTCACAGAATCACTCAAATACATGTGCTTGTATTTCTTAGAACAAGAGACTACAGAAGGCATGGGCTCAAGCTTTGTTAGAGGATGACTTTAAGAATTTTACATGTAAAGTCCATTCTTAAGATCTCATAGAATATGTAACTTTCACATACGTTGCCTGTTTCCCTGCTTTTCCTCAGCACATGTGCACATTTTTTCTCGTTGAATTGGTCATTACTCTCTTTCCGAACCCTTCTTCTGTCCTATCCATTTGATAGTGTATCACATATAAGGATATATACCACATTTAAGCTCAGCAAACTCAATATTGCCAATTCATCAACATTACTTTCACACACTCACATCAAAACTCACTTTTTTGCAGTGCACTGAGCCAGATCTCTTGTCCGCATCAAAGCGTGCCTATAACAAACCAAGTGATTTCCTTCTAAGATGTCAGAAGATAGCATTGTAATAAAAAGAACAAGGAAATAATATATTAAATAATAGTGACTGGCCACATGCTGACTGCCCATTCTATGTGTCTGTTCAAGATGTGTTTCACTCTGTGACCAGAATCACTGCTCTAAAGTTTTTCTCAAATCTGTTTGCAGTAAAACCAGATTTTCAGGTGTCAGTTTGGATACCCAAATATAGGTGGTAGCTAGTGCTAACTGATATTCCCAAGAGAATTCCAAGGCATTCATATAGGGCTAGCAGATAGACTTTGTAATTCTGTGACCTTTTGTGTTTTTAGAATAAAACTTGTTTTCCTGTTTAGTTTGCTTAGCTAAAAAACCTTTATCTTAAGTCAAGCTACAACTGCTGGTTTGGTATCACCAAGTATCTGATTAAAGAGAGATCTTCCCAATTACTCCCACTGCCCTGAGGTTTTCCTGGATAGACAATCATGAAGAGGCAACTTATCCATGTTTTCATGTACTTCCTTTGTCTTCTCCTTTTCTTTTTTTTTTTCCACCTAAGCATTATGGATTTATGCAACCCTTCTTTCAATCTTAAGTTTCTGAAATGTCCTATCATTCTTTGCTCATTCTTGGACTCTTGCATTTTGTCAACATTTTTGCTCAAGTATGCAACCCAAAACTAAGAACAGGCTTCCTCTGAGGACTCATGCAATGCAAAATGGTGACCTCCCTATCTTTTATGACACTCCTGTTCACACATCTCAGAATGACATTTGCCTCTTTTTAACCAGACCTGATTGCCACTCCTGCTTTGTTTCTGCAGTGTTACTCCCTGACTAGACATTCCCCATCTTGCTTGTGGGCTCTTGAACTCTTTTTAGGTTTTTTTTTTCTTGAGATTCTTACTCAAATCTATCATGTTGATTCGGGGACAAGTATATCTTTAATATAACAAAAGCATTTTGAATTCTGATTTAATCCAAATAGATCCAGTTTCCCTTTTCACTTACAAAAGTCCTAAGTTTATTGTCATGAACAAAACATACAAATGTATTTTCACTTCCATAACCCAAGTCATTAATCAATATCCTGCTCTGTACATACTTCTGCAGGGTTCATTTTGAAATGTTCTCCTTGCAGCAAAGTTCATATGTCATCTTCAGCAAAGTTTTCCACCTGTCACACACAAATGTAACAGTGATTTTATCCAGCTATTTTTCTGATTTGTTAATGAAAGTCTTATCTGAGAATGTTCAGACTGATCCAAAGTTAGATTATGTTACATACAACCTTTCATTACATCAAACACTAATTTTTTTCTCTCTTTTTCAATTAAAAACGAGATTAAAATGACTTGTTGTTGAAGACAGGCACATTTATCTCTAGTTTCCTCATTTTCCCCCAGTTTAGCCCTAAATGGCTACACTAACACTACCATTTCAATTCAAATCAAATACATGCTTCTGAGGTAAATCTCCCAATAATCCTCATGCTTTAGTTCACACTAAGTCTCGAGTTCCTCCTGGATTAAACTAAACTGGCAAACACCCATCAAAAGCCCACTAAACATGTTCCATGGGACCAAATTAAATTCACTTTGAAGAAAGGCACTGTATGGATTTAAGGTCTTCACACCAACTCTGCCTCTCCTTGGCCCCTTCTGCTGTGCTGCAGTACTTGCTACAGACCTAGGAGCCTAAGTGCCCTTCTTCCAGTCTTCATTTAGCTTCCATGAATTCCAAAAAGTGATAGCTCTGCAGCTTTTTCAGCTAACATCCCATGAATTTGAGGGTGCCTTTTCTCATATTATTCTAACACATCTTCATTCAGTTTTCTGAATTTGAAAGCAGGAATAAAAAGTCTACAGTGTCCTTTCTCTGTGCCTTCTGTTATTTACCTTCCTTCACTTCCCTCTTCAGTACTGATATGATACTTTTTGTTGCTTTCCCGTCTACTCCCTCCCTAATGTATTTCTAGAACCGTGTCTGCTTGCCTTTCATCTCCCTTGCTAGTTGTTAGTAATTTTGCATTTTAGCCTTTCTGAATTCATCCCTACATGCTTGTGCTATTATCCTCCACGCACATCCTTATTCAGCTGTCCTTGTTTCCACTTCTAATATCTCTTTTTTTCCCCATTCTTTACTCCTTAAAGAGTTCCTGATTCAGCCACATTGTCTCTTCCAAGCTCTCCTTCACATCAGTATACTTGGCTTTTTGCCTTTAATACAGTCTCTTTCAATAACTGCCAGGCCTCCTGAATTCCTTTATCTTTTATATTATCTTCCCAAGAGACTCTACTTACCAGGTTCCTCAGCTGTTGAAGAGTGCTTTTCTGAAGTCCATTATGCCTACTCTGCTGTTCTCCCTCCTTCCTGTTCTCAGTATGATGAGCCTGTGATCACTTTCACCCAAACTTTTATTCCATCATCAGATTTTCAATGAGTCTTCCCATATTAGTTGGGTTGCTATCTAAAAGTGCTGTTCTTTCTACGGCCTTACCTACCACACCAAATCCTGGACAGGCAATAAATACAATGAATTGCATAAGAGGAGTGTGATGATAGAATATGAACAGCCCAAGTCAATCCAGCTTACCCAGCACTGGTGGCTCTTCAGCTGCATTATGGTGGTCAGTGCACTTCAGTGAAAATGCACAGCGTCTCGAAGGAGCTCAAAGCACAACGATGAGCAGAGTGTGAGAAAACAGAGACCGCAGAAAAAGATTGTCATAATCAGGTTGTTCAGACTAGAGAAGTCCTGAAAGGGGGTAGGTTGATGTTCTGAGTATTTTTAAAAAGGGGTAAAATGATCTTTTAGGGAACGAATAATCCATTCTCTGTAGCATTCTGTGGAAAAGGGTTTAGGTTGTTACCATAAGTTCAACTTAGTCATTAATCACTTTTTAGCAATAAATGGAAGAATAGACAGCCTAGGGGAGAATGGGTTTAAGAATGAACTATGCAATTTTCTGTCAGGATAATGTAACCACTGTAATCCACTGGAGTCTCCCACCCACAAGCAGATCACTCTCGCAGACACACAAAATTGTAGCAGTATATATGAACCTCATGCATTTATGAAGAGCTCATAGAACAAGGACTAAGAGTAAGCACACTATGAACAGAGACAAAAATGGAATGTCTAACATCCTTAGCACATTTTAAACAGCAAGCAAATAATGATTTTCAATTTTATCCATCAAGCATATTATTTCTTACATTCGCCAGGAACTTACTGTGTTATACAAATGATTAAATTCCCCTTGCATGTGAACTTTTATTCCCTTAAAAAATAATTTTAAAGTCAATAATTTTTAACTCTGTATAATATCAAGTATATGAATATTGTAAACTATTTTCAGAGATGTAGAATGAAATTATGTGTTCAGGCCTGCAGAATAGAAGAGCATGAACCTCTCTGCTAACCACTTCCCTGGTGAGGAGCAGATTTCATTGCAGTCCTTGTACTCTTCCTGGTGGACAATATTTCCACCAGCCTCTATACTGCACTGAGCTGACATCCTGGGACACTGTGCAGACCAGAGCAATCTTAAGGCACATCATCAACACTGGACAGGGTAACTGTCACATGAAGTACCGGGTGGTGAACCTCTCCCAACAGAATGCAAAAGTGCTTTTGAAACACCTCTACCATAGTCTTCCAGCTGGATTTCTAGAGCTGCCACAAACAGCTCTCGAATATGCTAAGTACAAAGGAGATACAACTCTTTGACTTCATGGTGGCTTTCTTCAAAATTGCTGCTAGGACCTTTGCTAGTGCACTTGTTTCACAGAAAGTGAGGGAGGTTCACAAGGCCAAAGGGTCTCAAGCTCCAGGTCTTCTGAGGCCAGGAGAGTCTCCTGCCTTTGGAGTACACGATGCAGCCCATGTAAGCAGAGTGCATTAGCTGCATTCCCCAGGGGCTGAGGGAGGCAGAGTGCATGCCTGAGGCACAGCCCCTCCTGGAGCTCCTGGCGAGGTGATGTGCCTCTGCTTTATCCCCAGTGTGGTGCAGTGCCTTCAAGGCACAATTGAGTCCTTAGTGCTTTGTCCAAGCTATTGCTTCAGAGCTTGAATTTATGATATGAACAGAGATAGCATAGCTCTTAACTAAAGTTAACCATCAAATATTTATATACACTAAATACTACAGTTACTCACAGTCAGGGATAAAAATACAGCTTTTTAGACAAGGCTACCATTTAATGTATAGGGGTTAGTCTTTGATAAATTCCCCAAATCTTCAGACCTTATCTCAAAAATACCCTCCTCTCATACTTATATTAGAAAAGTTATCCATAGTTGCATCTCCGGACCCGGATGCTCAGTGTATCTCATCCCTTTCCTTCCTTCTCCATGGTAGGGACACCATGTCAGTCAGACTTTCTCCTGTGAAACAAGTGATAGGACAGGAGGAAATTATCTCAGGTTTCATCAGGAAATGTTAAGGTTGGGTATTAGGAAAAAATTATTCACTAAAAACATCATCAAGCAATGGTTAACCAGTCAAGGGAATCACTGTCCCTGGAAGGGTTCAAAGACACATAGATGTGGTGCTGAGGGACACAGTTTAGTGGTAGACCTGACAGTGTCAGGTTAATGGTTGGACTTGATGATCTTAGAGGTTTTTGCCCACCGAAATCATTCTGTGATTCTCTGGTGGAAAGAATATCCCACACAGTAACTACTTTTCAGTTTCTCATATAGGATTTTATGCATTCATAACTCAGGAGCTATGATTTCCAGAAGGGCTGGTTGGATCTTGCTAAGATGAACTTGCCTCTGCCTACTACAAAAGAGAGAGAATAGTAGTATGGGACCATGGCCTTTGTAGATGTAGGCTTTGCCCAATTATGGATATTTTTAGTCTGGAATTCACCTAATTTATCTGATAAGGTCATAGCTTCTCCAGAAACTGACTTCATCTAACAGCTATCTCCAAAGAAGGGGAGAAGTTCCCAGCCACCCCTTGCTGGTTTTGCCTTTCTCCTCCCCAGATAAAAGCTACATGGTCCTTGTCTCTCCTTCTTGCTAACCTAGCAATCATCAGACTGATTCAGTTTGGTGACCTACCAGAGGTTAAATACTTGTTTCTGTGTTAGGACAGAATAGTTTTCAAAGGACTTCTGAGATTAGTTGCATCACTGAAGACCCACTGAGCATTTACAGTGGTATAAGGGGAGCAGCAGCATTGCCCAGGTAGGAGCAGGAAGAAGAACAGTACCTAACGGCAGCAGGGAGTTTAGCCCATGACACACTCCAACACCCCACTAAAACACAGTCTAAGCCGTAAAAACTCAAGTGAAAAGTACATCCAACAATTAAAAATCCAAAAAGAGAGCTGAACCTGACAGGAAATCTCCTTGAATTTAGTACTCTGTACCTTGTTGATAAATAATAGCCCAGTTATTGACTGCTTATGTTTACAGTATAAAGACCAACACATAACACTTGATAGCCCTATGACATGAAAAACTGTGATCACAGGAATGCAATCCTGAACTGAACTAATTAGCCCTGCAGAGTAGGAAAATTTCTTGTTTAAAGTGGCATAGTGCTGTAATATGGGGAAATTGTTTCCAGGACCAAAGCTGGTATTTGTTCTGCATGGTACTGCCTCACTCAGCAGTAACAGCTGCAATTAGTGGCAGTCAGATAAATCTGATTGTCTAAGGCAGATATACCTCAAGAAACCTCAAGGTTTATTTGGGGGTTGCTGATATTAGGCAGTATCAGTTGGCATAATGCTATTTCAGAAAAAATACCAGTCTGTCAGTATTCAAACAATAGAAAATTTTTTGTAATGTGCCTAACATTCATGTTGGGTATGTTGTAAGAATCAAAAAGGCAATTTTTCAAGCCTGATCTTATTTAATATTGTCTATACTTTATGGTCACAAATGGTGCTGAATATGACCCTAAAACTACACACCAATCAGAAGAGACATTCAGGTAAGCACTCTGAAATACCTTTAGGTTGGGAGGGCACCTGCAGTCATCACACATGCACTGTTTGGAGTGATAAAATACCTAGAGCAGCACCTTACATTTTACAAGAAACCAGGTACAAAATTTTAAAGTATTTTTTATACTTGTCAGTATACATTTTCTCTTACAAGTTTGAAGGAGCTGTGGAATTAAATTATCACTCTCCCATTTCAAACATTGCTATACCATCATCAAAATGTAGTGCTTGGTGAATGCAAGTTGTGATTTTATGTCCAGACTTGAGGTAAAAAGCTGAATTTACAAAAGCAAGTCCTACAGTACGACTAAACACACGGGTGATGGGAGGAAAAAAAAAAAAAAAAAGAGAGAAAAGAAAACTTTAAAAATACTTGAAGTTAAGTTGTTTTTTCCCCGAGAAAACTCCTAAGGACATGTCTTCCACATCCTACTGATCTCTTCTGCCTTTTTACCACTTGAATGTCATAAAAGCAGTAAAGTGGAACAGAGTTAAAGCCTGCTTTTCATAGAGTAAAGCCTAGTTTACAACAAATGGACAGCTATTAGACAACCATTGGGATAGGAAAAGGCCAAAGAATAAGTAGCAGTATCTCAAATCAAGAACAGTAGGCAGAAAACTGAAGAACCACATAATGAATGTAGACTTTTTAATGGGTATGGGAAGGGAGGGGTGAAATTTGTTTTGTCTGATCATAGGTAAAGTATCTGGAATTAAGGATTGACATCATGCTGGAAGTATTATGTCATCTTAACAAGCCCATCAATCCCAAGAGAACTGGCCAATACTTCTACTTTTATTTGGGGAGCTTCGGATCTGTTTGACAAAATCCCCTTAAATGGGAAGGTTCATGATAGTGGATGTTTAAAATTTTTTTTGTCTGCAGGCGGTCATTTCAAATGCCTTTTTGGGGGATTCTCTCTGCATCTGAATTATTTCATAGCTCAGTGCAGAGACTTCTAAATGCCACTGACATTAACAAGTTGTACAAAGATGATAATCTCAGTTGGGCGCCACAGATTGAGAATGTGCCGGCTTGTATGAGTCAAACAGACTGTCAGGGATAAGAAATGGAAAGTGCATAAAGCCAAGTGTCATTTCCATAAGAACTCTCATGTTTGAGGAAAAATCTATCAGAAAGGTGTGTCAAGACCAATCCTACAAAATGCAAATCATTCTATAAATTACTTTCTTGAAATCCAAAGTGAAGTGAAATAGAACTGGAAAGCTTTTGAGGGGGAAAGATAATCTTTTTCAGACAAAGAATCATTAACAAAATCTGTATAAAAAAATTGTGGAGTTCACTGGAGAACTAAATTGAGCAGAGGCTGACATAGAAAAAGTTATTTACTCAGAACCTGCCTGAGAGATCATATGGTTTCAGACACTAGAAAAAAAAAAATCTATAGCTATTAGAAAGGGAAACTGGAAGTGGTATTCTTATAAAGGGCAACTTTGAGCAGTGACCTGAAGCTTACTCAGATTAAACACACAATTCTGATTGTAGCCATCAAGAACTGGCTTCACTCAAATCTGGGTATGAAGACTTCCAGTTGTATTTATTAAATACCTCAAGCACTGAAGCTGGTCACAAACTCTTGCTAAGAATTCCAAACAAGGTCTGCAGCAAGAATAACTGTAATTTCAAATTTTATCACTAACATTCAAAATGGATAAGCACACCTGTGAATTTCAGCAAGGGTTTTATTTTCCTTATTTACCTCTTTATTTTTTTTTCCAATGGTCAATTCATTCAGAAAAACATGGCAAAGTCAGTGTTAAAGTCAATGAAGTTGAAAGCAGTACTGACAGTCAGTGTAAAGCCTGATTTTGCAGGATGGCATAGGAACAGAAATCTGCTATTTGCATTCTGTATTACAGCTTCACTATTGAAAAAGTTAAACATTATGGACAAAAGACAGAAAGTGCCCTCAAAAGTGTGCATACTGTGATCTCTTAAATAGAGAATACTGATATTTAAATCTAGTCACAAGGACATGTGTGAGCAAGAAAGAATAATAGAGAGAGTAGGAGAGAGCTCCACAAAGGGATTTAAATTACATTGAAGTATTTAACTACTATTTTATATATTTAAATCCAAAAGCTATTTCCTTAGGATCTCTGTTTAAAACCCAGTTGATCCCAAATGGTCTTTGCACCCATCGTGCTCCCAGCTGCTGTCATTCAGGGTTGTCCAAGAACACTAACTTCCTTCTTTTTCCCATTCCAGATGTGTCTCACTGCTGTGCAACCTCTGTTTCATACCTCTAACATATTTAAAAGGTTAGGCTCCCTACAAAATACAGGCAGAAAAGTGAGTGGTGGTGAATCTCAGTGAAGTGGTTACCCATGTTATGCAAGTGAGATTAAGTCCTTCTGCTTCTTAAAGGAATTTGAATCCACAGCTTCAGGGAGATACCACAATCCCACCACTAAGAACAACCTCTCTTCTAAAGCTGTGTCACTTTTCATGCAAAGGTTTCAGCTGGAATGTCACCATCACGTGCTGTTTTAGCCTGGGAAATCAAGCCTAGAGGTCCTTGGGAAGGTAAAATCTTTGCACTGAAACTTGTTAAAATATTCTTTCAATTTTTCTTATTGACTGCCAGTAGAGGATAACACACTGTCAGCATCACAGTCATCCACTGCATCCACTAAAGCCTCATCACAGAGACTGTAAGGGAGATACAGTTCCTTTGCTGTGTTTCATTAACAGCCTGTCCCTTTTTTTTACTGTTGTGGCTTGTTTCCTGACAAGTTCAGCAGTGCCTGATAAGTTAGAATAATATGAGAATTTGAGAAAAACTTTAGGAGGAAAGACAAATGAGATGTGTGAGAGTTCACCATAGGGATTGTCAAACAGATCTGAGTTTGGATGTAGCGGCCCTTGGGAGAATCCTCTTATGTCCTCCTCTAGGACACATTTACTGAGATTCACTACTTTTACCAAGTCTAAGCACTCATTAGCCAGATGGTCAGCTGGCCCAGTCCGTACCAGCACACAATATGACAGCTAAGACTGGCTGTTGCTTGTTGCCAAAGTCCTCTGAAGCAGCACTTGTGGCTCTGGAGAAATGTCATGTCAAACTCAGTAGGCTTCTGCAGCTTGTGTAGAAGCTAATCAGCTTTTACTGAACACCCTCTATGCTGTAAACCAACACTGTGCACATGCTGTTTGCTAAAATTGCAGGGTGTTTTTCTATCAAGTTGCCTTTCCATTACATTATGCCCTGTGATTTATATTGCTAGCTCCGCTGGATTGTGAGTACTGCCATGGAGGGGTATCTGAAACATGCAATTCATAATTGAAGTTGTGGATGTATGTTGTTGTATTTCCCCTCATTTCATTGCTCTGTATACAGTGTCAGTTAAAAGGGGCTCTGAACATTTTTGAGGAGGCTGTTCATTGAAAATTTTCTTTTGTGATCCACTAGATGATTTTCAGTAGATCAAAATCAAAACAGAGTTTTGAACATTGTTATACCTATTTCAGATGATAATTTAATGTTTTTCATAAATGAAACATTTTTTTTATCAAAGTAATTATTTGTAAAAAGATTATTTGAAGTTACTGGATAAAAAATATTGTAGGCTTTCTATGGCAGGAAATAATTTGAGATTTCAGCATTTCACACCTTTTAAAGACAAGTACTTCTGAAACGTGAAAATTCCTGTGAAATGGAAACTTCATTTTATAACCAGATATACTATTGACTTTTTTTTTAGTACTACAGATAGAAGTTGTATTTTTATTGTGAATTCCTGAAGTCTGACTCCAAACATTCATTAACTGGGCTTTTCTAGTAAATATTTGTCTCTAGTTTCTTGTTTTCTTCCTTCCATACCATTCTCTAACACTCTGACCAATGTAGTTATTTGACAGATTATTTGTTAAAGCAGATATTTTAAGTAAAGAGGTATCTTGGCAGGTCAAGCCAGCACCAAGTGCTCCTGGATACTGAGCTGAGAACCCTAAGTGAAAGTAGCAGAAAAGGACAATGTTGCTTGTATTGGCAGCCATTGCTCGTTATTTTGAAATTCTGAGGACAGCAGATCCCCCAACACAGAAATCACAAACTCATCTGAATTGTCAATAATGATAAAAATACTCGTGAAAGGAGTATTGTGTCCTGATACAGGGATCTGCAAAGATAACTATGTATCAGCCAGCTGAGAAAGCCTTTTGGTCATGATTATGATCTAACATGCAGTCTTCCAGAAAATTTATTCTGGATGAGGCAGTAGCTTCTGCAGTGTCCTCAGGAGATAAGTCATCATGGAGATATCCACTTCCACCCCTCCTAGAGATGGCTTTGCACTCTGGCTATTCTCACAGCATATGACAGCATCTTAAAAACTTGCCTGGCAATGGAATTAAGTGAATAACTTCTTTTCTTTCATCACCTATTTTTATCTCCCTTCCCCCAGTCTTACATTAGATGAACTGATGCACTTTGGTATAATGCAAATATAATAGGAGTGTGTGATTAGATAAATGAGATTTTTCATTTCAGTTGATGAGATATTGTGTCTTGCTGGACTTTACTTTAGATATCTATTTTATTCAGAGTAGCAAAACAGGGTTCTTCACAAATGAAATGACAAAATATTTTGTTAGGTTTCCCTCAAAGTAATGGGTTTGAACATTTTTTTCAGATTTTTACATATAATTATTTATTTGAATTACATATGGCAAGATCAGTGATTACATTTATGAAACATAAGACTCATGCTGTGCAGACTGAAAAAAAAATTAATTTTTCCTTCCAAATGTTTCTCACCTGTAAGAAGTAATTAGGACTCCCATTAATTTTAGAGTTTGGGGTTTTTTGCTTCACTGTAGCTCTTGTTGGAAAGGAGGAAAATCAATTTTGTGATGTAATTGCATTTAGAGGGAGAAAGAGAACAAAAAAGGCAGATTACTCATATAGAGGAGATATACGTATGCATATTACTTCTTACCATATATACTGACACCTTATTTATTTGTATTAATCAATGCATAAGAAGCCTACCAAGAATCATTAAAGCAATACATAGTAAGGACAAACCAACAACAGGAGGATTTTTTTTAATCAAGTATCAAATTAAATACTTAGCTAAAGAGCACAGAAATAACCATCCTACTTAGAAAAAAATCAATTTCCAGTTAGTCAGAGGAGAATAGGAAAAAAGAGAATGACAAAGAAAATCAAGAGAACAATACCATGAGCAAGCAAAGATGGGTTCTTTCAAAACAACTGTATTCCCCAAGCCATGGAGATTGTTGCAGAGATACACCATCACTTCAGTATTCTTCAAGGTATGACAAGTGTGAAAACAAAGGAAATAAACTGAATAGTTTGTGTTCTTTTCCCTCCTAATTGGAGTATTTTCTTGAAAGAAATGTTTTCTATTGCTCAGTGTAGAAAAGGTACAGAGGAAATTAAAAGTAATCTCAAAGCAGCCATAAAAATAATGCACTAAAATCTAAAAGACCATTAGAAATATGTTTCTCCCGAAACTGTTTCTTCCAAAAGTATTTATTTACTGCCTAAATACAACTGTGTTAACTTTAAAGGTTTCATATAGTTTCCTTTTTTTTTTCCACACCAAACAAACAAATAAATTTATGGGTCCCATAGTGTGATATAACTAAAGCACCCTGTAGCAGCAGAATAGGTCAGAGTGCCTCTGACTATCTATGACACTTGACAACTAACTCCCTTGCACCATTTTGGATCACTCCAACACCTCCTTCAAAAGTAGTTTGTTCTAGGGCATCTCAGCAGTGGGTGTGTGAGGTAAGCAAAGATGGATATCTGAATTTTTTTCTAGAAGGTCCACTTGAGGACAGTGCTCAAGTACCTCCATATATTTCAGATGTGTATTTTAAGTGATATTCCAGAGTCTGTACCTGAAAAAATACAATATGTGTGAGGTTTCTCTTGGCCAGCCCGAAATGTTTTATATGTTGACATTTACATGCTAATTGGTTGTCTAGATGCTTAGGCAATGAGGGGCACTAGACATTTGTAGATCTCAATTCACATGACATGTTTGGACATCTACTTTCAGAAGAGAAGTACCACTCCTCAGAAGTAAACTTTTGTTGTTGTTTGTTGCCTGTAAAAGGAGGTGATTACCTCTGATTGAAGCTTGCAATGTTAATGCCATCCTAACTCAGAAAACATATAAATGTTTCCATTTCCTTTGTTTGCCATCACTTCCAAAATATTTTAACAGTAATGAGCTGCCCTCGACCCAGCCTCCATAAAATGAATACATTTTGTTTGTTACATTCCTACATTCTTGGTATAAACTGGTAGGTATTTTCTTCTAGGTATAAAACCACTAGAGGAAATTAGAGCAAAGCAGTGTCTTCCACCTAAGAACTTGTAATTAAAACATAGCTTTACACTCTGGTTTCTTTAAACATGTCACGTTGACACATCCATGTCAGGATGAGAGTCTCTCTGACATGGAGTCCTAGGGATGCGGACTCCATACCAGCTGTGCCAGGAGGATTGTGGTACTGGAAAACTGCTGTTGACAGTGAGAGGATCTGCAACAGAGCTAAACATGCACACGGCTTCTGTTATGGCTTCTGTTGTGGTTGGTTACAAAGGGGAAGCAGAGAGAGGGCTCTGGAGGCTGCTAGCAGAGAAAAAATGTAGCAGACAGATGTGCTGAATCTAAAAGTCCAGTGCAAATGCATTTAGGTCAGGAAAAGTATAAAGAAAAAGGGAGAAAATACTCCTGAAGATGTACATCAGCAGGTTTATAGTTTCCTGAGACTGAAAAACAACAATGGTCTTTAATTTTTCCCTCTTGTCCATTTCTTCTTACAGTATCTAGATGGTCAGTGCAAATAACCATCTAAGTGTACACACAAATAACAGTTGTATTTTGAAACCATATCTCATTTTATTCTACCTTGAATTTTTTTCCTTCTTTTCAATAACAAATAGAATAAAGACAGGATATTACGCCAAACTAGACAGTACACAATTTAATATTTCCCAAATTCTACTGTCTGGCTGCTTTTATATCATTTATAGTTTCATTTTTTCTGTGATGATAAACTACAGGACTTGGTTTTCACTCTCAAAACCAAGAGCTTCATTAATGTAGGTTGCAATTCTTTTCACATCTTAGAAAATAAGTAATTTGCTGTTAATTTCACTGTTGTTTTTCATTAATTCTGAGAAGTACTTGGCAGGGTGAATTCTGAAAGGATTCTGAGTTGGTGGAGGGGATGAGTGATGACCTTTCAGCAAATCATTTCTCAAAACCAATGACTTTAGAGGTATCTAGAAGAGGTGATTGGCTGGCATACCCTGTAATCTTCATTTTATTAGAAATGGCCTATAAAAATACAGTTGTCTATACCTCCTCCCTTTTTTTCTGCCATAAAAACTGTTTAGAGGTTTTCAGTCTTTTAGGAGTATCTCCAGAGTATCAGGAGCTCTGACTAGGCTATAGCGACTAATGCCTTAAGTGCTATTAAGAACATTACCAGAAGAAAAATAAATTTCATAGAATTGCAAGATAGGCTTCATAGACTTCAATTGTTTAGATTTAGATTGTTTAGAATTAACAGCGTGTGGGTTTCTTAAATGCTTGTAAGATAGTATAGCAGTAGAGCAGTATAACACTGCTAGGTGTACTAAGTCTAAGTCATCTTTTTTTTTTTTTTTTTTTTTTTTTTTTGCAACTGGGATGACTTTTCAGAGTACAGCTTTGTGTCTATCAGCACTTCAGAATGCTAACCAGGAGAGAGAAGTTCCCAAAAGAGCTTGATTTGCTAGAGCTGTTCAGACTGACCTTTAACTGTTTGGGCTCTGCTCAGTATGATATCCCTGTGATTCCCAACTATTACACACTAGTCTGGTGGTTGAATCACTTATCCAGGTTATATGATAATTCTGGTCCTAAACTACCCACTCAGGTGTGGAACAGCCAGGTTCTATGTGTACCCCAGCCTGTGGTCTCACCCTGAGAAGATCCTCCCCTCCATAGGTGTGTATTCCGTGTGTGTGTTCACACCTTTCCTCCTGAAGTTGGTCCAAAGGGAACAATTAGGCACGCATATCTATAAATTCTTACCCTCACACTGAGAAGCCTGTGGAATACTTACTTTTCATGAAGAGCTTTAAACACCCAGTTTTGTTGCTAATTGAAGATCTGATATATCAGTACTTAAGAGAAAGAAATCAGATACATAATTGCCCCTTGTTGTTGCCTTTTCCTAGTGATTGTCACTGATACCACAGAAATCAGCATGAATCTCTCATTGATCCCTAAATAAGTGTCTAATTATTTTTCTTTGGTCACTCTGCATGCCAGAGCAGGACACCTTACCCAGCCTGAGGACACTCAAGCTCTTTTTTCTGACAGACAGACTTCATTGACTGTCTGTCCTAGTGACACTGCAGATGATCAGTAGCTCTTTTGATGCTGGACTGAGCGCCAGAAACCGAAACAGAAATGTAGAAACAGAAGTTGCATCTCTGGTGCTCTGAAGTCCCCTACGGATTTTTCTTCTGTACAATTGCATTGGCTGCACACATACAGGAACAGTCTGGCATTAATAAATTAATTTAGAGGGACTCCTTTCAAATGACCATCAGCATGTCGTGTGGTGGGGACCAGGCTTTGCTTTGCAAGGTGAGAGACCTGTCTCTGATTCCTTCTTTAGAAGAGGGATGTTTAGCAAAGAGGAATGGGGACAGTAGTAAAACAGCTACAAGTAAAATCATTTTACGAGCTTCCCAATGTGTTCCAAGAATCTTCTGAATTTTAATTAAAATGTGACCTAGCAGCATCCCTGAGTACTTCCCAGTTTAGGGGCTAATTGGAACATGAATCTCAGATGCCAGGGCAGGAGTGGAACACTGGCCAACATAGTGCCGGCTGCCCCCTCAGCGTGAGCCACCTGCTCCAGCACTTCTGAGCCACACCAAAGAACCCACTTGCTTGCTGGCTTCTCATTTCCTCACTTCTTCTTTTTTTCTTAACATGACTAAATTTGGAATTATTTCAAATGTCTTCTATCCTTTTATTTTTTAGAAAGGCAGATAGTGCAGAGAGCTGCCGGCATGTTGAAGCTTAAAAAGGTTATTAACAGCAGACAAGTACAGAGGCTTTAGGGAGAATTTCCGCACCTCTTGCCTAATCCTATCCACATCTCATCCTTAATCTTGCTCTCTTTCAGTCTGGAAGCACACACACTACCTTAGTGTAACCTAATAGTTTTCCTTTCTAGTCCCCTCTTTCTCCTTTGTGCTTTCAATAGATTCCAGGATCAAGGCCCAGATATTTCTTTTAGGTTGTTGAACTTTAGCGAATAAGAACAAAAATGAACAAAGCCAACAGTTTTTCATAAGTGATAGCCAACAGAAAACTTCCTCTGGCTGAAAAGTTCAAAGACTGCATTTTCAGAGACAGAGGATCCTAGCTTTCCTATCATGCCTTTCTGGATAAATATTTTTTTCTATTGGGAGAGAAAGAATTAGCTATGAGTGAGTTTGCAGCCAAATCCTCCATTTAAGTATGATTTTGAGCATTATTCTATGCAAATGAGTCTGGAATGCCTGTGGTTGGATGGAGGGATAAGAATGAAGGAAAGAAGTAAAAATAGCAGAAGGGAAAGAGGGAAAAAATCAAAGAGAAAAAGAAGCAGTAAAGGAGTAATGGTAGGCAGGAAGGAGTGAGAGAGGGAGACAGAGAGAGAGAGACAGAGAAAGGACAAAATACAAAACATGAGAAGGGGTTATTTAAGGTCTCCTTTGATTTATCTTTATGCAAAAATCAATCTAGTCCCCTCTCTTTCCTGAGTCACTTCTTCCATCTTCTTTCTGAGGCAAGGAAAACCAGTAGTTTATCTTTCCAGGTGACAATTTACCTCTGGTTCATATTGTGACATGGCAAAGATTTGTCTGGTTGGTTTTTTTAACTCTCTTTCAATGTGTTCTACAAGCAAGTCAATATTTATTTTTCTTTTCTTTCTCCCACTGCCTAATGCCAGAAGTTTTCAACATCCAATAGGTGTTTGCTTGGGCAGATATTCATGATTTGGGTCCTGAATTAGCAAGATAATAGATGTAATTTAATGCTCAGATTCACCCCATGCAGCATAACCTTGAAACTTCCTTGGTCATCTGTTGACAAATGAGAGCCACATGTCCATGAGGCATATTAGAAGTTAAAATTATTAATATCAATGTACATAACTTTATAATTGTCAGCATAGAAATATACATGTTTTTTAAAAAATCAAAGAAAATAATCCGTTGTCTTTGTACCAAGAATTAAAGGATTATGGAAATGTGTTTAACAGGATATATACTTTTTTCCTTTTGAAATATACTTTTTTCCTTTTGAAATTGCATGGGGAAAATGAGGCATAAAAGACATCTCTGCTGGTACAGGTCTGCCCCTTCTTAAGTCCATGGTAAAATCTCCACTAACTTCAATAGGAGTGATAAAAGAAATGCAAAATGTCTTTGAGAATTTTACCTTAAAGGATAGATCCGCAAGGGATTTTAGTTAAATATCATAGCACCTACCCAGCAGATGTAATTTTGCTGCAAAATCTGCAGTCCTAAGTTAGATGTCTGTTTCCTTACAGATTGTTCAGATAAGATAGAATGCACAAAGACTTGCTAGGCAAGGAAGCACTTCAGAAAATGTTGAGATTAAGTCTATGCCTTCTCTCTGTGCTGCAACTTACTTTTGAATTAGAGGACATGCTGTCTTCCACTTGGAATTCCATGATTCTAAAGTCATTAATTACAGCCTTTACTCCCTAACAGAAGGGCATTCAGTTCCTCTTCTAGCTTTTGGATAATAAAAAGGCCTAAAAAATGCACACTTTGATTCCTTTGCCACATGGAACAACAATCCCCCACCTCCTAGAGAAGTGCTTGTTCTCCCCAGCCACAGCTTTCCTGGATAATTAAGTAATCACAGGAAAAGACAGAAAGTGTGAAGTACTTGATAGTCAACCCCCTCCCCACGAGAAAAAAGAAGCTGGGTTCCAGTTCGTGAACCAGTGTATGTATTTAATACTAAGTAATCATTACAGCAGTGACTGGAATCCAGATCTCCCTTTTTCCCAGGTGACTGCCTTAAGTACCAGACTCTTTCTGTCTTCTCAGAAGCTTGTTCTTTCACTAGCTTAATGAATATTTAATCACTCTCTGTGAAGTGGAACATCACATCTCGCAAGGAGAGGCTGTGAGCAGCCAACCCCAGAAAATCTACTAGCCTGATGCTTAGAACATTTTGGTGGGAGATGCAGTTTCAAATCCTTAACAAAACAGAATGAATTGAATCAGAATTTTCTACCTTTAAATGAAAACAAGTTCACACTAAACTTAAAGCATATGCTCTATTCTCCTTTTATGAAACAAATCCTGAAGGGTTTGACATCCCCCATTCATTTACAGAGCCACAGAACTTGGCAAGGTACATGAGGAGTTAAACCTATCCTTATTGCATTACATATATAATAAATGTGTTGGATAAAAAAACAAAATCCAAAGACTGTATAGGCATGTGTTACATGCCTGGGGGAATCAGGTTTTAGGCAGTTATAAGATTGTCCAGAAGCGGGTTTTTGACTCTTAGATAATTTCAATAATGAAGTGCTGGCTGCTTGGGCACAGTCTCAAAGAGTTATATCATCTCCTAATTCCCTTTTAGGAGTTAGGAAAATTAAGAACATTAATTAGGCAGTCACAAACTGCCTAAATTGGGTGCTTAGGCTTCCTAATTGAGTAGTGGAGAGAACCTGGCACCAAAGAGCAGTCCAGAGAGTTTGCCTACCGGGAGCAGACTCACGTAAAGACAGCAGTTATGAAACATCAGCCACAGAATTTGGCTATACCATTGCCTCCCTCTGAAGTTTATACCTTGATGTTCAGAGATTAATCTAGTTGCCTATACATAGGCATATACATCTGGAGTTGTAAATGTGTGCGGGGTAGATCTCCAGCTGCCTTTTATTTGACTCCCCAGGTCTATTTACTTCCTGTGTTATGTCCAGCAGCTCTGCAGACAGATAAACGTGGCATGTTTGAAATAGCACTAAGGGCTTATTCATGGACAACTGAATTAAAACTCCAGTCATCTCAAGCTGAAACAAGTCCTGAACCCAAATCTTAAACAAACATCCTGATGATAAGACTTTCTTAGGGAAAACAACAGGATCAATTCCAGTTGTGTTATAACAGACACATTTAACAGCTGTAAGGAATTAAGGCTCCTTGTTTCCGTGGTATGACATCAATACAATTTGGAGCTGGAGATCTCACAATTTATGGTCCCAAATGTTAACTTTGTTACCCAGCTGTTCTATGAAATTTGAGGGAAGAATAGAAATTAGAAACTTAGATATTTATGGGCCTCCCAGGATGAACTGGCAGCTGAACAGAAGATTAGAGCAGTAGGTTTTGGACTTGGATCTCGAAAGTAAAATTCAGCTCACCTAACTTTACTTTTGCAGCTTAAATGCCCATGACTGGACAAGTCACTCTAGATTCCCTTTATCATTGACAAAGGCAACTTCAAGGGTGCAATTCATCTCTCCATAAAATCAGTACGTCCTTAGATCAGTGAGGGACTCCTTTTCCTAAATGTAGCACCTAGTGCCATTCCAGACAGCATAAGATATCACTCCTGGCCTTGATAAATCAAGTATATAGGTTATGGTTTGTATCTGTCAGTCCAACACACAATATAGATATCCTGGCTACCCCACCACCTCTCCAGTGGCACTTGGCACCTCAGCAAGAAACCTAACCAAGATCTTTGAGTCTCCTGATCCAATGAACAGAATCACATCTCATTAGTCTGAATGAAACTTCCACATCATCGCTTACAAAAGTCATTTGAAGGTCTGGAATAGAAAAATTTTTAGTAGTACCACTTAATGTGAGTAAGGACCATTCTATAAAAAATGAAGCCATCTGTATTTCATCAAAAACCATTTTACAGTCTAACACCTAAAAATTAAATTACTAAAAACTCTTCAGTAATTTTGAAATGTAACTATCCTAGAAAGCTCCTTTAAAGGGGAAACAAAATCATCTGTATACTCATTAATTATTAATACTGAAAATGTTCACCACAAAAACACATAGTTTTATCTTAAGCCAACAATGTTGTATTTTTTTTCATCTTTGTGTTAAATAGACGACATTATTATGGATAAACAACTACTATAAATATTCTATCACAAACCCGTTATAAAACAATATCTTTTTAGTTACATTATTTGTTTATACCTTTAGAACTAGGTGGAAGTAAAAATGTATCTTAAAGTGATTTATAAAAGAACTTCAGGAATTACTAGCTTAAAATCAAGGTTTATATGCTGTATCTTACTTGTTTAATATGAATGTTCATTATACAGGGAAAGAAAAGTAAGAGGTACTCCTTATTTCCCTTTTCCTTGTTTTTACGAGCTTGGTGTTTATGTATGATGGGTAGGAACACGTTTTTAAACTTTAAGTCCTTTATAAAGTGTTTATTTCTGAAGACGTTTTCTTTGTTTTCATTAAACAATTTTAAAACTCTTTCTCTCCATACTTACTAAATATTTTTTACAAACAGTATGCTTCAACCAATAGTCAATATAACTCCTGCTTACAACAGCAGTCTGTCAGGGGTTAATAAAGGTTGGTGTATAACTACCACCCTTTCCCATCTGTCTGTTTCTCAAAAGTCTGAAAATGAAGTCTTCCCAGCTTCCAACAGGGTTAATAAACTGGAAATCTCCAACAGAAGAAGCAGGTTTTGCCTTTAAATTTTCTCCACTGGAACTGTTTCATAAAGTTGTTTCCCTAAATGAGTTAATACCCTGTACTGCTTCCAGCTCCTGGAGCCACATGAATGCCCACGTATGTACACTGGTGTATGCACACAACACATCTGTGTGGTACAGTATGCTGCTGCCTGCCATTTTTATGGTCAGATGACTATTGAAATCACATAAATATTTTACAGGAGGAAAAGGATTGATTCTCCCTTGCTGTAACCCTCTAAAAATGAAGAGAAATAGGTACCTCCAAGGAGTGATTCATCTATCCTTCATGAGATACTTGTTCAGAGGTGGACTGAATTCCCATGAGGTGTTGTATCTTTACACTGTCTCCAAAGAGACCTTGAACAAACAGTTCAGGTTCAATGCCTGTTTTTTGAATGTCTAAAGCCAGCTGTAGGGAATCTCACCCTAATTAATTGTTCTGTCCCAAAGGAAGAAATCAGTATTACTGTATCTATGAAAACGAATTGATGATATCCTTGTAGCTAGCATGGTATAACAGAAGATTAATACTGCTCTTACACCCAGTCTGTTGTTGCTTCCTTGCCACCTCTCTGTGGGAGCTGCTTATCATGGCTAACTATCTCAGCTACTTTTCCTTTCCTGTCTGTACCTTTGCCAGATAATCACCTCCAACCCTCAGGCCCGATGGTGCAGCACCATCCTGACCAGGACTGGTGCTGCTACGCTGGCAGCACCTGCACTGCATTTGCTCAGCCATTGATCTTACCCAGGCCTTCTGCTGCCATCATGCAGCCCTAGGTCAAGTTCAGGGATGAGGAGGGGGAGAGGAGAAAAAGGCAGACTGTATTTAAAATATCTGAAATACCATGAGGGATGCCCACTGCAATAATTTTTAATAGTAGAAGTAAGTAACAAAAATTTTAAAACAGCTAAATATACAGTCATCCAAAATACATTTTGCTATTGACCGTGGGAATGGAGGACAATTCCTCTTTTTATCCACCTCTCCTCTCCTCTCTACTGTCCCTCTTAAGGCAAAGAAATCAAGCTGGATGTCTGAGGAGGCAAGGGAAATTTCTAGCCCCATCAACGAATATGCTGTTCCTCCTTCCACATGAATGACTATGGAGTCATTCTCATGTTCACACATCTGCAACCAAAACAAATTCCTGAGTGAACAGACTCCCTATTTTCCCATGCTCTTTTTCAAATCCACCTGAAATTCATGCAGACCTGGGCCACAAAGACCAAGGTGAGGAGGTATGACTCTCCAAGGCTGTTTAATTAGCTGAGGCTTTATGTCTATGTTAGTGCCATGAGAAGCAAAGGCACCTCCAGAGCGCTGTTCAGCTCAGCTGTCACAGTTACTTGTCCTCAGAAGAAATAAATCTCCACCCAGAAATGCCTACCTCTCTATTCATGAACAATAGCAGAAACCTAACGGTTAGCTTAAACTATTTGTTTCTTTTATGGTTAAAAGTAGGTGAGATGAACATACCATTTTCTTTGGTCACAAGGTTCACTCTGTGACGGCAGAGATGCCACCCAGCATGACAGATGTGCACAGGAAATCAGCCAACACGTGAATTTCATCAGACTGACTTTCAGAACATTAGTTACAGCAGGTGCCGTGGGGTGTGCCCCCTGCAGGTGCCTTGGTGCTGGTGGTAATCACATTTATTCTGAGAGTAAGGAACACCCACTATGCCATACACAAACACGGTGCCCAGTAGTGCCAAACCCAAGGGGCACACTGCTGAATAAAGGAGAACAGGAAAAGACATAGATAAAAAGATGTATGGAAAAACAGCAAATGCAATGTTTCTTGTATGAAGAAGTGAGAGGTGAGATGGGAAAAATAAGCTCAGGTAAATGGAATATGCTATGCAGAAAGACAGGGCTAGGTGAAGGGACTGAAGGTCAGATGAGGAGAGGGAGCATTTTCTTTAGATCATATCCCAGCTGTAACACAGTAACCATTTTCTTGGGATCAGTGGGCATTCCATGTCCATGTACAGCTTTTTTAATGAATATGTGAGAAAACTACTGCTTGGTGGTTGTGGTGATTATCACCTATTAGAGATTGTTTGGAGACCATCAAGCTCATTCCGCTTCAGATTATGGAATGAACTAAAATTGAGGTCCTCCAGGTGAAAAGCTAGGTTTTTATCCACTATACTAAAGAAGTTGGGGTTTGGGTTTTTTTTAATATATTAAGCAACTGTGAAAGAAAAGATTGTACAACAACTAGAAGTACACTGTAAATATCAAGGTTAGCAAAAGTCACAGAGCAACCTTTCCAATAATCTGAAGTGGTGATAGGAAGAATAACACAGTGAATTTGTATTGATGCAGAAAGCATTAACCCTACACCCTCACTTGGATTTGCATTAAAGAAGCAGCTGACTGTATTTTCATTCTTGTTGCTTTTACCCTACCAAAACTATTTAGCAGGTTGGCAAATTTACTGTCTTTGAGTATATATGAGCATATGTGTGTCCACCTATATGTCTGTGAATGTTTGTTGGATAGCACATAATACCCTAAGTTCCTTATGCTACAAAATAATGTGCATACATTATTCAAATATTTTAAACATGCACTCTTAAAGACCACTTAAGGTGCTTCTATTATGTGAATCCAGATTCTGCCAATTTAGCAACTGTTAAGGATTATTACTTTGGGCAGTCCTACTGAAGTATGTAAGATCCTTAGGAAATTAATTAGTCATGCAGAATCTGCCCCAAACTTATTTCCACAGATCACTGTAAACAACCATTTGTGTTCCTAGTCTTATGCAGTCTGTTGTCACTCCTGTATTCCATAGCTTGTCCTATCCTTTACAGATGAGCACCTGTAAAGCTGGAGATCATTGGGATGTCTGAATCCCTTATCCATGTAAACCAGCAACTACTCACATTATTTTTCAGTGACAATTATTTGAAACCCTACAGTGGGCAGGCAATTTTAACTGGAAAATCAGGAAAGGTTATTTAATAGTGAAGTAAGTCATCAGGAAGCAAGCAACAGTGGATCATTAGCATGATTAAGAAAAAATAAACAGAAAAAAGTAACTGAAAAAGCAAGGATAAAATTAAACAGTAATGATGATTTATAGTAAGATACTCTGAGACATGACAGAAGTCTCAGTACACCAAAAGGAAAATCTTGTTTGCTCAAATTATTTGTTTCTTCTGTCTAATGAATGTAATTCTAATATACAAGTGATAACACTGGCATTTCTTTGAAATGTTGATTCAGTTTAATTATGAAAATCACCAAGGTATTTTCTGGCTGCTGCATCACTCCCTGTACTAAGATTAATCACATCAACATCATTCATTTAATCTTCAAAGAGTAAGCAGTTGTCCACAAAAGCCTTCAAATAGCTTCATTAGTGCAATTTTTCAGACTCAAACACTTATCTGGCAGCATATGATTGAGAGTAAGGAAGGTCATTATATTCATCTGTTTCCTAATCCAGTTTATTTTTTAACGTT
>VZTR01023444.1:3399-30239 GCA_013400775.1 Chaetops frenatus | reverse complement strand
CAGGGGGACACAGAGACACGGGGGCATGAGGACACCGGGACTTGGGAACATGGGGGGCATGGGGACACAAGGGTGTGGAACACATGGACATGGGGAGAACAGGGACACAGGGACATGGGAAACACAGGAATATGGGAGGCAGGGACATGGGAACATGGCGAAACAGGGAGCGTGAGAAGATGGGAAGACAGGAATATAAGGACACAGGGATATGGGACACGGGGAGGTGGGGACACAGGCGTGTGTGACACAGGGACATAGGGACATGCAGATGGGGAGACAGGGACATGGGAACCCAGGGATAGGAGAGGCAGGGACCTGGGGACACGTGGACACAACGATATGAGAGATGGGGATGTGGGGACACAGGGTCACAGGGACATGGGGTGATGGGAAGCACTGTCATGAATCAGGGGGACCTGGGGACATGGGGAGCGCTGGGGCAGCCAGTACTGGGATCACTGGGGGCCGAGTTCTTGTGCGTGAGGACACACAGGACATTTGCCCTGGGATGTGGGGACACATGGGGTGCTGGGCACCGGTCCTGGCATGGGAGGACATGTGGGGCACTGAGGGGACAGCCCCCAGCACAGGGACTTGTGGGATCCCCACATCACATGGAGGACACACAGCCCCTGGCTTGGCAGGACCCTGCCATGGGGATGTGGGCACAGAGCTGAGCAGGGCCATTCCGTGGGGGCCACCTGAAATCATGAGGGGCTCTCAACCAGCCCCTGTCCGTCCCCCTGTCCCTCTGTCCCCCTCCCAGCCCTCTCCCATCCCCCTCCATCATTCTCTCACCTCTCCTTCTGTCCTGCTTTTTCTCTGTGGGTCCTGCACAGCTTGTGGTTCCCCCCCACTGTCCCGTTCGCCCCTTCTTTCTCTTCCCATGACATTTCTGGGGTTGGCTGCACATGTCCTGGTCCCCTCTGGGCTGGGCTGGGCTGGGGCTGTGTCACTGGCTCTGTTATTGCCCTTCTTAGCTGGGGACATGGCCCGGTGACAAGAAGGGCAGGGTGGCCCCAACCTACATCAAGATGTGGCACCAGCTTGTCAGCCTGACCCCAGCGATGGATCCTGGGGATGCCTGGTCCTGGCAGGGCTGGGCAGGCACCCCGGGGTGCTGCAGTGGGGCAGAGCCCCGTGTCCCCAGGCTGGGAGCCAGCTGCCACCTTCCTGTCCCGCACACGGGGCACAAACAGCTCCACCTTCCAGCTGTGGTTCTCCTGCCTGCCTCCAGCTGCCTCTTGCCTGCTTCCTGCTCCCCACGGTGGTGCAGCTGTGCGACAGCAGCCGGAAAGGTCCCCCCCGCTCGATGGTGTGTCAGAGATGCTCGGCGGTGGTGACAACTGGAGGGGGCCGCCTCCTGCTTCGGTCTGGCTGCTAGCACCCCAGGACTGTGGGCAGGACGCCGGCGTGACGTGGTGGAGACGAAGGGAGGGTGCCAGGGGCAAAGGGGCTTGGTGGCAGTCCCGCCGTGTGGCCAGCCCCGTGCCGTTTGTGCCGACCCGGCTGGCACAGCGGCCGCTCCGCAGAGATGTCCCGGCTGGTGCTGGCACCTGGATCTGCTGCTGCCTGCCTCACCCTCCTGCTCGGCTGTGCCTGGCTTGGCTCTGCCACCCGACCCTCCGCGAGTAAGTGCCTTGGTGGGTCTGGAGGTGATGGGGTAGGGAAGGGACAGCTCTTGGGGACACCCCAACATCACGTCCCACGACACTTGGAGGCGATGGTTGGGTGTCACGGGGAGGGTTCGGGGCCCTGCTCTGCCGCCTTCCCTCAGGGTCCACATTGGGAATCTGAGTGAAGACATGAAACCCGGTCAGCGTTTCCCCTTTTGGCAGCAAAATTCACATTACTGCTCTCGTAACTTGAATTATCCCTCCTCTGGATGTGGAGAGGGGGCAGAGGTTGCGAGAAACCTGTTGGAAGTAATCAGAGCCCCCTGTGACAGGATGTGCTGGGCACCGTTGGGATGGAAATTCTGGAGCTGGGGGTGACGTGCAGAGCCTGTCTGGTTTTTTGGGGTTTTTTCGAGAAAGCCAGAAAAGGGATTTGATCCTGAGTTGTTTTTTTTTTTCTGGTGTCCCGAGACCTTCCTGTTCTTTGCTTTTGTTCTTCACACACAGCAGAAAGTCCCCGACCACAGGAAGATGAGGAGATGTCTCTGGCTGTGGTGGGGAGATGAGCTGGAGGGATGGCTGGCACTATCCCAGCCCCGTGCTGCTGTGGGCTTCCCATCTGCCCTCCTGATCCCCTTGTGCTGGGCTGGGTGGGACAAGGGACATCAGCAGCGCCAGGGACGTGGGAGCAGAGCCCATCTGGCTCCGGGCAGGGCACCCAGCTGGGCTGGCACTGCTGCAGTGGTGGCTGGCACAGGATGTGGCACAGCTCTGCAGGGCAAGGGCAGCAGGGTATTGGAGGCTGCCCTGCCATGGGACAGGGAGATGCCAGCTCCTGTGTTTGCTGGTGGCTCTGCAGGGAGGGGTCCCAGCTCCTGCGTGGTCCCGAGTGGGAAGGGTCAGCGGGAGGGGGCTCTGGGCTGATGCCTTGTGTCCCCACAGTGCCCGTCAGAGGGCGATCCCTGCTCCCCCTCACGCCCCAGGAGAAGAACACGTGCTCCGAGGCCTCCGAGAAAGATTTTCTCAACAGCACCCTCAGCACCCGCTTCCTGCCTGCCCTCTACTCCGTGGTCCTGCTGGTGGGGCTGCCAGCCAACGCTCTGGCCTGCTGGGTCCTGGCCACCAACTTCAGAAGATGCTCCAGCACCCTCTTCCTGCTCAACCTGGCCGGGGCTGACCTGCTCTTTGTCCTTCTGCTGCCCTTCAAGATCTCCTACCACCTCCTGGGCAACCACTGGCTCTTTGGGGACTACCTGTGCCGCACCACGGTGGCCTTCTTCTACGGGAACATGTACGGCTCCATCCTCTTCCTCACCTGCATCGGCCTGGAGCGCTACATCTCCGTGGCACACCCGTTCCTGTGGAAGGGCTCCAGCTGGACGAGGGGCAAGGTGGGCATCTGTGTGGGCATCTGGCTGGTGGTGGGGCTGGGCACGATCCCTCTGCTTTTGCGCTCCCACACGCGCGACGTCTCGAGCCTGAACATCACGACGTGCCACGACGTGCTAGAAAAGGAAACCCAAAGGTTCTTTGGCTACTATTTCCTGTCCCTGGTGGGGCTGGGCTTCGGCCTGCCTTTCGTGCTCATGACCGTCTCCTACAGCTGCATCCTGGCACGGCTGCTGGCCAGTGGAGGGAGTCACGGGCAGGTGGTGCGCGTCCTAGCCCTGGTGCTCCTGGTCTTCCTCCTCTGCTTCACGCCCAGCAACGTGCTGCTCTTCATCCACTGCCTGCTGGAGCCCACGGGCTGCAACAACGGCACCTACGTCTCCTACGCCCTGGCCCTGGTGCTCAGCGCCTGCAACAACTGCTTCGATCCCTTCATCTACTTCTACGTCTCCCGGGATTTTCGGGGCTGGGTCCGGGATGCAGGGGGCCGCTGCCTGCGGGGGCTTGAGGCCTCCTCGGGGAGGTCCACGGAGAAGATGGCCCTGCCCCTGAGGTCCAGCAGGCAGAGCCAGGGCTGCCAGGCTGTACCCCCCTGCCCCGGGGACAGGGGAGCCTGAAGTGTGCCCACCGTGAAGGGCTGGCAGTAGGGTTGGGCAGAAAATCCCACCTGGATCTGAGGTTCATGAGCGTTTTGCCTCAGTTTTGCTCCTCTGATGACACCAGCGCTGCCCAATGCCATGTGTCTCCCAGCTGAGTGCCTGGCACCCCGATCTCCCCCCCCTGACAGACCCTGGCATCCCCCATCACTCCTCCTGCAGTGACCAAACCCTCCAGAGTACAAATAAACCTTTATTTCTCCCTGCTGGTGGCAGGAATAGGTACAAACAGCCTCGCTGAGGTGGGGCTGCCCTCCCTCGCCAGGACTAGACGCCAGGTACACACGGCCAGCCCTGCTCCTGCTGTTCCCCCTTCCCCCCCAAAATATGCCCCAGTGGATGCAAGAAGGGAAGGGGGGATGGCTTGGGTGTCCTGGCCCTGCCCTGCAGGCCCAGTGGTGGCGAGGGGACACGCTGTGTTCCCCTGTGCTGGCCTGGCACGGTGCCGTGCTGCCAGAACACGCGGGCACCGCCATCCTGCTTTTATTTCCCCCTTTACTTGGGTCCCTTGGTGCTGGGCTCGATTACAGATGTGCCACGCACGAGCACAGGTGGCAGCAGCCCCAGCCCTCCCACGAGGGGCCCAGCATCCTGGTCCCCGCTTGTCCCTTTGGTTCCCGATCCCAGCCTGGCCCCGGGATGAGGAGGAGGAGGGTGGGGGTTCCATGGTGTGGGAGTGTGGGGTACCCATCATCTCTGCCACCGGGCACGACTTGACCCCCAGGTCGGTGGCCGCCCCTTGGGGCACAGCGGGTCACGTCACTGGCTGGCCTGGCCCCGCGGGTTGGCCATCGCTCTTCCTGAGGATGACACTGCTGAGCTCCTGGATCAGTTTGTCATTGATGGGTGAGGGAGGCTGCAAGCTCCTCTTCCTGGGCAGCTCCAGGGAGGTCTCTGCCGTGGGGCTGCTCCCCGGTGTGGCTGCCTGCTCCCAGTCCCTGCCCAGCACCAGAGAAGGCTCCACGTTCCTCTCCAGAGAGGACGTTTTGGTGGGTCTGAGCCCCGGGCTTGGAGCTTTGTTGCTCTCCAGGTTCAAGCCCCTTTCGAGGGACACGGCTTTGGTGACAGAGGGACCTGTCACCGCCCTGTGGGCCGGGCTGGCGGGCAGCGAGGAGCGCAGGGCAGTGGCTGGGGGCTGCTCGGGGAACGGGGACGGCTTCTTCGACCTGTCCACGGGGGGCACGGCCGCCAGCTCTGCCAGCAGCCCCTGCCCCAGGTCCAGCGCTGCCAGCTCGGGGAAATTCCCCACCTCCTCGTAGACAGGATCGGCGTCTGCCTCCTTCTCCTGCTGCTCCTCCAGGGAGTCCTGGTGGATCTTCATGGGCTGGGGAGGGCCGGGGGGGACAAGGTGAGGGGCACTGTCCACACAGCTCAGCTGTACCCTCTGTCCTCCCTCACCCTGTGCTCCCTGCACTGCCTGGGGATCCTTGTCCCTCACCATGGGGCCGATACCTGCAGGGGACCCACCCTCCTCCATTTTCTCCCCATTGCTGATGGAGGGGGAGTGTTTTGGTCCCTGCCTGGGCACAGCCCATGCCTCCAGCCCAGCACTGCTTGGCAGAGGGTTCTGGGGTGGGCTGGGTGGGTGGACGCCATGCAGAGCACAAAGCCAGGTGAGATGGGGTCCAGCCAGGTGGCTTTTTTGGAAATAACCTGGTGACAAAGCACACCTAAACCTGTTTCCTCACATTTCTTCCATCCATCCCCTAATAAGCAACGTGTGCCCAACGGGAGAGGCTCTGGGAACTGGGCTGGACTGGTGTGGGACCATGCAGGGACCCGCATCCCCAGGTAGGGAACACGCAGAGCAGTGGGCACCCCCTCGTCTGCCACACAAGGTGGGCCCAGCTCCGTGGGACGCTGCAGGTGAGCCCTGGCACAGTGCAAAGCCAGCAGCAGCTGCTCCACCTGCGCAGGTACTTACAAAGAACATGGACAAAGTCCTTCGCGTGTGCAGGCGGCGCTAGAAACAGAGGAGACGAACAGGGGTGAGCACGGAGAGCACAGAGCAGGGCCACGGGTGCCTGGGCAGCCAGGGGCAGGGCAGGGGGGTGCAGGAGCCTGCAGGCACGGAGAGCTGCCACGGACACGGGCACGGACACGAGCACGGCACGCAGCACGCACAGCACACACAGCACCCATCAGTGCTCCGGCCTCTCCAGTCCTGCGGTGGCCACAGGGTTTTGGGATGGGTACAAGGACTAGGATGGGTGCAGGAGCACCCTTGGGCAGGGGGAGCCCCCGGGAGCTTTACCAGGGTCTGGTTGGCAGAGAGCATGGTGGCATCAGTGCTGTCCCCATGCAGGGGCACCAGCGGCATTGTCCCGAATTTCTGCTTGGCGAGGTCGGAGGAGGAGCGTCGGCGCAGGACCACGGGGCGCAGGTCGTCGTGCTGTGCACAGGGACAGGGTGAGGGTGGGGGTCAAGCCCTGCCAGCCTCGTCCCAGCCCTGCCCAGCTGGGTGGCGTGACCAGCCTGCACCCACCTGAGCCTTGAGAATGCTGGTGGTCCAGTCCCACAGCTCAGCCTGCCCTGAGCACACCAGGTATCTGCAGAGCAAATAGTGGAGAAGCTGTCAGGGAAGGGGGACAGTGGGGCCCATGTCCCCTTGTCACCTTGTCTGTGGGCCTGGGGCTCACACCCCAGGGATTAAATCTCTGAAAATCTCTGCATGCCCAAATTGCTGCTTTAGGGTAAGGTGAGAGTTTTTGGGCACCCAGCATCACCCAGGGGTGCTGGTGTGGGTGGGGAGGCAGGGAGGCTGTGTGGCAGAGACACGGGTGGCCCCTAGAGCCTGGCTTCACCCTGTGCCAGGGACAATGTGGCCCCACCACTCTGCCCCTCAACTGCCCCAGCTCTGCCCTGACCCCAGAGCTTTGTACCACTGTCCCTGGCTGTCCCACTCCCACTGAAACTGGGGACAGATCTCGATCTCCCCCAGCCCCAGGAGGGCAGGGGAAGGTACTCACAGCTGCTGCTTGTCCAGGGTCAGTGTGAAACCCCACCTGGAAAGGAAGACAAGGCTTTGGGGCAGCACTGCCAAGCTCAGATGCAGCCTGGGGTTTGTGGGTAGTGGCGTAGGGGGCTGAGCTCACTCCATGGGCACAGGCTTTGTCACAGCTTTGGGTCCAGGTGGAACCTGGTCTGCTGGGTTTGGGTGCCAGAGCAGGGACTGAGGGATATCGGCCCCAGTGCTATGGCTGGGAAGGTCCCACTTACTGAGCCGGTGGCTTCAGCTTCTTCCTAATGCCCATGTAAACCTTGGCTGCATCCAGGGGCCACTCACGCTCCGGCTTGGCACTCTGGGAAAGCAGATCCAGTGGGTCAGCCCGGCTTGGTGCCAGCCTCCCCATCAGGAGCACAGCCACCGCCGGGCCGCTGCTGTCCCCAGGCTCCTCCTCCCTGCCTCTCCTCCCTCCTCCCTCCCACCCTCAGGTCCGCCCCACAGCACCCCCTGGGTACCCTCTTCTCCTTGAGCAGCAGCAGCCTCCGGTCCCGGATGACGAAGTAACGCTCCTGGAACTTGTTCCCCAGCAGCTTGGGGGGCTCCTCACGGCATTTCAGCAGCCCACACTTGGGGGTCTCACGCTTGGCACCTGCCCAGTGTGGGAACATGAGGGTGAGGGGGGCTGGCAGGGTGGGATTGCAGGGCGATCCCACTCTGGGTCTTGGGGCTGTGCCCCTGATGGCTGCAGGGTGGTGATAAAGGCAAGGGGAAGCCCAGGCGGAGCTGTCCCCCTCTGGGGACACCCCGAGGGGCTGGGTCCCTTTGTGCTTGCCTTACCTGTGAAGAGACAGCTGCCCTCGCCGATGGGCACCTTCCTGACCAGCAGGTACGCCGCGCTGGGCTCCGGGAGCTTGCACCACTGCAGGGCCTGCTCCAGCACCTTCTCCTTGGGGTGCAGGGGCCGCTCTGGGGACACAGGGACACACTCACCACTGTATCCCCTTCCCTGTGCCAGCTCCTGTCCCCTCTGCCACCACCAGAAAGCCACCCTCCGTACCCCACACCTCCCCCTCACCAGCCTGGCCATGCCAGGAGCATCGCTCTGGGCCATCCCCTCGTGCTTACCCAGCTCCCCATTCTCCAGCGCCTCGAAGGTCAGCCAGATGTCCAGGCTGGCGGCCACGCTGCGCATCTCCAGCACCTGGTTGGTCAGTTCCTCTGCTGTCATCGTGGGGGACACCTGGGGCCGGACACACGGCGGGCTGCGGTGGGTGGTGCAGGATGGATCCCAGGGACCTGCATCCCTCCTCACCTGCTCTGCCACAGCCCCGCTTTGGGACTCACCTTCAGGGTGACGCAGCAGTCGGGCACCTTCTGCTCCAGGTAAACCTCGATGATGAGGTCCCCTGCCTGGGAGAGCTGTGGGGAGAGTTGTAGTAACAGGGCACGAAAGAAGGACGCGGTTTCACCACTATCAACAGAACAGCACAGGCTGTTCTCCCAAAAAGAGGACCCGTTTATTATGGATACACAAGTTATAGGGTTTGCAAAGTGAGAGAGGATTGGAAGATGAAATCCCACCTCTCAACCAGACTGGTGAAGTGACCAGTCCATCAGATTCCCTTCTCCAAGAAGGAATTGTAAACAAAGCTGGTGTTTTTAGCACAATGTGTGAGAAAATCTGACTCGAGAACATAAACTTTTCAGAAGGCTTCAAAAACAGGGCGACAGAGAGTGGGTGGCATTGGTGCAGTGCTGGTGTGGGTGCTGAGCACATCCCATCTTCCCAGGGGCTGGAGATGGTGTCCTGGGAAGCTGGGGCTGCTTCTCCCCTGCGTGGGAACCTCAAGGTGATGGGCACAGGGAAGGTAAGTGGGGGAAGGCCCTCACCCAAATGTGAATATGGGACACTGGGGACCCAGGGTGGGCAGCTGGGAGTGTCCCCATCCTCCAGTCAGTCCCCCCAGCCCAGGGATCCCTGATGTGGTGGGGGCCAACAAGCACATTCCCAGTACCTGGGTGTCCTTCCAGGTGGTGATCAGGCTGTTCTCCAGATCCATCTGGGATACCTGGTCCTCATCAATCTGCCAGAGGAAGGGTGCACGGGGTCAGTGCGGAGTGGGATACGGCTTGAGGACACAGGGCCAGGATGGAGGGACGCAGAGGGAGGCAGAGGTGGGCAGCATGGGGGGATCCAAGGGGGTCTGGATCAGACCCAGCCTGGAGGGGGCTGCAGGCCCCTGCTCACGTTGAAGATGCTGACGTAGTTGTCGATGAGATCTTCCATCACCTTGACCTCGTGCTCCCCTTTGCCGTCGGTCTGGAAGAGGCTGGGCGCGAAGAGCAGCGACAGGTTCTTGGTGCTCATCTGGTTGAGGTCTGCACATTTCTGCACCCTGGCCCAAGGAGCACAGAGGTGAGGGGCTGGTCCCGCTCAGGGTGGGGTTTCAGCCCCAGCCACTCTCCTTTTTCTCACACAAATTCCCCTGAGGAACAGCCTGGGCATTCCCAATCCCTCAGAAGTGGGAACTTCAAACTGGGCAGTTCCTGTTTTGAGAACTTCCCGCTGCCATCGAACCAGACAACGGCGCTACCTCAAACTCTGACTCAAGATGGGAACTGACCGTTTTCTGTCTTTTTGGGGCACTGGATGACATTTACATCCTACAGGGTGGGTGTCCCCTAGTCCCAAACCTCCTGTCACTTCCCCTTTGCTGCAAGATGACTTCGGGAATGTTCAAGGTGTCCCAGACTTGTTCCAGCACCAGCTGTGGGGCTGGTGGAGCAGGGCATGGGCATGGGGCCCTTCCTGTCCCTTAGGGATAGGAGCCAGCATTCCCTGGGCAGCAGGGAGACCCCACAGTGCTGGCTGGACCCAGTGGGGAGGTCTCCACTGACCGGTAGAGGTGCCCGATGAGCGCAGCCAGGGTCTTGTGGTTGAGGCGAGGCAGGCGCTGGATGAGCTCCTTGTACCGCTCCAAGCGCTGCGGCTTCAAGGAGATTTCTGCAGGGAGGAAAACCAGATCCTGACTGAACCCAGCAGATCCAGAGATGGCACTAAGGCTGTCACCAGGATCCATCCAGAGGAACCCCCGCCCCCAGGGAACCCAGTGTGGAGTGAGGCTGGGGGAAGGAGGTACCTGCAGCCTCCTTCCACTGCGGGTGCAGCTCCAGGGTGAAGATGGGATCTTCCAGCTCCCGGAAGAACCTCTTCAGCACGTCAGTGACGTCCTCGATGAAGTTGTCGCTGATGCGCAGCTTGACGTTGCGGGCATCCCGCCGGAACTCCTCCATCAGTACCTTGATCCGGGACTTGGCTCCGTTCTTGCGGTAAATCCCTTCGTGCCGCAGCCCTGGGACAGGGACATGGGGTCACAGGGGCCTGATTCTGCCCAGAGAGTCCCTCACAGAGCTGGTGGCCCCAGAGCGGTGCCTCCTGCCTGGATCCATCGGCCATCCCGAGGCGTTGGAGTGATGCCATGATGATTTTTTTGCCTTTTCTTTTATATACATTTGTTATATTCTCAATACCCTTAACATACACACTTACAATTCCTTAAATGTAATATCTGAAAGTAATCCTGATATTCTGTTAAACCAAAAAACCAAACATCCTAAAAGCCTCGCAATTGGAGGCCAAAAAACCCTAGCGCTCTCCTAAAAAACCAAAATCCCCTCTAAAATGCATCCTGTAAACTAAAATTAAACCAATCTAAGAAGAAACACTTTAAGATAAGGAAATGTCACACTATTCATTCAAGCCTCTCATTGGAGCATCTTCGGTAAACATGCTAATTTGCAAAATCCATAAAAGTGTGTACGCCATCTACTGTGTCCGTGCATTTCAACGCATTCCACCTTGGCAAAGTGTTGCAACATGAAGATCCTTATCAAATACCAAAATAAAAACCCTTAACTGTATCTAATTCTTAATTTTAAAACCAAGAAAAAGGGCATCAGGAGGTTGCTGGGGCACGCTGGGCTCACCGTACTGGGTGATGAAGGCGATGCAGGAGTCCACGATGATGGGGATGTCCCCCCGGCTCAGCTGCTGGTCCCTCAGAGCGTTGCCCCGGCCCCCTGCTGACGCCTGGATGTCACTGTACCATGCTGCAGAGTCTGCCCGTGACAAGCCCTGCAGGTAAAATGTCCTGAGAAGAACAAGGGCAGAAAAGAGGGAATGAGGGTTGTCACAGGGCAGGTTATCCCCTCCTGCTTGCGACAGGGAGCGAGGGCCAGCCAGGCTGAGCCAGACACCCTATCTCACCAAACCCCTCGGTCACAGCCCTGCTGTCCCAGTAACTTCCCCACCAGGGATTTGGGGTCAGCATCGGCCCATCCATAAATGCCTTTGCCGTGGGCAGCGTGCCAAGGTTGCTTGGCTCATTCCCCATCATCCCCACAGCCAGGACTCACCTGCCCATCTCCACCAGGACCAGCAGCTCCTTCTTCTCCGGGGTGTCCGTGGGGGGAACCAGACCTGCGTTGGGGCGAGAAGCTGAGGAGTCAGAGCCGCATGCGGCCACCACGCGGTGCCCGTCCCGGGCTGTGGCACGGCACTCACTGAGCTCCTGCAGCCGCCGCAGGTTGATGCTGTCCTCGGCCCCGTCCTCCTCGGCGGGGCAGATGAAGAGGTGGCCTTTCTGCAGGATGAAGAAGGCCTGCTGCCAGCACTCGGGGTTCAGCATGCACTTGTAGCGCAGCTGGCCCACGCGCTGGAACTCGTAGCCCAGCAGGCAGTGGCAGCTCACGGGGGTGAACCACTGTGGGATGGGAACAGGAGATGAGTGGGGTGAAGACAGGGCTCCCCCCACCCAGGGCTGACCCCCATGAGGATGGGGGCAGGTCCCCAGGGAGGATGGGAGCCCCTGGAAAGGGAGAAGGGTGCTTCCCACAGCAGATGAAGAGCACGGTGGGCTGTGAGGAATCACAGTAGGGAAGCAGGGACAGAGCCTGGGGACATGTTCCAGCTCACCTTGCCGATGGCACTGGCCCAGGCTTGCAGCGTTTCGGGCCCATCAGTTCCCAGCTGCTGCACTTTTTCTCCAGTGAGGAAGAGCTCAAGGGTGAAGCGAAACCTGAGGAGGATGAACCAGCCCATGAGGACAAGCCTGGCCCTGTCCCCAGAGCCAGAGCAGCCACTGCACCAAGCAGGGAGCCCTGTCCTGCTGTCTGTGTACCCCTCTGTGTGGGCTCTCTGGGCATGACTGGGGGCACGGCTGGGGGTACCTTTCAGTGGGGCCGGGGCTGTTGAGCCCCTGCTGGGCTCTGTTGACTCCCAGAGAGATGAGATCCCCGCAGTCAATGTGGCCCAAGGGCTCAGTGCATTTCTCGGTCTCAAAGAAGAGTAGGGCTCTCTCCAAGGAGCACCATGTACGCTGGAAATCTGCGGGAATGGGGGGGAGGTCAGTGGCACTGGGGTGGGCACCCTGCTGGCTGCCCTCCCGTGCTCCCCACACTCACCCTCTTTGCTCTTCCTGGCCCCTGGGAGCTTCGGGGGGGCCGTGGCCCGGTACAGGTACCCACTGTGTGTCACTGGCTGGGTGATCTCATTGTAGACGCCCTCCGGACCCGGGTCCCGTGAGCGGGGGCTCCCTGTGGGACACAGCACTGAGGGTGGGCTGGCAGGAGGACACCCACCACCAAATTGTGGGTGCCGCAGGGGCAGGGAGATCCCAATCATGCAGGTGTACGCAATGGGGTGTGCAGGCACGGGGTTCCCTGAATAGGGACACCAGAGGAACCCCCTCAACAGAGATCCCAGAGGAATCCTTACATGGGGCGAGTCCCCCAGGGAGCCACGACACCTATCACCCTGGCTGTCCCCAGCCTCGGGGGATGCTAGGAGGGGCAGGGCCAGCGGCAAAGAGGAACTCCCTCCACCACAGCCAGACGGGGATCGAGGGTCCCCTTTACCTGAAAGGTTCCTGGGCCTTTTGCTCTCTGGTCCCCACCAGAGGTCGGTCCCTGGGGCCACCTCGCTGGCAGCAGGATCAGAGGCCAGAGCAGCCTCCGAGGATGAGAAGAACTGCAGGATGGTCTTGAGCAGGGCTGGTCCTGCCACGGCAGTGCACAGAACCTGGAGTGAAACAGGCACCTTTAGGGACCACATCCTGGCTCATGGAGACCCCAGCCACCCCCCAGGGCTGCTCCAAGGCAGCCAAACCGGGGCACAACCTCCCAAAATCTGCCTGGCACGAGGGCGTGGTCACACACAGCCAAGCCGGAGGTGCTGGCAGCTCAGACCGAGCTCTGGGGTGGCTCCCAGGACCTGGAGGTGTCCCCTACCTGGAGCACCTCCTCCTGAGTGGCGTAGTGGGGGTGGGGCAGGCGGTACCGTCCCTCCCGGTACTTGCGGCTGATGAAGTCCCGTCTCTGCTCGGCGCTGCTGTCCGGGGTGATGGCCTCGGTGGCGGGGAGCCGAGCGGCCCAGAACCGGTTGGCTCGGTCATTTCCCAGCACGATGAAGAGCTGTGGGAGAGTGCCATGGTCATGGCGAGCCCCAGGGCTAGCGGGAGGAGCAGGATTCCCAGTGTTCCAGCATCCCAAGAGAGGCCGTGGGGCTGCTGCCCTGTGAGAGGAGCAGCCTGGTCCCTGAGCACACCATGGCCTGCCCAGAGTGCCTCACCTGCACGATTTCATTGGACCAGACGCTGGTGTCCAGCTTCAGGCTTTGCACCTTGGAAATGTTGGAGCCCAGGCTGCGGTGCTGCCCTGCAGGGAGCAGGAGAGTCAGCACCCCTTGATCCTGCTGGGGAACTGGGACCCAAGGTGTGCCCACACCCCAGGCAGCACCCTGCCTGCCCAGGCCAGCCCAGCCCACACCCCTCAGGATGCCCTCCTGCTCCCCGTGGGCTGTCCCACCTGCACACTGCTTGCAGATGACCACGCACAGGTTGATGGATGCCCAGTCAGGACTCTGAGCCCAGCAGTCAGCACAGTATTTGTTGGCTTTGTTGGACCAGATCTTCTCTGCCACCTCGTAGTCGTAGAGCATCTCTGCGATGGCCTCCTGCAGCGCCTCCATCCACTCCCGCTTCTCCCGCTCCGACTCCGCCACGAAGCTGGGAGTAGCAGCACAGCCAGACCTCAGCTGGGCCTCAGGGACTGCAGCAACCAGCACCCAGGCCCAGCTCCTGGCTGCTCCTCCCTCCTCATCCTCCCCAGAGGCCAGGGTACCTGAAGGTTTTGGAGGGGGTGATGAGCTCAAAGCTGCGGCTCTTGGCCTCGCGGATGGTGGAGCCGCGCATCTCGATGAAGCACATGGCAATGCCCATCTTGAAGAACTGCAATTCAAGAGTGACAGCCGTGTTGGTTCTGCTGTTCTGAGCACACCACCCCAGTGGTGTTGGCGCTGCAGCCACGGTGCTGCCTCCAGCACCCTCAGCATCCCACCCCTGCTTTGCCTGGACAAGCCTCTGCCACCCTCTCAGCCACCTCTCATCTGACATAAGGCACCCTGCAAAAATACATTATGCCTTCAATTGAAAGGCAGGTTCTGCCCACAGACCCTGAAATGTGGCTATCCAGATCCCTTTCTTTTGGGGATTCCAGTCAGGGACACTCATAAAACAAACGTCAACCTGAGCCAACACCTCAGAACTGATGCTGCTTAGTGCACAGCAGGCAACCTGGAAGTGAGGTGATGGAAATAAAAACAGGGGTGCTAAGAAAATTCAGCTGGAAGGAAGTGAGGCATTCTGTGGGCAGCAGCAGCAGCAGCAGCAGCAGCAGCAGCAGCAGCAGCAGCAGCAGCAGCAGCAGCAGCAGCAGCAGCAGCAGCAGCAGCAGCAGCAGCAGCAGCAGCAGCAGCAGCAGCAGCGTGGGAGGTGACAGTGACCTGCTGTCACTGCAAGTCCCCCTTGCAGCAGGTACATTTGCTGCTGATTCTGTGGCATTGATCCAGCTGTCCTGGGGTGGATTGGGATGCTTGGTGGGACCAAGACCAAAGTTTCTGGTGGAGATGACGATAATTTGGTGACAGTGAAGAGACTGGGAAGGGGTTCCACTCGTGGTACCCATCACTGCTGCCCTGGGCAGGATCTCCAGCTTTCTGCTCTGCTCACCCTTTTCCTCTCTGCTCTTTGACACCAGCCCTGGCTCAGCTCCCTCCATCCCTTTTCATCCCATCCAGGGGTCTGCTCTGGCCACAAACCTGCTCACTCTTGTACAGCCACATCTCAGGCAGGCTCAGGGCTGCGAAAACCTTGGACTTCTGGCCCTTCAGCTCCAGGGTTCCTGACTTCTGGCAGTGGGCAGTGTTGGCAGGCCGGGGCCGGGACCCCACCAGGCGCTGCTCCATCACCTTCTTCTGCAGCGTGGAGCACCACTCATTCCTCTGGGCTGGGGACCAGGCAGGAGGGAGCGGAGCTGAGCCCTTCCCAACAGCCCTGGCACGGAGCAGAGCACCCGGAAGGCAGGCAGGGGATGTTTTGGGGCTGGGGTGAGAGCTGCCTGTAGGATGCTCTGGCTGGAGAAGGGAGGCAGGGATGGTTCCTCAGGGCTGGTGGGCCCTGGCCCAGGTTTTCACTCACCCTCGTTCTCGGCACGGAAGACGAAGATCCGATGGCTGGTGATGACCTGGAACTTGTTGTCCTTTGTGGAACGAGCCATCTCGATCACAGACAGTGGGATCACTCCTTTGGGATAGGGCTCCTGGAACGAGCCCCAGGCAGGGTTACCCCCTTTGCCCTTCCCACAGGGCACCTCCTTGACCTGGCCCATCCTCCAGGTGCCCAGATGCTCAGCTGGTGCTGCCTCACAGAACAGCCTGGGGGCTCCAGCAGCCAGGTGGGAGCTGGGGACTCAGGAAGGAGTGGATCCAAGGCTGGAACTCTATTTCCAGCAGGATCCCCCTTTTCCTCCTCCCTGTTGTCCTGGGCTCCCTATGGCTGAGGCCGTGCTGGGAGCCTGCTGGGGCCACTGGGGCCACGGCTGCACCACCCTGGTGATGGCAGAGCACTGCTGGCTCCTTGCAGAAGGACAAGGGGAGGCAAAGGGGATGTGGCAGCTCCCCAGGTGGTGTTGAGGTGCAGCCTCCCCACCCTGTCCCACCCTGCCCCTCGGTACCTTCTCACTGCTGAAGTACATCAGGTTCTTCCCGTCGAAACGGACGTAGCGCCTCTGGAAGACATAGTTCCTGTTGGGATGGCAGAAAAACAGTTGGGAAGGGGAGGATTCCCCCTCATAAATCCCTCCTCCTCCCAGGCACGGCTGCACAGAGAGCCTTGCAGCACAGCTGGGGTACCCAAGAGGTTTCTCCTCCGAGGGGAGCGTGGTGACCAGTGCAGCCACCTCACCTTGCCCAAGGGGGCTTTACCTATGGGAGCTGCCCCATCCCTGGAAGCGTTCCAGGCCAGGCTGGATGGGGCTTGGAGCAACCTGGCACAGTGGAAGGTGCCCCTGCCTATGGCAGGAGGTGGAATGAGATGATCCCAGTGATTCCATGCCTGTCCCACGTACCCCTGTGGGGACAGCTTGTCCAGCCAGCCGCTGAGCATGGTGGGCCGGGGCTCGGACAGCGAGGCGAAGCTGGCGTACGGGGAGATGGTGAGGTCATCCAGCACCTCATCGGGGTACAGGTGGGCTGGCAGGCTGAACGGGGCTCCTTCGGCCCGCGGGGCCTCCACGGTGGAATATCCCTCGGAGTCGTTCTGGGCGATGCGCTCGATGAGCCGGCTCCGGCTCTCCTCGTCCTCGCTGCGGCCCTCGCTGCTGCACTCGCTGCTCGTCCTGTGCAAAAGGGGGCTGTGAGGGAGCTGGGCAGGCTCCCGGTCAATCCCACCCCATCTGGGGACACCTGGCACTGATCCCGGCCTCATCCTGAGCTGCTTGGGGCAGCCAGGGGTGTGGGGGTTTGCATCTCCGTGAGCAGGGTGGGCTCGGTGCTCAGGAGCCCCGTGACCGCCAGCAGCCCGAGGCTCAGCCTGTCCTACGTGATGGCACAAAGGCTGGGGCTTCCCTGCCCTGGGGAATGTCACACAGGCCACCACAAGGTGCTTCCAAACCCCTGGCACCACCTCCTTCCCCTCTTCACAGGCAGCAAAAGGAAGCCAGGCAGCTTCCCAATCCCACCCCCTGCTCCCTGCTCCACACCCACCCCAGCTGCCCCCTCATCAGGGCTCTCAGCCTGACCTCTCCCTCTGCTCCTCCGACACTCCTGGCACCCTGAAGCTCCTTCTGCCACGGCACCCTTGTGCCTGGTCTTGTGTCCAGCCAGAATGCTGGGCTGGTGGAACCCCTGCATCCCTCTCCTTCTCGTGGGAAGCCACGCTAAACCCCCAGCCAGGCCTGCTGAGGCTCTCCGGCCGTAACAATAAAAGGAAATTATAAAAATAAACTGCTAAAGCCTGCCCCTTCCCATCAGCCTTCTCATCCAGGCGTTTTTCTTTCCCTGGAAAGGAAATGTGCTGGAAAGTGTCTGACAGTCCCAGGAGCTCACAGGGGGCCTGCCCAGGTGCAATGGTGATGGGCAGGAAAAGAGCTGTGGCAGCTGGGACACCCCACATCCACAGGAGAGCATCCCTTCCAAATTCCACGGGGGAGTCCAGTGCCAGGGGGGAGAGAAGGCTCCTTGAAAGGCAATAAGGATGGTCTAAAACCTGTCCCAGCTTCTGTCTGAGGAGAACCTGAGCAAACTGGGCATCTCCAGGGGACAGGGTGAGTGATGGGGAAGGTTCATGAGGAGAACTGAGAGGAATCTCCCGGCCATTGCTGCTTCAGCCACAGGAGCTGGGTGACATCAGACAAAGCCAGGAGGAGCAAGGTGCAGAGCCACGTGGGAAAAGAGCTGTGAGAAGCCTGTGGTGAGTTATGGCAATCCTCCTTGGAGATGGAGACATTTTTGGAGAAGAAACCCATAGGCTGTGGGAAAGTGTCTCCAGTGTAAGTTCCTGAGAAGCTTCAGGACCAGGAGAAGGGCCCCAAACACCTCCCCTTGTAAATTCTCCCAACAGCTGGTTTTGGGCACTGCCTCATCCTGGGACAGGCCCTGGACAGGCACCTTCTGAGGCCGTTGGACAGCAGATGGGTCAGGAGCAAGCCCTAAATCTGCTGGGCTGGAGCCGTCCCTGCTCCAGAGAAGTGGGGTGGTGGATGGGGCTAAGGAGGGGATGGAGAGGGAAAATGGCCTGTTTGGCTCCAGGAAAGACAATAAATGGCCTTGGGTGGCTGCGAGGCTCGGGGCACAAGGAAAATCGCTGTTTAATTAGCACAACAGAGCCTTGGCAGGGTGACTCATCTGGCTGGAGTCCCAGCCTGATCTCCAGATGCTTCAGGAGGGACCGGACAGGGAACGGTGAGTCTGGAGGGCTCTGTGAGTCACAGGCAGGCAGCAGCCTTGAGTGCCAGGGTTCAGTGGGAGGCAGAACCATGGAATGGGTCAGGGCAAGAGGATAACGGGAGGGAAAAATCCGTGACAGCCCCTTCCTGAGCCGTGACTTGCAGACAATGAAACTGTAAAGGGCTGGAAAGCACCGAGCATCTGTCAGGGACAAGCAAAGCCCACGGTGCCTGGTGAGTCTGACCAGTCCCCTGAGCTCCGTGGGGTGACAGGGACACTGCTGTGCCACCTCTCTGTCCTGCTGAGACATGGCTGGAGCGGGGCACCAGCATTCCAGGGGGCTGAGCATCAGCAGTGTGGATGAAGGTGCTCAGACTCAGAGCAGGAAACTCTCCTCACTACACTCCTGCTGCTCCCTCAGAGACCCAGCTCCCAGTTTGCAGGGAAATTTGCATTCCTCTTCCTCTTTCTGAGGATATTTTCTTGCTGGTGGGGTGGCTCTGCCCACCCCTAACACTGACACTGCCCACACCCCAAGCCAGGGAGCAGCGTGGGCCAGACAAAGCTCACCCAGGACAGAGCAAGAGGAGTTACCACAGGTAGGAAAAGGGGCAGAAGGGGTTCTGAAGGGCCTCTGAAGTTTGGGACTGGGAAATATTTCCCATGACAAGTGTATTGGTGGGCTGCAGAGGTTGCCTGGTCATTCCCAGCGACACCAGGATGAGGACTGGCTGAGCTGGAGAAACACCAGTGCTGCAGGGGAGGACCAGGGGGTCCCAGAGAGGGAGCAGAGCTGGGGCCAGGGCTGGCCAGCAGCCCCTCAGCAGCTGAGCAGGATCCCACAGCTCTGCTCCAGGGAATCATGGTGGGAGCAGTGGGGATGCCTGTGGGAGGAAAGCACTGGAGCAGGGGGATGGTGGAGTCTGTGAGCACAGAGCAAAAGGTTCTCAAAGGCTTTTCTGTCTCCTGTTCCACTCTCCACACCCTGGTGCTTGTGCTGGGAGGAAAAACCTGAGAGCTGCTGCCCCTGACACCACTGATGGTCACATCCTGCCTCTTCTCAGCAAGGCCAGGCTGCAAAATCCCACGGCTGCAAGTGCCCAGCCAATTCCCTTGGGATGCTCCTGATCCCAACCCTCTGGAAGCCACTGGGTGCAGACAGGTCAGTGTCCAGCTCCTCTCTGACCTGAGTTCAGTATTTCTCTTTACTAAACTCCTGTTCCCAGGTGTTTGCAGGTCCCCGTCCATGGCTGTGATTTGTGTCACTGGCTCAGGTGCCACTGCAGTGCCACAGACCCAGAGCAGGAGAGGGGCTGGACCCACGCTGGGGCACAAAGGCAGGGCCAGAAAGGCTGGGCATGCACCGGCCAGCAAGGCCACGCCAGAGCTGAAGGCCACAGAGCTGCAGCTCACCTCCTGCTCTCGAGGCAACACAGGAAAAGGAACCCTCCCCATCCGAAATGGGAAGAGCAGCTTTCCTTCCTCTTTCTGAGATGCTATCAGGAGTTATGGAAAGTACATTTCAAAAGCGTTTTAAAGGTGCCCCTGGCAATTTCACTGTCCACCACCACGGAGAGACTGAGCAGCAGGTGCTGATCTGATGCTGCTGGATTTGCACAACAACTCATCTGGAGCTCGGACCCATCTAATTTCTGAGTAATCCCCATCTCCCATGGTGTTTCCTGGTTCCCAGAGGTCAAATGCAGGCTCCTCTGGGTGTACAGGTGCCCAGTGCCACTGGTGTTGCCCCACCTATGCACCCAGAAATCTCTTGCCAAGCACTGTCCCCTCAAGGGCTGCCCACCAGCACAGCTCCTTCTCATCTCCAAACCCCTCAGCTCTTGTAGAGACTGCTGACCCCATCCCAGACACTCCTGACCAGCTCTGCAGTGGGGAGAAACCCCAGTCCCCCGTCAGGCTGTCCCCAGGGGTGTCCCCTGATGCCCAGCCCAGCCCCTGTGGCCCAGAGGGGCTGATCCCTACCTGCAGCCCTCTCGCTCCAGCTCCAGCTCGGACACGGCCTCGTAGCTCTGCTCAGAGGAGATGCCAGCACCCTGGGAAGAGAGAATGGTCACATCTGCTGTCCCCTGTCCCATCCCAGAGCCCCTCAGTCTGCCTGGCCTATGGCACAGGGGGCTCAGCCTGTGACCCTCAACCCAAAAGAGAATCCCAGAATCTCCTGGGCTGGAAGGGGCACATCCAGTCCAACCCCTGGCCCTGCACAGACACCCCAACAATCCCACCCTGGGCATCTCTGGGAGTGCTGTACAAACCCTCCTGGAGCTCTGGCAGCCTCGGGGCCGTGCCCATTCCCTGGGGAGCCTGGGCAGTGCCCAGCACCCTCTGGGGAAAGAGCCTTCCCCAGGCTCTGCCGGGCACCATGGCCTCACCAGCTGCAGCTCCTGACATTGCAGCAGCTGGAGGGGTGCAGAGGGCCAGCAGGGGACAGCCACCACCCCCAGTGTGTCCCCTCACCTTTGGCTCCCTCGGTGGGGCCACGTGGCCAAAGATGGTCTCGCTGTAGGGGCTGACGGGCGGATCATTCACCTCTGTGGGCAGAGATGGGGAGGAAAAGGCATCAGTGCTGAGGGAGAGACCAGCCAGGACTCCCAGTCCTCGAGAGGGACCCCCCCGAGCCCACCCCAGTGCACCCCAACCCAGGGCATCTGACACAGTGACAGGGTGGGGTTGGGCTGTGCCTGGAATGACCACCCTGGTCCCCAAGGGAGGCAGGAGCAGGGGCAGGAAAGGCAGAGGGTGTGGGTGACCCCCTGCCCCCCTTCCTCGGGGACACTGGGGGTCCCAGCTGTGCACCAGTGCCCCGGGGGCTCTCACCTGGCTTGCCGGTGGGTCTCTGCGGGATGGGGGGCAGGGCCCCGCTGGGCCAGCCAGGACTGCAGGGAAACAGGACAGGGGTTACTGTGGCTGGGCTGGGAGCCTGTGGTGTCCAGTCTGGCTGGACAGGGACTGCTGGATGCTGCTCCCGAGCCCAGCTTTGTCCCCTGGAATGTGCAGCATCCCCTCCCTGCTCCCAGTGCCCTCCTTGCTCCCTTCTCTTCCCAACCCTGGGACTGCCAGGCTTTTCTGGGGCTGTGGAGCATTTTCCATCCCAGCATCTCCCCTTTCTGACATCTCCCACCTCATTCCCAGCAGGAGCCAGGCCCAAAACCCTCCCTCAGCCACCCCCTCACCATGCTGGGGACCCCCAGCCCTGCTGCCAGAGGGGCAGAGAAAGGGCAGCAGCCTCTCCCTGCATCCAGAAGGAGCCGTCGGGGGGCCCAGGGCCATCCTGTCATCTCAGAGGGATCCCAGCTGCCGTATCCAGAGCTCGGGGAAGGCACGGGGAGCGTGGTGAAAGGGGCTTGTCAGCACCTGGAGGCAGGCAGGGCCAGGCTCTGGGCTGGCTCCCGGGGCTGGGGGGGGGGGCTCTCTGGACCCTCATCTTTGCCTGCTCTGCCCCGTCCTCCTCTCCCAGGGGTGAGGGGAAGCATCGGCTTACTCAGGCTTGTCCTCCTGCTGGGTCTGCTCCTGCGGGGACAGAGCCGGGGGCTGAGGGACACCCTCACCCCGGGGCCCATCCTCCCCTCCCGGCTCCTCCGCGGGCTCTGCTGGGCGCTCGAGTCCTTCGTAGATGACGTTGGACACCATCTCCAGGCGGCCCTGCCCCGAGCCCACCTGCGAGGCTGCCCTGGGGCACGGCGAGGGGTCTCTCCTGCCTGGGGCGGGCAGGGACGGGCTGGGGGCGGGGGGACCCTCGGGGGCACTGCCGGCGCTGGGCTCAGCTGCCGGGCCCCTGTGTCTGTGCCTTGGGGGGACACACGGCACGGCCGGCGGGGATTTCTCCGCTGGCTCCAGGGTTTGTCCATGGCTCGGGCATGGCCGCGTCGCCTCCCGAGCGCTGTCCCGCCCTCTCAGCCGGGACGCTATCGCACCCATGGCCACGGCTGCCCCTGGATCGGCTCCGGCCTCCGGGCTCTCCAGATCCGTGGAGCTCTCCCCCGGCACGAACCCCTCTAGTACCACAAAGGCTGCTGGTGCCCTCTCGCTGCCCGGGCCGTGTGCTGGCACCGTGGAGCGTGCCGGGGGCACGGGCACTGATCCTTGCTCTGCCTTTGAGCGAGGGAAAACCGTCCGGGGCTTGGGGACCGGCTTCGCGGCAGGAGGGGCAGGGTCCTTCTCTCCAGGCGCTGCCTGGCTGGGCACGGTGACACGCGGCTGCGTCCCAAAGGCGTCACTAGTCCCTCCCGGCTCTGCTCTCATGGCATCCTTGCCTTCCTGGGGGGCATCCGGGACCTCGGTGCCTCGGGAATGGGTGTCTCCCGCTGCAGGTCTCCCCCGGGATTGACTCAGAATCCGTGTCTGCTGCGCCAGGGTGAGGATCCTTTTGCGGTGCCCGGTGGCGGTGATGCCCATCTGCTGCAGGTGGTGGCTGTCCAGAGAGGCGGCATCTCTGGCCACGTGGTACCCGTGCTGCTTGAAGACATCCCGGTACCTCTCCAGGTGGATGGTGGCCAGCCAGTCTGCAATATCCGAGTCAGGGCCGCACGGCGAGCTCATGGCCCTGGGGTGCCTCTGGGACGGATGCTCAGCCCATCATCTGTGCAAGGAGGGGAGAGAGGGGCTGAGGAGGCAGCAGGAAGGGCAAGGGGGAGGGTTTAGCTGCCGTGGAGGGCGCGGGATGCTCCCAGAGGTCCCCACACCTCGCTGCTGTCCCCACTCACCTCCCAGCTCCAGGAGCTGGCATCCTGTTGTTCCTCAGCCCCAGCCTCCCCACCACTCCCCGGGGCTGCCGGAGCCGGATCCTGGCCCCGCTTTGTCGGCGGGGCCGTGACCCGAGCCCGGGCAGGAACTGAGCGTCCGGGGGCTCACGGGGGAGCGGGTGGACGAGCAGATGCCGAGCGCTGGGACACGCCGGGCTCCGCGGGGCCGGGCGGGCGGGCCAGAGCCGCGCAGCCGCGGGGGTGTCCCGGGCAGATAACGGCGGGGAGCAGCGGGGCCCCTCCCAGGGGATGAGCTCCTGTGCCGGCCAGCTCGGGGAGGGCTCTGCGGCCGGAAGGGCCAGACCATAATCTCTCTCTCTCACTGCTGGCGAGGGCATGGGAGAGGNACTGCCAGCACCCGCACATCGCCACACAGGGGCGGCCAGGCTCGTGTGCCACCAGGCACGCTCAGCCCCGAACGATTCGCCGGCACAGCCGCGGGACAGAGCCTGCTGAGGGCCTTTTTCCCATGAATCACGCAGCTCCGCACTAAACCATCTGTGCTGACTGTGCTGCCACTGGGTCTTTTTTCCAGTTCCTCCATTTCCCTCTATTGTTCGGCTCAGGCTTCCTTCCTGCTGCCTGCACGCTCCCACGCATCCCTTGCCCGCTCTCGCAGGAGCCGCCTCCCGAAGCCGGCCGGGGCGAGCCGGGCTGAGCCCCCGTGGCCAGCAGGGGCTCGTGTCCCCCCTCCCCAGCCCCGCCTGCCCGGACAAGGGGTGCGTGGGTGCCATGGGGAAGTGCCCTGGGTGGCTGCGGTGTCGCCGCGAGCACGTGCGGGACGCTGTCAGCGAGGACGAGGGACAGTCACGGCAGGGGCTGGGACACGGGGAGCGGGACAGGGGGACACGGCAGCTGCCAGGCTGAGGCAGGACCTGCACAAAGGGCAGGGCAGGGCAGGGCAGGGCAGGGCAGCGATGTCCCACAGCGGTGCGGGCTGGCTGCCTGTGCACAGTCCGGGGTTAATGGGCTGTACCCACTTCTGCCCAGCAGCTGGGGCTGAAATGGGGCAATTTCCCCCTTTTTCATGACTGTTTCACCCTGAGGGATCTGCGGCCGGCTTTGGCCTCTGTCTGGCCTGCCTGGGGCTTCTCCAGTGGGGAGATGGCTCCTGAGACCTCCCCATTCCTGGGCAGAGGCTCTGGAGCCGTGCTGGGCACGGTGTTGTGGCACTGTGGGCCAGTCCAGCCGTGCCCATGGGCAGTGGCACTTCACGGGCAGGCGGGCACCATCCCTGTGCCTACGAACCCACAGCCAGCCGGCACAGTGAGCATGGACTGTCCCGGTCCCAGCCCGTCCCCACCGTCCCCAAATCCATCCCATCCGTTTCCTGCCACCCTCGCGGCTGTCCCTCACCTCTCGCGGTGCGCAGCCCCCCGGGGCCGGCTCTGGCGGAGCAGCACGGTGGCAGTGCCGTGTGGGCTCCGGGGACAGCCCGCTCTGGGCTCCAGGGTGATGTCCAGGCAGTCCCGTGCAGGAACTGCTGCGGGCTCTCCAGCACTCAGCCTGCACCTCCCACTGCCGGTCCCTCCTCCAGGCCAACCCTCTGGTCCCCATCCCTGTCCCACCCTCTGTCCTGTCCCTTCCCAGGCATGACGCTGTCCCGGCTGTGCTGTGTCCTGTCCCTCAGCCAGGCTCTGCCTTCCTTTGGGCTTCATTGGGGAAAACAAGCTAAAATATTCATGCTGATGAGGGGACTTGGGAGGGCTGGCACTGCGGCCGGGTGGGTGAAATTTTGGGACCATCAAAATCTTTGTGCTGTGGGGATGCTGGGAAGGCAGCACCTCATCCCCCTTGTGGTGCCCCATTGGCAGGGGGGATGTGGAGTGAGCCGAGGGCCAGGACGACAGCAGGGGCTGGGGTGAAAAGGGGACATCCAGAGGGATTTTCTCCTGCAAGGAGCCTGAGCTTTCACCACAGACTGGCCCAGCTGCTTTTAACACCACACTTCTTGTAAGAGCCCCAGCAGGGCTGGCGGTTGGCCCGGCTCAGCTGTTACCCAACCTTGAGGGTGTCAAAGGCCGATATCTCGCTGCTGATGCTGTGGCTGATAACCTCTCCCCGCCCCGTGAGGGCCCAGAGCCGAGGACACCCTTGCTCCAACTCAATCAGGTCCTTCCCCAGCCCAGCAGTGCCCCCAAAAGCCGTTGTGGGGGTGGTGTGGGAGGGTCACGCTGCACAAAGCTCTGCGTGCAGCTCAGTGGGGAAAGGCAGGCTCTCCTCACCACAGGCTGCTCCTGTGAAGCAGAAGCAGAATTCAGCACGAGCCTGGCGAGGTTTTTGCCTTCCTCCCCTCTCCCCATCAGCCGCTCCAGCAGGGAGTGACACAACCCCGGGCTGGGGGCGGCACAGGTGACCCCCTTGTGGGTGGAGTGTGGAGACCCTCAGGGTGCACAGGGACCCTGAGGGTGTGCAGGGACCCTGTGGTCCTGCAGGGCAGGCTGTGCCATCCCTCTGCCTCTTAGAGGAAGCTGTTTGGCTCTGCTGTTCTTGGGAAGGCTGCTGAGGTCTGTGGTGTGAATGGGAGGGACAAACGATGTGTCACCATCTCCGTCCTGCTGTGCTGCACAGTGAAGCACAGTCTGACACCCTGCAGCATCTCCACACGGAATCCCAGGCAGGGCCAGGCTGGAAGGATCCACAGGGGCTCCTCTGGTCCAAACTCCCTGCTCAAACAGAGCACAGGGCACAGGAGTGTGTGGAATATCCTCAGCGAGAAAACTCCACAGCCTCTCTGCTCAATCCCTGCAGGGCTGGGCACTGCCCAGGGCAGAAGTTCTGCCTCCTGTGCAGGGGCCATTCCTGGGCTCAGTCCCTGCCCGTTCCTCTGGTGCCATTGCTGGGCCCTGGAGCAGAGCCTGGGCCCTGCCCTGAGCCCTCCCTGCACCCAGGGACACCCAGGGACAGACAGGGACAGACAGGGACAGACAGGGACACCCAGGGACAGCCAGGGACACCCAGGGACAGCCAGGGACAGACAGGGATACCCAGGGACAGACAGGGACAGACAGAGACACCCAGGGACAGACAGAGACACCCAGGGCTGAGGGTCCCTCTCAGCTGGGGCTCCTCTCGAGGCTGAGCAGCCCCAGCTCCCTCAGCCTTTCCTGGGCACAGAGATGCTCCAGGCCCTTCCTCAGCTCCAGGAGCTCCCTGTCCTTGCTGTGCTGAGGATCCAGAGCTGGACACAGCACTCCAGAGGTGCCCCCAGGGCTGGGCAGAGGGACAGGATCACCCCCTGAGCTGCTGGCAGTGCTTTTCAGACCCTTCAGATCTTGCTGCTGGGAGCAGTTCTCCTCCTTGCTGCCAGGAGGGCAGGGATGGGCTGCAGGGGAGGGAATTGTCCCTGGGCCATCCTCACGGTGGCAAGTCACTGTCCTGGCAGGTTTGATGTGACCAAGGACACGGTGCAGCTCCCACACCCTGATGGCTGCTGACAGGGCAGTTTAGTGCAGAAAACCTTCTCCACTGCTCCCTTCTCCCTCCACAGTCACCTGATTCCCAGGTTTGGGGCTCCGCTCCCTTGGCAGGGGGAGTGCCCTGCCCAAGCACCTGTGCTGAGTCCCAGCACCTGCTTCCCAAGGGGAGTGCTCCTTCCCAGGACCCATCCAGGATAGCTTGAGGCATCCCCCAGCCACAGGACCACCCCAGAGCCCCAGAGCCGGCACAGGGAGGGGAGCAGGGCACAGCAGGGCAGCGGGGCAGGGCACAGGTTTCCCAAGGGCTTCCCATCAGCCCATGTTTTGCAGAGCAGCTTTCAAAGCCTCTGCTTGCTCCCGGTGTTTGCCAGCCTGCTGATGGGATCTATATTGATATTTTTATGTATTTATATTATATTTACATGTATTTATATTTCTCTTTAGACAGCAGCATCCTTGGGCAGAGGCACAGAGCCCTGTCCTGCCACGGTCACAGAGCAGGAAGGTCGTGCCTGCTCCCTGGAGGAGGCAGATGGGCAGGATTGGAAACCCTCCCTGGGCTTGGAGAGGAGGCTGGCAGGGGCTGGAGGAATCAAACATCAAAGTAAAGGTTGGATCCTTCCAGCATGAAGGCCTGTTTGATCCTTCCCTTTCCTGGGCAGCAGCCAGGATGTCCCTCAAGATTCCTGTGTCCAGATGTCCGTCCGTCAGTCCATCCATCCATCCATCCATCCATCCATCCATCCATCCATCCATCCATCCATCCATC
>VZTR01023432.1:49831-80434 GCA_013400775.1 Chaetops frenatus | reverse complement strand
ATGAGTGGAATCCATATTAATCCATGTTTCCTTCTAGAAACAGATTTGTCTCTCCCTTCTTCTAGTTCAGACTAACACTGTTATTACTATGTCTGATGGTGACCATCCTAAGCAGGTACAGAGGAACCTATGCATACACCCAAAGCCATGAGGATGGGAGATGGAGGGAAAGGAGAATCTTTCCAGCTGACCCAAGAGCAGCAATGGCTGATTAGAGAAGACTGCATGAACCAGAAGCTGTGGGATGAAGTACTTGCTTCTCTTAAGGAAGGACCAGTATGTTTGTTGCATGCATAATTTTTATTGTTTGCATTTTCTTTGTTATTATGAGAAATCATGAGTCCCTCTTAAAACCTGACTTTTTTTGTTGAACTTTTGCCAAATATGGACTGTCTAGCATTACTTTTATTTGTAAGGCTTGTATTCCAAGAAAAGAAGCCTTGCTTGTGCAATTTCCTCTTGAGGGATGGGTTAATGCCTCCAAAACAGAGATCTTTTCTTGCTCAGAAACCATTCTGAAGTTAAAAGTGGATTTTTATTTATTTTCATTTTTGAGGAGAGCATGTTTTCTCTGATATAATAAATGTCTTTTTATGCTGTGCTAATGTCAGAAATCAGATATGAAGAAAGATGGTTTTAGTCGCTACATTTTGTATAGAAAGAAAATAATTTTATGACAGGTTCCCCAGAGACATATGACCCATCCCTTAAAGTGTTCAAGGCCAGGCTGGATGGGGCCCTGAGCAACCTGGTCTAGTGGAAGATTTCCTGCCCTTGGCATGAGGGTTGAAATAGGTGTTGTTTAAAGTCCCTTCCAACCCAAACCATTCTCTGTATGATTCTTCAATTTGTAGAAGAGCAGGGAAATTATGCCATTAAAGACCTGCTTCCTGATTACTTCTAGAAAGCTGTGCTCAGAGATATGAACAACTTAAGAACTTCTGGAAGTACATCATCTTTGTGTAGTAAGTGGCATTTATAAGAACTATAATAGAATATGTCTCTTTTATTCCTTTGCCCTACATTAGAATTTTCTGAAGAAACTGGAACAATCCTTTATGTGTGTCTGCTGCCAGGAGTTGGTTTACCAGCCAGTGACGACAGAGTGCCTCCACAACGTCTGTAAAGTAAGAATAAACTGCCTTGCTCTGGGCTGTTTTCTTGGCTCTGAGACACCAGTCACCAAAGCCATATGCATTTTAAAAAGACAGTAATAATTGCATAACATTCCGAGCAAAAACAGGCAACAAGTTTCCATTCAGTGTTTGCTGTGTAAACACTAATTTTGTGTAATAAGCAGTGGAAGCATGTTTCATATAGTTCCTGAAGTTTAGCATTGCTCTCATGCCTTTGTGGTCAGTGGAGGTGCACTAGGAATTGATTAGGTCTGCAGGTTAGATTTTGGCACAATATCAATGATTTAATTTTACATAGTTAAGAAATAAAACCAGATTTTATAATTTTATAACTGTCTGTTTAGAGCTGTGAAAGGGTGGAGAATAAATACCATAGAAAATTATTAGGGCTCATTCAGAGAAAGTTGTTGTCTTGTTAATCTTGGCATTGTTCATGTTTGGTAGGAGAGCCATAGAAGTCAATACATTACTCACGTGTCTCATAATCTTGTTCAGTTGGATATAATGTAAGGAACTTGGAATCAAATCTGGACTAGAGTTAATTTTGTAGCACTGGTGTGTACAGAATCATGCACTGAATTGTGCGTATTTGAATGGTGCCTGCCATACGTAGTATTTCTGCCTGAGACCCTAAAAGGAGTCAAACTGTTATTATCCTAGTACAGTATTCGGTAATGCAAGGTTGCTGTTGAAGAAGATACCACTCCAGTAAAAATCAGGACATTGTTAGTGTGGCCTGCACCCATAGAACAATTATGTCTCCTTGAAAAACATAAGAAATGTTGTGGAGTTAATATTTAGAATTATGGAAATTGGAAAACCATGGAAAAAGAAAGAAGAGAAAGCTGAATGGTAACAAACCCAGGAAGCACAGTATTTGAAGGTGTCAGTACGTATTTGAGAATGCAATATAACATCCAGTTAAAGTTGTAAGGAATAGTTTGATAGTAAGCTGCTGTTGCTGTTTGAACACATCTAAGATGCTCATCAGTCTGCAGTAACGTAGTAAGGATGACAGCAGAGATGCTAATGTGTTAGAGATTGTATTATCCTATGTGTATCTGTAAGACTAATCTGAATCTATTCTGATGAGGTAGATGGAGACTGTTACATAAACAGTATAAGTGGTATATTCACCTTCCTCTTGGTATGAAGGTCTGGGAAAGTATAGCAGTCTCTGAAGCTGTAACGAAGCTGAGGATTGGCTATGATTTACAGGAAGGCCTTAGTGGAAATGAAGGGGGAAACCTCAGTAGTGATTTAATTCCTCCCGAGCACAGTGTTTCACATCCCAGCGCAGAGGAGTGTTCCTTTGCTAGGACATTTTAGTCATGGGCAGAGTCAGGCACCAGAGGGCTTGGCAAAGACTTCCTTTTTTCTGGTAGTACAGCAGATGGTGCCTTTGTTTTACAGTGATTCCTTACTTTTTGCTGGTTAAGCGGTTGTTGCAATTTACTTCTCTGTGTTTGCATGTCCTAGAGTTGTTTACAGCGCTCCTTCAGAGCTGAAGTGTTCACCTGCCCTGCCTGCCGCTACGACCTGGGGAAGGGCTACACCATGGCTCCCAACAAGGTCCTGCAGACACTACTGGACCAGTTCTTCCCAGGTTACAGTAAAGGACGATGATGTGCTCAGATCCTTCTGTACTTCTCCCAGTGACTTACAGACAGACAGTAAAGGGGAATAAACATGGGAAATTCAGCAGTGGACCAGCCAGCTTGATGGGACTCAATATATTGTCACATTTTGAAGCAGCTAGCCCTCTTCCCCTCATAGCCATTTCTTGGTGTTGTCAGAACTCTAAATCTCAGCTGTCTTTTAACATCAAGGGTAGTTTTGGCCAGTTAACAAGCAGTTTTTAAAGGAGAAGGAAAAAAAGGATAAAAAAAGAAAGGCTCTTACTGGCCTAGCTGATGCTTAATTTATGATTTGTTTTTTTGTAACTACCTCAGGACAGAGGAAAGTAAATTGTGTCAAACAATGAAACAATGTTGGGGATAAAAAAAGTTATATGTGATGTTTTAGCTACACACTGCCTCCTGAATATTAGTTGTGCCTGGTCCATGTGGTTTGATTTACAATAAAAAGAACCCAATAACAAAACCCAAACCAAAAGAAAAACCCACAACAAACCAGGAAAAAGAAACAGATTCAGCACTTAAGCAAGCCATTTGGATTAAACAGCAAATTCTGTGGTGTGCATAATCCCTTTTTTGTCTTTTTCTTCTATTATGCTGTATTTTTTGCAAGAACAGGCTGATTTTTAGTCTATTTTTGTGAGCTTCATTGTGCTTTTCTTGTATCTTATGCAAGTTGACTACTAATGACTAATGAGAACAATATGAATGCATTGTTGCTGCATTAGTGTAAAGTGATCTGTGTTTTTTGCACTTAAAGAGGGTATTCAAGACACTCTAGTTGTGTAAAAAAATAGTTCATATAAAAAAAAGCCACTTCTGTATTAGTTAAACTGTATGCTTTTAGTAGGTCTTGTATCAGTGGCAATACATCTACAGAGCATTAAAGGCAGTGCTAGCTTGGAGAGGGTTCAAATCGCTTCATATTGTGATCTGAAATTTTATATACAATATATCCCCCCCCAAAATATACCTTATTAAATATTTTATGATTCAGAAAATTTACTAGTTTTGTTTTTACTGTTATCCACCTAATTAAGTCATAAGATTTTTACAGAATTTATTTTTCAGATGACTAAATGCTTTCCTTAGGTGGCCTTATTTTTCAGTTGTGGGGTTTTATATTCCTTAACTCATTTCTCAGTGAAAGGAACACCTAATTTAAAAAAAGGGCAAACATCTCCAAACCAAGATGCAGTGACGATATTGATACCCATGGAGTCACTCACAGCCTGTAGCAGTGCTCTGTCCCTGTCCCAGAGCGGGGGGGAGCCCTGCCTGTCCCGCTGGATTGTTGGCACAGCTGGGAGCTGTGGGATCCCTGCAAGGTGGTTGATCAGGTGGGTGAGTCAGATTCCCTCTGTGGGCACTGAGGTTGCAGTGACAGCCTGTGGCCCACAGTGCTACAGGTAGCTCAGTATTTTCTGGACAGAGCAGATGTGATTTTACCTTCCTAACAGTCATTGCATCTGTGCAGTAAGCTCATAAGGCTTGTGGCTTTCAACCTTTTAGTTGAGTACTGTAAAATATTTCAGTGCTTTGTTTTCCATTGGATAGATTTTACCAATTAATTCACAAGATAATTTTTGTCAGTTTGAGGTCTGCAGTGAGAAGTTACCTGCTTTATACAAAAATATGTAAACCAATTTTTAATATGTTTTTTCAATGACATAAGCAACATGAAACTGCTTTTAACAAATATTAAAGTAGTTTGTCAAGACTGGGGAATTAGATTGGCAACAGAGAAAGACTGTTCTTTCCTCACATTACAAGTCTGCAGTGGCTTTTCGTGATTTTTTACATCCTTAGTACTATATCAATAGCTACTGAAATACACCCTTTTCAGTAGTGAATTCTAGAGTAAAAAAATTCTGATTTCCTTCACTATGTGTTGCGGTGATTTAGGATGTAGGTGCAGCTTTTCACATAAAAACTGATATCTGGCCTGACTTTCCTTTAATGGAAGCCATTCCTGTCTCCTATCATCTGCAGTATTTTCGTGTAAAGTTCCCCAATGAAGTCATAAGGTAGGTAATGAAAATGTTGCAGTCCCAAAACTTTCCCCGTAAAAGACAAAAAATTTACAGTACTTAAGATACTGCTCTGAACACCAGCCTCATTTGTGTCACTTCAGAGAGAGTTGCAGGCTGAGTGTGCATGTAGATCTTCAAGAAGAGGTTGAGTAGTGGGCGGTTTTGGGGTACAAACCTGTGTAGTCCTTTCTGTGGTCTTGGTGTTGCCAAGTGCCTATTTCTCAATTCACCAAAACTGTGCTTTGTGTGGCTGAATGAGTTGGTCCCTTCAGGGGTGCTCGTGTACATCAAACAGACAGCTCTGCACAGACCTGGGCAGGGCAAATGTGCTTGTAGCACAGAGGTGTGACTGTGTAACTAGTGAGAGGGTTGGTTTTAAGTAACTTTGATTTGGAACATGCTGGAAAAGGCTCCTGTCTAAGGTCTGAGTTCTGGCTACAGCATGATTTAATGTGGCACTGTGTGTTTCATGGGGGGCTCTGGTCTCTGTGCTGTTGGAGCTCTTGGAGGGCCACAGCTTAAGTTGTGAATGAGTTTTTACACAAGCTGTAGATAAAGTAGGATGAACTGAGTGCTCTGTTTAAAAAAGCGCCAGAGAGAGACTTGAGAAACTGTGGAAAGGAAGTATTTTTTTTACCAAAATTCAAATAATACTAAGCAGTTCACAGTGGTCTTTTATGCCTTCTCCAGAATAAGAGAGGATTAGATGGAACTACTAAGAAAAAAATGATGTAACATAGAACAAGATTAAATTTGTCACTGCTTGGTAAAATGGATCATTCTAGCTCATTAAAAAAATCAGAGATTTCTTTAAATATTAATTTCTGACAGTATTTTCCTCTGTGTAAGTTTATTGCTGCTGTGGCAATTATCATAAATCAGAACTTAACCTTCATAATTTCATACTGCTCTATTGAACAAATCCAACTGAAGAACAACTCCAACTGAAAAGTTTAAATCCAAAACATGACAACACTTAAAATTCTGACCAATTTTATTAGACTACTAACACTGATAGGTAAAAAAATCAGTATGAAATATTAACACTAGCAATGCTATTTAGTGGTAATATGTGAAGTAAATTTAAAGATCTACTTCATCATGTTTTTACAAAATATAAACAATTTCTCCTGCAGTTAATATTTTTTAGTATTGCCTTATGCATCTGCATATTTTCTGCCTTTTTAACTGTATCTTCCATGCCACTTTGCAAATTGGGTGTTAATTGTTAAAACTTTAGCACAAAACAGACAAAATTATGAATCAAGGCAACTTCCAACATCAACTGCTGTGGAACAATCACATTTTGTTTACACCTACCATACTGATGGTATTTACATCTTAACAGAGCAGTGGTTCAATTAACAAATGTGGTGATTATTCAAAATATACACAGTATAAATATCCCCAGGAAATCAGGAAAGGGTCATCCTGATGGAGTCAAAAATGCAGGCAGCTGGAAGCAGTGTTAGGAAGATGCTCTCTTCTGTTCAGAAAATGGAGATTCATAGGCTTCCATCGGTGGGCAGGTACAAACCAGATGTTGATCTCCATATATGTCATCAATGCGAGCAATTGTGGGCCAAAACTTGCTTTCAGGCTTCACAAATGGCTAAGAGAGATAAAGGAACCCAACCATCTTAATTTTTCCACCAAGTAAAGCTACAAAATTCTAATAGACATCAGGAGCTTGCATGTATAGTAGAAGTGACAGTTAAAAAAATGCTTAGATTTTCAAAAAATGTAGTCCTGTGTAAGAGCCTGAATGAGAGATGCGGGACTCCAGGCGGCTCTTCAAAATGCAGTTTATTCAGTCCGAGATGTTCAGGGTCGTGGGTGACAGAGCCTGTGCCTACAGCTGTCAGCTCCAGCTGCAGGCAGGCCTGGAGACCCTTTGGTTTTGGTTACAATACATTATATACTTTTCTTTGCTGAGCATCTTAACACAGTAGAACCAATCTATACCTTAACTTTTATCTGTAGCCTATCACAACTACTATAATTACCATATTCATGTTAGTATTCTCCAATCACTAAAAGTTAGTACATTACAGTTTAAGCTAGAAGTTGTTTTTCAGTTTCCTTGCAGTGGAAAATTCTGAGACCTTTTTTCTACTTACAACATTTGCTGACTTATTTGCCTGTGCTATCTTTCTGCTTGGTAAAAACATCTTCTTGTTTGAGGTGGGTTTATCCTTTGTTCTAAGTCATAAAAACCCCTTCTAACTAACATACCCTTTGCCTCCTTGGTTATCCATTGAGACTGGCTCAGCAATTCCTTTATTCTATATCAAACCTTGCTTCCATCTCTATTCCTTCTTCAGAATCTACATTTGAAAATCTTTCTGCTAAGCATACATATCCGTGAGACTTTCTTGTCATACTTTCATCCTTCCCAACAGTCCTGTCCTCTAACATATGCTTGCAAAAAAGCCGTTTTCTTGAGATGAAAGAAAACTTTATTATCCTTTGAACAACTGGCTTTCAGATAGGAATGAAGGAAAAGTGGAGGAGACTGCTGTGCTGTTCATTACAGTTACAACATAATACTCAAAGGAAAGTGGAATGGTGGTGTAGTTGAATTCTTACTACTTGGAACAGTACATATCACTAAAATGCTTGCAATTAAGTTTCAGAGCAGAAAGGTTGGTTACCCGTACATTTAGCTGTAATGACTATGAAAGCAATCAAGAAGTCTGATACCAGAGTCCAGCTCCAATCTGACCTTTATTAGTAGCAGGTCTACATTGGTGTTGCTTTCCCCATGCTGGCCATGGGGCATCTGGTCACACCTTATTCAAATTCTTATGAGCAAAACTTTGAATGTCAGCACATGTGACAGTTTTGGGAGCCCTCAGAGCAGCCTGTTCGGAGAATAGAACAGGCTGTTTCCAATAGGAACGAATATTCAGTGCTGAATTGCTAAGATTCAAAAATCCAAGCCTGCACCTATGTGTAGAGACTTTTTTTTTTTGAGATCTTCTTCCCTTGTCTTTAAAAACTGAACTAATGAAACTGTGGTACAGATCACACACATAAAAACTGAGCAACAATAAAATGGCTCTGAAGTTCTTACCACATTACTTCCTCTCCCACTAAGAAACTACAGAGCACAAAGCATATTTATGTATTACCACACAATGAAGTTCCCATTATGTACTCACCAGTGGGAATGCTGCCACTTCTCTAGAGTAGGGACGATCCCACTTGGAAGAAGTGACACAGTTCAGAGTATGTGGTGACATCTACAAGAAACAAGACATGTTGAGGACAAGAAATTACTGAATTCAGTTGAACATATCAGTGTGAAGCCTTCTTCAAGTTCACATTACTACATATAAATAATTACTGTCTAGAGAACAGTATCTGGGGGATGGAAAAGGCAGATTTAAACCAGGAGGCAAGTCAGTATTTGGAATTTTTTTCAGTTTGCCTAAAGAGCTACCCAAAGCTTGAATAAGCTTTTGGCTTTTCACTAAACTTGAAAGTCAGTATAGCATTAAAAGAGTTGAACAAAACTTGAGCTGATACCAGTTCTGTGCTGCCATTGCTAAATTAATTAATTCAATCTTTATTTTATTGTTAATGTTAAGGTCATTCCACTTTCTGTCTTAAGCCAGTGAAATAAGTGTCTCTCCTTCATGACTTTGAGATGGCCTTGAAATTTAGATTAAGTGCTTGTGGTAATAACTTTCTCAGTTCTGTTGGCAAAGGCCTGACTTCTCACTTGAAAAAGTCAAAATTCAAATTTTGAAAAAGTTGAAGATTCCTCAAAAAGGTCTTGTGTTCACTGTTGTGCGCCATTACTTTTGAGAGTAGTGAGAGACCAGGAAGTGGGCTTCTGCAGTCTCAAGGGTAAGGCTGATGCTGGTACTTTGTTCTACATGTCATGTTACCTTCAGTGGGTTAATTTGGGGGTCCATCCTGCCCTCCTCTATTTCAGCAATTTCCTGCCGAATACTGATCATTGCATCACAAAATCTGTCCAGCTCTCCTTTGTCTTCAGACTCGGTAGGTTCAATCATAAGTGTCCCTGCCACTGGCCAGGACATGGTTGGAGCATGAAAACCTGGTGACAATAGCAGAAACCAGTCACTGACAGTAGGGTATGAGATAATACATGCAATAGCTATCAGCAGATTCACACATTCAGCTCCTTCTATACAAAAATCTTCACAGGACTGAACTCGTTGGTAGTGTTGGCACTGTACTTCAAAGGCATGACAGACTTTTCAAGTATTTTCATTTTTAGCACTGAAGGGTAACACCACTGTATTATTTACAACAGAGTTACACACTGATTTAATGAAACAGTTTATTAAAAAGGAACTTTAATATACTTATCTAACTCACATCTATACCTACTGAAAAGTCTGTTTAAAGTGGTGAACAATATTTAAGGCTCACTTACACAGAGCAGGAAGAGTGAGTTTTTTAGTATCACAATTACACTTTGGATTATTTCACTGAAGAGGTACTACTGGATGAGGTTTTTAACAGCTTTCATGCATATTCATTAGAAGCACAGCTCTGTAGGATCAAGTAGTTCAATGGGTCCTCTTGTCTGGCAGCCAAAAAAGCATCCACAATCAGACCCTTAAGAACATGTGTACAACACTGCATAAACTATATCAGGATGGAACTGTTCAAATCCTATTATCCTACTTCAAAAGGGGTTTTTTTTTTGGTTGGTTGGTTTTTTCCTTCCTATTTTGTTTTGTTTTTGTTGGAGTCTTACTAAGCTTTTGGCTCCAACCCACTTGCTCCAAACAGTTGAGAGTCATGTATCAAGTAATTTGATAGGGCAGGTTACAAAACTGTGAAGTAGCAGCAGAGTCAGAAGTGCCTACTACAACTCAGTATATGCAAATATCTCTCCAAGCCCTTAAAGAACATGAGGAAGCCTGAAATAATTGTGACAGTATCACCATCCATAAGCACAGAACTAGAATGTCTGTGCCTCCCTTTAGAAGAGATTTAGAAAATTTTCACTTGCACTGCTATTTGAAAGAATAGACATTTGACTTACCATAATCCTGAAGCCTTTTAGCTAGATCTACAGCTTCAATGTTTGCTGTTTTTTTGAAAGGTCTTGTATCCAAAATGAATTCATGGGCTACATAACCTGTAAATGAAAAAGTGAACACGAGGTTTACTTAGTGGGAGGACAGTGCAATTTACCAAGCTGTCTATTCTGATTAGCTTTGTGGAGAACATGGNAGGAGTCATTTACAAGATCAAAACTAGGAATGAGTGGTCAAAGTAGCTCCTACAACTTACAAGTTCTCTGAAAAATAATTGGATTTGTCAATGGCCTAACACCATTTGGATCTTTGGCTATCTTAAATTATTCAAGATAATCAGTTTTATCTTATGCCAGAGGAAAACTCAAATCTAGTGTTATAGTGAGGCTAAAGACAAAAGTTATCAGTACTTATATCCATGATTCTGGAGAACTTTGTTCCATTACATTGTTAAATCCTTCAAAATTTGCAATTTTCATTCACTTCTATTAAAGTACAGCTTGCTGGTTTAACCAAGGTGTATGCCATTAAATTTAAGATATATATTTTAAAGATTATATATATTGTACTCAAATATTCTTCTATGCTTCAGCTTAAACAAGCAAAATAAATTCTCTGATAGTTACTCTACAAACACAATAAATTTTTCATCTATTCTTCATAACTTCCGTCCTGTTGCAAGGCTGGAGAGCCAAAACAGGGAACCAGAATATAGCTAAAATATCATGCATTGCTGCGGGAATTCTATCTCATCTCACAAAAGTGAACAAGAAGCAGAAATGAGGGAAACCTGGTGGGATTTTTTTTTCAGAGGAAGGGTGGAAAGGGAAATACAGGTCCAAAAATTACTTTCATTTCTTAAAATGTTGCATCATTGGTTATGGAGATTTGGAAGTCTCAACTTGGTTGCTTTTCATTTTTCTAACGTTCATTAATCTGCCATTAGATTTCAAGGAGAACAATCTAATGGTTTACTCTATCTTTTGGCATCATTTTTTCTAAGTGCAAACAGATATTACTTTTCTTCTACTTCCAAGTATCTCAGTTTCATTGCAATACATCCAGAGAAGTGTGGCAGGTTGTTTCTTTCCTTGTGAACAACATCAAGAGAAGTTTGAAATCAGCAGTCACATAGCATTAAAAAAATAAAACATGTTGCAAGCCAACTTCTACATGAGACAAAAAAAAGTCAGCCTGGTAGAAGAAAAAAATTTGTCCAATACTTGCCTCTTGCTCCTCTGAAAAGGATTTTGTAGTGCTTCTCTAGCCTCTTTGCCATGTAATTTGCATTTAGTATAGCAATCTCAGAAGCATGCTTCAGACCCTTTGCTCCCATTGTCTGAAAGAAAAATAACATGAAGAAACAGATCTAAACCAGGTCCTAAGCAAGTGAAATGTGCTCCTGCACTGCCAAGCATGACAGAGAGCAGCACCTCGATGCACCTGGCTGGTTCTAAGGCAGTCACTCTGTGAGTGCTGTGTGGAAAAGTGTAACATCAAAGTTAACACTTTTCCACACAGCAATCACAGTGGAGCACGCGATATTGACTCAGGGCACCTTTGCTGTACCTAGCTTATGAGAGTGTCTACTGTGTAAGAGGTTTAGCTTGAAATCCACAAGTGAATGACCCAAACCCCTCCTCACGCTGAGAAGCTTTGAACTGGATAGAAAAAAGTGAAAAGACAAACAATGTCAAAAGGCACAGGCTGCATGTCTCCATCCCACAGCAAGAGTGTCTAGAGAACTTTAGATGGGACAGTGAAAATAGATGTCATTTTGCACGCTGAGGAAACAGCTCCCCTTAAAAATCTCTAATGGAATAAATATTCTGTAGTCGGAACCAGCAGAGTCACATGTGGTTTTTACCCACAGCTGAAAAGCCACCATGGAAATTGCACCAGTTCATATTTGCTTCTTTTGAATTCCAGCAGAGGAAGTTTCCATGGTTAGAGTATCAAACTGGCAACAAAGCACTCTGAATGACACTGACCCTAGGTTCACTCTTCCCCAGCTCTGTCACTAGAAGCATTAAATGTAGCTCAAGAGTCCCAGCTTTCTATCAAAAAGAATTTGAATCTACAATCATCTATGTTGACTAAGTATTTCCATATGTGTAACCAAGTATTTGCTGACTTATCACAAAATTGCAAGGGATTAACCAATTACATAGATCACGATCAAGCTGTCTCACATGTAAAATCAAAAACACCAAGTTCAGTTTTCAAACTCAGTAAAGTCCTCCAGAACTCAGGATATTGTAAAGTTGAATGTTATGCAGATGTCAAGTATAACAATACTGAATCATACAATTAAATATACTCTTGGGGGAGCAGTAATCACCAAGCAGCTTTTAAACATGAAAACTTCAATGTCAGAAAGGGGAAGCCAGACTGCAGTTTCCTGCCTGGTGTCCACTTATCTCAAGACCTATTACAGACAAGAGGTAGAAGAGTTAGACACGGCAGTTGTCCTGGCGTCCTTTTTCGTGGCAACATTGTCCTACTATAACACAAGGCTTGATGGATGTAAATAACCCATGACTGTACTGTAGTCACTTCATTTCACTACATTTCAGTCTGTGCACCTTACAATGAGTTGCTCTTAAGCCTGTGGTCACTGGACTTGAAAGAGAAACAGAAGCTCAGCTGACAGTCCTTTTAAAGTCTACACACCTTGATATATACCCAGGAAATTGGCAATATAGCACTGGAACCCCACGGAGCAGCACTGACAGTACCCAAAGGACATGCATTCTTATCCAGCTGTATTTTGATCACAGGGTGGGTAGGCAAGTAGGGAGCCAAATGTTTCTTCCTAAAACAAAAACATTGATTTTAGATCTTAAATGTGTGTTCATGTCTTATCATATCTAGACAGTTTCAGCAGTACTTTCTCTTCACCTTGCTTCCAAACACAGTCCTCTAGGAAGTCTGATGTATGCCTTCTTCAAAAGGAAGTTTATTAACACAACTGGTGCCAGTGGAGGATAGCACTCAGTTTTCAACCTATCACAAGATATTTATGGAGCTATCCAAATAAAAATTACTTTTTCAAACAAGTAAGGTTTTTTTCTTTTAAGGAAATACAAACTCTCCATAGGACAGATTCACACAGCCCATGTACCACATCTGTGTTCTGGATTACTTGCAGTATTATCAGCCCTCAAAGTCCACGTCATCTCTTACTCAGGAAACAGATTGTGAGTTCTACCACAGACACTGAAAGGCCAACATGGAAGCCAGGATTTGGGCATACAGGTGAGCACCACCATTCATGGCATCAGCACACACGACTGTGCTGGAGATGGACAGACATTTACAACCAACATAACACCTCTCCCTTCCACAACTCTGTACTGAAGTGAACTACCAACCAAGACCCACTAAGGGATATATATATTTTTTTGGTTGGTTGGTTGGTTTTTTGTTTGTTTGTTTTTGTTGTTGTTGTTGTTGTTGTTTTTCCTGAAGAAAAGGCTAATACAGAGATACCCACACTCCAATTGGTCCCATTCCAGGTCCTCCTCCTCCATGGGGAATGCAAAAGGTTTTGTGAAGATTTAAGTGAGAGACATCAGAGCCATAATCTCCAGGACGACAAAGACCAACCTGTAAAGGGAACACTGTTTCAAAACATTCTTCATATGCCATTTAAGACCTATTACTGAATGCAAGGAGAGCAGGTTGAAAAAGATGGTGTATGTTTTTATGTTTTTCTTTATCTTGATGCATCATAAGAAAGAACTTGATGCAAATAATATTTTGTTTAGGAATTCTTAATTAAATCTGTAAAGACAGTCTTTGATAAAGGTTAGGCAGATTAAGCCAATTTCAGTGAACAACTCATAAATCTTATGACACATTTCCAGGCAAAATCAAATAAAAAAAAAAATTACTTTCACCATCTAATTTTTATTACTTTCTTGGAAATCTCACATCCTCCCCCAAACACTGTGCCATCTTACATGGAAGCTGTGTTACGGTCTGAACTGAGTCCTGCTGTGCTGTTTTCATTCCAAGGACTCCCAGAAGTAATAAATCTGCCTAGATTTTGTACCTGAGCATTCATATTTGCTCCATCTAAGTAAACTTGGCCTCCATGTTTGTGAATGAGGTCACACACATCTCCAATCGCCTCCTCAAACACACCATTGGTGGAAGGGTATGTGATCATGATGGCTGCCAAGTTCTCCTTGTGCTTGTCCACCTGGTGGCAGGGAGGAGGCAGAAAAAAAGGTCACTGAGGCTCCTAAAGCTTCTTAAGATTTTATAGAAAGAATACAGCTAAAGTCAGAGTGTTCTACACATGGGAAGCAAGCCTATCAGCAAATAGTCAAAGTCACTTATTGTCAGCGAAGGATACTGGGTTCCTTCCTTCAGCCTATGGAAAAACAAGTGATTTCTGAAATAAATCAGAGTTTTGAATAAGGGAAGAAGGCAGGTATTAAAAGATGTGCATGTATATATGTATATAATAGTCACTTCTGGGACCTTCAGACAACCAAATGAAATATCTGGCCTTGAAGTTAATCTGAAATAATGACCATTCCCCCTATTTTCAGCAACAGAGTTCTACAACTATCATAATAGTTTGTTCAAATGTGGAAATGTGTCCTGCTAATCCCTTGCATTGCAAGATTCACCTGCAGCCAATATACTTTGAAAAATAGAAAAAAAGTAGTTGCCTAGCAACACCTTCCCCAGCAGAGGTGGACTTGAACTTTGGTAAAAGAAGGCTGAAATGAAATTTCAAATGCTTCACAGTAATAAACATGGCTTCTTCATTTTCAGTACTAGTTGTGGACCAGAAGGGTCTGCTATAAAAGAGTCTACTGTGTAGAAAGACTTGCTGAGCAAGTCCTGCACCAAAGATTCTCAAATAAAAAGAAATCTCACAAGTGTCACATGGTTAGTGCCTGAGGGAGCAAAAGGAAAAAAAAAAAGAAAAAAAATTACTTATCCATTCGAAGCACGTATTCGCTATTATTGCTTTCTTTTCCCTTGTAGAAAAATGTGATCCGGCCGCCAACACTATTACCTTCAGAGAACTGTGCCTTGAAAATAAAAGGTAATTAAATACTCACCATTGCTTTTAAATGAGGAATATCAATGCTCCCATTTTTATCCACTTCAATTGGCTGAATCTTCATCCCTGCCATTTGTGCACTTGCTGGATTAGTACCATGAGCAGATTTAGGAATAAGGCAAACCTTAGAAGGGAAAGAAAAACAGAGCCTAAAGTAGAACTAGTTAAAAAAATTTTAATGTCTTATGGTCTACACTAAGCTACAATTCATTATCGAAGTTTTGAAAAGAAATCCTGATGGTACCGGCAAATTGCCTCTTTTGCTGAATGACTCAAATCAATTTTAAAAGAAAGTCCATTTAGCTATCAGCATTTAAATTCTCATTACCAAAGTTTCATTAGCTGCATAATCATATTTAGGGATGCAATTCCAGAATATTATTTCAGATACTCATATTTAAATTTTTTTTGCCTCACCCCACCTTTTTGTAAAACAGTAATTTTTTTTAAAGTTACCAGTATTCAAATGGATTTCCAAATTTTCACTATAACTTCTTTACTTCGAAAGAATTTTCTTCTGTATTCTATGGAAAGCAAAAATTTAGACCAAAATATTTTGGCTATAGATGAGAAACCCAGAGCTACTTGCATGCTCTGTACAGTTAATTAAATAGAAAAAAAAAAAAAAAGAAAAGAGAAGCACTTCCTCTTAAATAAGTGTAGCTCCTGTTAGTCATAGGAAAATGGTGCATGTGTCAGGATGTTTCCAGACATTTCTAGAAATTCCGCCCTTTCTAAAGACAATAAATACTTCTAAAAAGCAAAATAAAAATAAAACACAAACAATTTTCTTTTACTTTATTTTCCCTGAGAAACTGCATGGTGGCTCGTGGAACTCCATGACCTACAGGGATGCTGGGACAAATGTGAATTACTTCCAAGCCCTGGAATGGCAGGGAGCCCAGCGGCAGTGAGCACTGTGCCACATCTGTAGCCATTTTATCCGCGTTGCTGAAATGCAAAGTAACTCCAGATGGCCACCGAGGCCTGCAGGCTGCAGATATCGTTGATCACAGCAGAGATGGGAAGTCAGTTCCTGCCTGTCCTTTTTTCCCACAGGAGGGCACCAAACCCACACGCGGCCAACTACGAGAACCTGGAGCTGCTGCTTTAATTCCTTTCTCCAGCCCAGGAGAAAAAAAGCACTTCCGTTTGAAAGGTCAACACTTTGTGGGCTTTATTATTTTCTTATTCCTTTTTACTCATCCCCAAGAGTACCATGATTTTCCTGTAACATCTGGAATCAGTACAGCGCAAGCAGCCCCCAGGCTCCCCTGTGCAGTTCGCCTCTGGGTATTTTCATAGCACAGAAGGACCCACAGACACTCAAGAGAAGTCCAGGGATCTTGCACAGAATAAGAGAAACAGCAGATGATCTGTAGACAATCAGAAGACAACTCTCCAAGGAATAAAATTTTAACGTAATTTCAGCTCCCACTGAGTAAAACTACTCACAAAACGAAGTTTGTAACTGTTAAGAGTGGTTGATTCTAATAAGTTTGATATGATCGGGATGCAACAAAGAAACAAAGACAGGGGAAGACAATACCCACATTCAATTTTAGGTAGTTTCCTCACACTGAGGCTATAGTTTCCAGGAGGCCAGGACAGCAACCCTTCCCTTTTGAGAAGGCAAAGTAGTCCCAAAGCCAAGGATAAAATCAGGTTCAAAGGATATGGATGTTATTACACTCAGGACTTTTTTTCCTACTGTTTAAATCCAACTTTATGGGTGTGTGAAAGAAGGAGACCTAAGTAATCTCAGATTTCCAAGATGTTTTTGATGTGTTCCCAAAAAACCTTCCTAAACTAACTTCCAGTGGGTTAAGTGGGAAGGTACATATATTTCATGAATATATGTTAAAGGAAAGAAAAATAGTCAGTTTTCACTGTATGGGAAGTTCATCCTAATAGAATATTATAAATATCTGTGCTGGTTCTCTAGCATTTAAAATTACTCATAATTTTGTTTATAATGGAGACACACAGTGAAATGCCAAATATGCTGTTAATACAAAACCCCCAAGGTCACTAAAAGAACTGATTGCTGAGTTCAGAGAAGGACCCACTGTACTGAGGGGCAGCATTCAAAGCAGTAAATGTGTACTGGAGCCAGACAGATATAAAGTGTGACATGAGAAAACACATCTTAACAAGCCACAATTGTGATCTTTAGCTTTGAGCCTACTGCTACTAAAAGATCTAGCAGTTTTGGCGGGAAAGAAAGCAACTGCATCAAAAATTAGAAAGGGAAGAATAGAAAAAAGTAAAAGGAACACAGAACCTTTATAGATAGCCAAAGTTATAAAATGGCTTTTTTGAGTAGGATGGACAAATAATTGGAATCCAGCTAGGAAATGGGGATGGATGATTAGTTATTATTTATTATAATAAATAATCCTGGAATTAACACATGATATGTCAACTGTGAACATGGAAGAACTGTTCATCATCTTTCAAGAGTGAGAATGCATTAGGTAAGATTGTAAACATATCTCAGTCTTCCTTCATTCCTGACTTCCCGACTTCCCATGGCTGGCCACATGGCACATGCAATGGTTGCCTGGGAATTAAAATGCCATAAACATCACCTTCTCTTCTCTGCCCTCCTTTCCCTGAGCTCTTGTTGTTGAGCGTGCGATTGTATGGCATCAACATCCCTTTGGTCAGCCAGGGTCAGCTGTCCTGGCTGTGTCTCTCCCAGCACCTTGCTGGGAAAGGACAGGGTTGGGACAAGGGCATGGAGAAAAAGCCCTGACACTGTGACAGCACTGACCACCATTTGCCAGGAGATCCTTGTGTAATGAAACCGTGCTTCAGCCACAAAGCACCGCACCATATGGGCTGCTGCGGAGAAAGTTAAGTCCAGCCTAGTCAGACACAGTACAATCACCCTTCCAGGCAGTGCCCTCTCTCATTCTCACCGTCTGTAAAAACTTCTAACATGCTACCAAGGATCCCTGCGGGAAGCATGGTATACTGAAAGCCTATCAGAGGTGGTGATACACTACCTAGTTTCTCTCTAGGTGAGTCCCAGCTGCTAAACCAACTCTCCACTTCCCACCCAACACTTTTCCCCACAGGAGCATTGACACTTACGGTTCTATGACGCTCTCCTTTGGCATTTAAATAAGCTTTGATTGCAGCCAAGCCTGCGTACTCTCCTTGGGCTCCACTGCAAGAACACAAACACTGTTACACAACACACAAACCAGGAAGGGCCATCTCTCTGCCAGAATTTCAAAACTGTCCAGCCCTAACTCTTCTCAATTACTTCAGGCAAGCCTCAGCAAATTAAAAGGAGCACATCTCATAGACTGAATTACAAATGGACATGCTTGAATTAACAGCTAGATGTAAATGAAAAGAGTAGTGAGTATAAACACATTTTATGTGCTTATTCTACGATGTTAAATCCTTCTGGTGACTGAGCTGATCCACATTTCTGCACCTAGCAGGGGACTCTGTGCTTGATTACAGAGGCAAACTAATATTGAAATGCATAGCAAAGTGTATGCAAAGAAACATAAAAGGTCTTTCAGCGCCAGCCTAAGTGTAGAGTCAGTTCTTGCTGTTCATTTTGAATCAAAACTGCTAATGGACATAAACAGGCTGCAGCAGTACTCATTAAATGCTGCTTTATTCATTTCAGTGAGCATGCAGATCTTAGGCACTCTTCAATCAAACCTAGTACACTAACTACCAGTTTCAACAATTAAACACCTGGCAGGTCATACATCTCATTCCTATTCCAAATCTTTATATTTAGTTCATAGGGGGAAATATTAAAGGAATTAAAAAGACCAAATCATTAAACATTTAGAAGCAATGAGACAAAACAAGATACCGTAGCTTTTTAAACAAACAACTACTTAGCAATTTCATAATCTTGCATTCAAGACAAATTTGATTTTAGAAAATTCTTCCATTTTTGGCTTGCACGTTTTATTTGGAGATAAGTTTTTGGAATTGTGTGTCAAGGTGCAAATGGTAAGAAAAACAGTTCCTACCTATTTGGCTGGAAGGAGATTTTGTCATAGCCAGTAATCTCACATAGGTCCTTCTCTAAATCCTTGAAAAGCTGCTGATACCCTTGAGCTTGATCCAGAGGAACAAAAGGGTGGATGTTGGCAAATTCTCTCCATGTAACAGGCTACAAAAACAAAACAAGCAAACACATGAAAGAGTGCTGGAACAAAATACTCTACAGACAACTCTCTTCTGTTGTTAAACTCTGTGAAGGAAAGAAGTTGCTTTGTGGTCTACTAAGTATCAAACGCCAGGTATGTCAACCTGCTGGAGGCTTGGAAGGCTCTGCAGAGGGATCTGGACAGGCTGGATTGATGCGGCCAAGGCCAGTCATGTGAGATTCAATAAAGTCTAATGTTAACTGATTTAATGTTAACCTTTTAGCTTTTTTTTTTTGGTAATCACATTACATATAAACATTTGGGGTATTATAAAGAGATTACCGCCAAAGCTTAGAAGTAGCTTATAGAATGCATATTCCCTTTTCTCTCTTGCTCTTTTTTCCCCTTCTCAGCAGATGACCAAATCCATGTTGATGTTTAAGCCATGGGATGGTGCAGCAGCCTAGAAGATAAGGGGCTAATGTGTATGTCACAAACACTGCTGGACAGATAGCTGTGGAGCCAGCCAGGGATTGCCAATAAGAGCATGCTGTGTAAATGGGCAAGAAAGAACAGGATGCAGGTGGAGAAGGGGGCCACATGGAGGTAGAACTGCACTTTTCTGGGACAATAAGCACAACACAGTACAGCACAAGTGCAGTAATGAGGCAGAGAAGAGGGCACGGATCGTTGACCAAAGGTTGATCCAGCGTGGGGAATTAAGACCGCCAAAGCCCTCTGACCCATTACCAGAAAGGCCTAGAAGAACTGTGCATGGACTATGCATGATCATTAATTTGCACAGAGAGCAAGAAACTTATCTCCAGGGTCGGGAAAACTTATCTATAAAAAGATAGAGGCCTGAGTCCACATCTGCCTCGACACAACATCAACTGGATCAACGCTGGAGTTAAGACTGGTAATCTTCCTTTCTTTGCACCTTTCTTCCATTTTTTCTCTTCTCTAATTTCACCCTCTCACTTCTCTTCAATCTGCCCCTTATTCAAAACACACCATCATGGGTTTATGCTAGAAGATAAGGGACTAATTTATACCAATTTCCATGCCAAGTGCATAATTTACTAATTCAACTGTAAGTTTCTTTTGTGGAACCTCTGATTTTGGTCATTCGTTTCTGAACATAAGTATCTGCAAATCTTGGGTCCTGCCTTCCCCTTAAGAGTGGGAGACCATATTTTTACTGGCATTTCTGTGCCCTTGGGTCACAACAGGCCCAGGCAGAGCTGCAGGCTGGAGGCAGAGTGCATGGAAAGACCTGGGGGTGCTGGTGGCAGCAGCTGGACATGAGCCAGGCTGTGCCCAGGTGGCCAAGAAGGCCAATGGCATCCTGGCCTGTGCCAGCAATAGTGTGGCCAGCAGGACCAGGGCAGGGATTGTTCCCCTGTACTCAGCACTGGTAAGGCCACATCTCAAATCCTGTGTTCAGTTCTGGGCCCCTCACTCCACGAGAGAAATTAAAGTTCTGGAGCATGTCCAGAGAAAGGCTACAAAGTTGGTGAAGGTGCATTCACAGGGTGCTCATAGGAGCACAGGTCCTATGAGGGGCAGCTGAGGGAGCTGGGGGTGTTTAACCTGGAGAAATGGAGGCTCAGGGGGGACCTTGTCACTTCTCTACAACTGCCTGAAAGGAGGTTGTGGCAAGGTGGGTGTTAGTCTCTTTTCCCAGGTTGTAACTGGTAAGACAAGAGGTTACGACTGGATATAATGAAAAATTTATTCACAGAAGGGGTTATCAAGCATTTGAAGAGCCACCCTAGAGAACTGCTGAAGTCAACAGCCTTGGAAGTATTGATAAGAAATGCAGATATGGTGATCAGGAACATTGTTTAGTGATACACTTGGCAGTGCCAGGTTAACAGCTGGACTTAATCTAAATGGTGTTTTCCAACCTAAATGATTCCATGATTTCCAGTAACCCTCTTTTAACATTCAGAATATGCTTTAAAATCCTTAATGTCTCCTGCTACTTAGTTACACCTACCCTTACATAGAGCTGTGGGATACTGGGGCAAACAGAGAGGAGTTGTCTGGAATAGTATTCCTTTTACTTAGAGGAAATACACAAAACATAAAACAGTGAAGGGAGAGAGAGAAAACAGTGAGAGGAAGGGGACAAAAGAAATAGCAAAAGATGAAAGAGAGAAGACAACAGGAAGAGAGCGAAGGAAGCTCATTCAGAGTCAAAAAGTCATCTGGTAATCAAACAGCCTGGCTAAAGATCTGCTTCATTTGCTATCAGCTAGAAAAATGAAGATATCTGGGGACTTTTCAGCTGGGGAAAAGGGGATTATCCTAAAAAATTGCAAACTCAGAAAGAAGCATGAATTGTCAGTCCCACCTGACTCTTTCCATATTTCTGGGGATTTGATTTTAAGATTTGTGAAGCAGACAGAAGTTAGGTAATGCAACACTGCCTGAGGGAACAGGACTGTGATACCTAATTTCAAAAATTATTTTCATCATTTTTTTCAAAATGGAGTCTTCAAGACCACACACTCTCCTACTGTTGTTCCAATCCTACTTGTGCTTTTCAGAACTTTTTATTAGCAGAAAATGGAGCAGGTGACTTTAGCTACCCCTGAAACTGCCTCCTCAGCTGGAGTGCTAGACCAAGAACAGCCTTTACTTCTCCACAATCACACTGGCTAGATAGTTTTTTCAAATGGATGTCAAGTGAGCCAGTACTATTGGAACTTACTGTGAGTTCAGCTGAACTGTTCAGCTTCATTGTGCAGGACCCCTAAAAATACAAACATACAGCAGTGTTTATTGAAATACATAAACACATAGGTAAGTACATAACTTCTTGTCTTTTTGGTAAATACCTACCAAAGGAATCATGCTGTGAACAAGGGAAATATCTTTGTTTTCTAACCTTTTCATGTACCGCACGATATTTGTCTCAGAGTGATAGCTGGAGAACAAAAAACACAGTGTTAAGGCAAGCAATTTAGCTATACCAGCTGCTACACANGTATATACTAAGTTCTTTCCAAACTGGCACTTCAAGCTTGCTAATAGCAACATGGATTAAAAATGCCTATTATTATCTCAGTAACACTATCAGTAAATAAGGAATATAAGGATACCCTGTCCTCAAATAGTAGGTTGTACAATGCAGCAGATTAATGGAAAAAGACAACCCCTCTGTGGTTATGAGTATTGCTCTGCTCATTTAAAATGAGAGAGATAACTGAAAATGCTACTAAATATCTTATTTCAGAGTAATAAGTCACTGTAGGAATCCCGGTACAAAACTGTTCTCAGCTGACTCCACTAGTTTTCAAAGGCCATATTTCAGATTCCCTAAAAATAGCAAACATACAGCAGTTTCACAAACCTGTTGAAAACCTGGTGTGTCAAGAATTTGGTAGTTCTCTTAAATGGGGTGCTAAGGATGCCTTTGGTTTCTTCACCCATACCCTCAGCAATTAGCTCCTTCAATAAAAAGAAAGAAAGAGTCAAATATTTTCATGGATATTTTTTTTTTGGTAGTTAGCTTCCATTAGATCTAGCTTATGCTACTAGTTTACCTCAGGATCTGGTCAGCTTTTAAGGTAAACCTCCCGCCTTTAATACCATAGGTATCTGTATATAGCTAGCATGACAACAGAGTTACATTAAAACTGGTTACAGGTATCTCAGTAGTCCTCATCTTGTACGTATTGCTGCAAAATTCTAATGACATGTAAAAAAAAGTTCCAGTGGGAAAGAAATAACTGACCCCATGCCCTAACCATCACAGAAGCAGGAGCCTAAATGCAAGGTCTCTAAGCTGACCGAAAGAACTGAGTGTTGCAACCAGAAAATGGCATTATATAAATCCTTTATTTAACACTGCCTCTTCGTTTAAGAGGGGATCTGAAATTTTTAATATTAATTAGTCTTCATATAGAAACCCATTATAAAAGACCAGATTTGGTTTTCATTAAACTCTTGAAACATGCAGATAATTTAATCCACATGACCTATTTATGTACTTACAGAGGAAGACTCGCAACCAAAAATCCACAATATGTCATCTAGATCTTTCTCATTTACAGTTTCATCAAGTGATACTCCAAGCTATGAATAAAAGCACCCAAAATTACTCAGAGCTGTTTATTCCAGAGACAGTTTACATTTGTTTTGGTCAAGAAAAACTTTCCAGAAACACAAGATGAAGAAAAAAATCAATCTACCTAACAATATGTAAACATATATTTATAGGCACTTTTGATATATAAATTTATTTATGTGACATTTTCCAGTTCCTTCCTTTATCCTCCTAAACCACCCAATGGCTCTGAACCTTTGAGACTCATCACCTCCTTTCTAACATTTCTAAGTGTTTTCTACTTGATAGGAAAACTGCCCATTTTCCTGTGATACCCCTTTCCCCCATTCCAATATAGAGAACATTCTACACTTTGTGAAGATTCCTTATTGCCTCACAAAATGTGGTTTGGATTTCAGTCTGCCTTCAAACACTGCCACAGGACCTGAATTCTGGATGTCACCTTGTATTTCATCATTAAATTTTAGGGTGTCTCCACTCCACCCCTTAGTGGCATATTTAACATGAAAAAATGAGATAATCCTTTTAATAGGCATAAAATGAAAACACAATCATTATTTCTGGAAGTTCAGTGCATCACTTAACAAGTTCATTCTTTATATCATCTTTATAATTGACCGATACATCGGAGCAAATTACAAGATCTTAAATAATTTTGTTCTGTTTAGCATATGTGATGATTAGAAGCTTAATGAAGAAAATGTCATACTACAAAATTTCTGAATTTATCAAAAGGTTTAGAAAGTTGCTTACTTTGCCGTCACTATAAATCCGAAAATTTATTTTTCTAAGAGCTGCCCTGTCCAAAACCTCTTTGACTGAGCATCCACACGTGATCGTCAAGGTATCAAAGAACAGATCATGATGTAGTTTATGACCAGCTCGCCTGAGACCTAAAAAAAAAGTTAATTCTATTATATGCACACTCTATTGTTTGCTCGGGTGTTAGTTGCAGAACAATACTATCTATCTCATAAGTGAATGTTTTTACAAAATAAAGCAAAATACATTCCTTGTGTAAGGAGCAGCAAAATCACCAGCTTTTTAGTGAAAAGTCACTGTGCATGAAATGCAACTGAATCAGGCTAATTAATAATTAGCAGACTGATAATGCAGATAATAATAATGCAGACTGAATCTAGGGAAGGTCATTCTGATACATCAGATCTGTCATATATGTAACAGTGGAGTTGGTATATGAGTGCGACAAGGACAAAACAGTAAGACTGGAAAGGCATTAATGGATATTAACTATCACAGAGCTAGCCATAACAAAGATTAGAGCCTTAGGGGTTTTTTGCAGCAGCAAGAGGTCTTCCAGCTAAACTGGCAAAGGAAATATGGGTATTTCTTACAATAATTCCTAAGTTACAAAGATTCCAGTTTTTTATAGCTCCTTCTGACAGCAGTGGTAGTCATATCAGTGAAAAAAAAAACTACCAGTCTGCATAGTCCAGACGCAATCATTATTTTCTGCTACAGATTCTGTGCTTTTCTTCAGTTGTTCAGCTTTGGGATTTTAATGTTTGTAGCAGGTATCATACTCCACACAATTTAACTGAAATGTTTCTGTTGCTTTAATATCATTTGTTTTTTCCTTTGCTATGTTTTAATACTCTGTGCAGATTTCTGTGTGTAAACTAAGACGGTCCATCAAAAGATGTAGATGCTGGCAAAGAGCAGTTCAACGGTATCATCTAGAGACTCATTCTGTAGACTTCTGCTAGTTTCTGCAGCAAACAGAAGTAATGCCTCCAAGTTCTTATCACACAGACATCTAATTCTTGGGTGTCATTTATCAGAACCACACAAGAAACTTCAGCTGTGAATTTTGTATTAAAATGGCCTCTCTCAAGTTGAGGGAACACACATCAGATGGACACCCTTGTGCCCGCCCTGTAAGTTTATTTAAGATGTATTGTTTAAGGGGTAAGGATTTTAGAACAGTTTCTGTAAACTCTGAGTACCCACCTTCAGCCAAGATTAGAGCAGCATTGTGTACTCGTCTTGCAATATGCCTTAGTCCATCAGACCCATGGTATATGCCAAACATGGCTGACATATTAGCCAGAAGAGCCTAGGATCCAAACACAGTTTAGGACATGGTTATTACTAGCAAAGACTTCTTCATGTTAAGTTTAGTGGAATGTTTCTTTAGCACCCAGAGACAACCACCTCCTCAGCTGATGATATAGCTGATTATGTATTGCCTACAAAATTAAAGGAGGGAAAGGCAAAATACTTCTATGAAACTGTAAGCACTGATTATTAATTTGATGATGTTTGAAATGTAACTGCTTTAGCAATTAACATATACCTAAATTCAACTACTGCAACAATAAGAATTTAAAGTCAAGCTAGTCTCACAGGAGCCCATTGTTTAGGATCAGTCAAAAAAAAAATAGAGTAAATCCTGAATACTAAGTAATTAAACTTGTGTCAATAATAATAATAATATCTCCTCAAAATATGTCACAACATTAAGAGTAGGAGGAAGGCAATGACAGGAGCAAAAAATGTTATGACCCTGTCTGGCTGGAGCTCTGTGGAGGTATGCTGAAGATAACTATTTAGATACTTGCTTACTTAATCATGCTATTTTCCTTTAAAGATATCTCTTTGGTGATGTAACATTCTTGCATCAAATCAAGTAGACAAAAATAGAAGTTTGAATTTGAATTTGAACAATTTGAATGATTGGTTTTACAATTCAAAAGTTTATTTCTTCTGCCTTGAGTTGGAAATTTTAGATCATTGGAATTCCCTTCTACTTTATGAAGAGAGTTTTGTCTTGTTTATAACAAACACAGCACTACTCAGTGCTGTTAATGCTATAAGACAGACAGAATCATGACACTGCAAGAATTCAGGACTACAGTAAGGAAACACAGAGTAAAACTCTCTTTTCAAGCATATCCACTATTCAAAGGACTCAAAACAAATTAACAAAGACAAGAATATTTCTATGTCCTTCATTTTTCTACTAAAATCTCTCTAAAGTAAAGCTAACTCATTGTTGAGCTTGTACCTTTTGATCACTGAAAACAAAGCATAAGTTACCTGTGCTGTGCAGATGTTGCTGGTAGCTTTATCCCTCCTGATGTGCTGCTCTCGTGTTTGCAAAGCAAGCCGGTACACTTCCTTTCCACTTGCATCTCTAAGTGAAAATGTTGCTTCTGTTACTTTAAAATTACAGTTATTTGTGACACAGGGTTTTACACATGCTAACCTGGAACTAGTTATCTATCCTCAGAGACAGAAGGGTGCTGGACAGAAGAAAGCATAAGTCAGGACAGTTGCAACACCAAACAGACTAAAGCACCTCTAGATTTCTGTTTATGTCATGGCTGGCAAGGTAGAGCACACAGTGAAATTCTCAGTAAACTACAGGAGAATTTCGTATCTGCCTTAAAATGACACAGATTATTGCAGATATTTTAACAGAATAATAATTAGATATTCCTCAGCTTATTGATAACTGTGAATGTTTTAGTTATTTTGGTTACTGAAGTACTTCTGGGTAGCCTCTGTGCCAAAGATATGCAGTCTTCCTAGTGAAAATTACTTTGCATTTCAATCGCTAGGTAGACATCTTGTCAAAATACACAGTACATCACCATCAGCAACTATTAAAAACAGATTTTGCACACTATTTCTCTGCTTTGTTTAAGCATGAGTAAAATTTAGATCAAGATTAAGTTCCTTCTAGATTGTGTTGGAGGTTCACTGAATTTTCTACTTCTTTCCATTTATGTTTTGTAAGATTGGATGACAGAGAAAAAGGTCTAACAGTACAGAATAAGTGGAGTAAGTTAGCTTGTGAAGCCTCCTGCCATTACAATGAATCCATTCTGCTTTCGGTTATCTCTTCATCCCTCAATGCCACAACAACTATAGACATTTCCACACCAATGAAATTATTGAAACTTGCTTCCTCAAAACAAAAGACAACTTTTATTCCCAGAGATTTCAAGAAAAACGGGTGCTCAGTACAACAGCACGGTCAGCTGTTGTTCACAAAGGCTGCACAATATGGTCATAGCACGGTTTTTTATGGTTCCTTATGTAGTACTAGGATCTCTAAGGGGAGACTTTAGATTTGCTATCAGGTAAAAGATTTTCAAAGAACGGGTTCTAAAGCACTAGAACAGGCTGCCCAGGGAAGTGATAGCACCACCATCCCTGGAAGGATTTGAAAAATGTGTGGATATGGCACTAGAGGACACAGTTTAGTAGTAAACGTGGTGGTAGGTTGACAGCTGGACTTGATGATCTTGAAGGTCCTTCCAACCGTAAGGATTCTAAGACTCTATGACTTCAATCCCCACTTAAAGGCAGAGGGAGCCTTACCTTGTGACACCCACCATTCTGCCCGGCATCATTCTCACGAGATTTTCCCTGACAGCAAAGAATGCTGCGTGGGGTCCCCCATAGCACAGTGGGACACCAAACCTCTGCGAGTTACCCAGGACAACATCTGCCCCAAACTCTCCAGGAGGCTTCAGAATACAGAGGGCCAGGAGATCAGTAGCACAGCAGGCGAGAGCCTGAGAACAGAAATGCACAAAGCAGTCAGCCTCTCTTCTGAAGGAATGGTGTTACAATGGGAGCTAAGTTTTTAAATTGAGTTTCAAACAGTCCCATGTCACTCTCAGGGAGCTGAAGTGCAATGGTTGGGGTGATTATCAATGGCCTGGAGCTGAGATGGTATCTCATTTACACCTAGTTTCAATGAATGTGGCTGTTTGGTGCATCAGATTGTTATCTGTGGGACCAATAAAGTTTACTTTACCCCATTCTGATGAGCTCTTTCAACAAGTTCAGAGAAGTCTTCAATCTTCCCTTCAGTGTCTGGATACTGAAATAACACTCCACTGACATCTTTCCCACTGAAATCCATCTCATGGGGTAATTTGAGCTCAGTAATAACACCTGTATAACTGGAAGCAAAAAGATGCAGAAGGCAAAATATTCCAACCTTGGAGTGATACTTAATAAGATGTTTTCATGGACTCATATATGACTCTTCTCTTTAACACACAGAGAGTTGAACGTGCTTTATGCCACTAAACATTGAGAGAGTTTCACGTCACGGTATATAGTACTGAAGAAGAATTGCATTTGATATCACCATCAGAAATACAAAGCAAACAGAATGCTTGAGAGAGACTTGCTTCCTAGTAAAGCAAAAAAGACTAGACTGAATTCAACAGTGAAATATACATATTTGTGCAACAATTTAAAAGAAAAATTAAACATTTCTTTTTATCATGTGTTTAGTCTCTTTTTAAACAGCTTTAATTTCTTTGCAGTTGTATTTGAACTAGAAGTAATGCCAAATAATAACAGATTTCTGCTTCTAGTTTGCAAAGAAAGCACAGGCCAGTAATGTTAAGTATATGGCAAAAAGGCACAAATGGAAAATAATTAAGTGAAAGGGAAAAGATACGGCAGGAAATAGAGGAAAACATTACTTTGCTCTAGTTTGGACCACTGCTATAGTTTGAGGGTGGCATCGGGCATCTACGTAGAACTTTCTCCTTTTGTTGTGTCTGTTAAAAAAAGAGAAAAAGAAAGTTTACACATCAAGAATACACTTTTTTCCATGGAAATAAATTAGCTTATTTTCTAGAAGTGAGTTTTCCTACGTAAAAAGGCAGTTGAAAATATTGGTTATTATTATCAGATTACGTGTAAGATTGAATGGAGTTTCTGGCGCATTTACACTAAGGAAATTAATTTCAGCCACTCAAATGAGAATCATACATGACAAAAATTAAAACAGCTTATGAAAGAGAACAGGGAGATAATTTCAAAAGCCATGGGAATGGCTGCATACTCTTTTAAAGGAATACAACAGTGGTCTTTAGTACAGATTTTTCAATATTGCCCTGGATAAAAAACCATGAGCCATTCAAGTAGGTAAAGGGAGATGAAGAAGACGGGTTCCTGCACAGCAGTGGGGATGGAACTAGATGATCTTTAAGGACCCTTCCAACCCAAACCATTCTATGATTCTGGTAAGACAATTCCCTAGTTTTCTCTGGTAAGCAAATTTTTATGTCACACCAAGTCTCTGAACTAGTGAATATATAGAAAACTATTTTTACACACACAAAACTATGATTACACAGTCTCTGCTGTGCAATCACCTTCCTGATACACAGTTCTGCAGTGACCTTCAGTTATTTCTCATGTTTCATTTGATTTGCAGATCCTTTTACGTGGCCCAACAACAGGCATCCATGAAAGTAGATTCAGAGAAATCAGTAATAGTTTCACTTTTAGCAATTTAGAACGACGTACTCCACCATTTTTAAAGCTTCTTTTAATCACTGATAGATTAAAAGCAGATAGATAGATTGGAAGAAGATAATTAATACCTTCAACTTTCATGGATACAAGAGACACAGGCCACAGTCTGTTACATTATGTGATAAAAGGTCCTGTGAATTCCCCAGAGAGGCAAGGGCAGGTGGGGAGCCCAAAAAACACCCTGTTCCTGTTGCTCACGGGTGCTGCCCAGGAAAAATCAGCCCAAGAGAGGTCCATCTCCACAAGCCCAGAGGAGCAAAGAGGCTACCAGGCAGGTGGGAACTCTAATTAATTAATTAACCCAAACAGACATACTGTCTGGGTACCACCCCACACCTGGCAAGTGGACATTAGGGGATGCACAAGAAGAGCATTTGGGGGTTGCAAACATGTCTTATTATGAGATTTTTAGGGGGAAAATAACACAGCTAAGTGATTCTGCGAGCAACAAGCACAGCAAAATAGGGGAGTAAGGGGATAAACTGGGACAGCCATAATAGCTGGTTGCTGAAGCTCTTGCACCTAACTACTGAAGTCTGTCCTCTCTTCCTGTTAAATGCCTTTCTGATTCCTTTCATGGGTAAGGGGACTCCANAACCCCACAAAGGCCTTTTCAGCAAAGCTCCTTTCCAGCCTGCCAGACCCCATCAGGTACCCTATATGCCTGGGGTAGCTTTTCCCCCAGGGCAGGACTTTGCACTTCCCCTTGTTGGCCTTCACAAGGTTCCTGTCAACCCATTTTCTTTGGCCTGTCCAAGTCCCTCTGGAAGGCACCATGACTCACTCCAAATTTTGCATCATCAGCAAGTTTGCTGAGGACACAGTCTGCCCCATCATGCAGATCATTAATTGATGTTGTCCCTGGCTTGTAGTAACTGTCCTCCACCTAGAGTTCATGTCATTGACCAGCAACCCTTGGGCCAACATTCAGACAGTTTTCCATCTATCTCACACCCACCTCATCCAGCCCATAATTTTTGGCTTCTCTGTGGAGATTTAAGGGAGACCCACTGCTCTCCCCTCCCCTTCCAAGCCAGTCACTCAACTGTAGAGAGTAATCAGGTTGGTCAAACATGACCTTCCCCTGTGTTAATTCATGCTCATGGCTCCTTATCCCCTTCTTGTCCTTCACATGTCTGGAAATGGTTCCCAGGGCTAGCAGTT
>VZTR01023432.1:34998-49521 GCA_013400775.1 Chaetops frenatus | reverse complement strand
CTCTGTGTGTTTATGGTTGTCTGAGTGCCACTGGAGCCAGACCACGAAGGATCCACATGTCCATCGTGCAGCTACAGAAATGACTGGAGTGAGTGGACTGGAGTGAGTGCCAGCAACTGGAGCAGCAAATCAGCCAGTAGGGGCCCTTGGGTCTGTGGTGGTATCAGGGGAAGCAGGTCTGTGTCTGGGCTGCTACCCTAGGCAGGGCAACTANTCACTCAACTGTAGAGAGTAATCAGGTTGGTCAAACATGACCTTCCCCTGTGTTAATTCATGCTCATGGCTCCTTATCCCCTTCTTGTCCTTCACATGTCTGGAAATGGTTCCCAGGGCTAGCAGTTGTTCTAACATCACTGNGTTTGCTGAGGACACAGTCTGCCCCATCATGCAGATCATTAATTGATGTTGTCCCTGGCTTGTAGTAACTGTCCTCCACCTAGAGTTCATGTCATTGACCAGCAACCCTTGGGCCAACATTCAGACAGTTTTCCATCTATCTCACACCCACCTCATCCAGCCCATAATTTTTGGCTTCTCTGTGGAGATTTAAGGGAGACCCACTGCTCTCCCCTCCCCTTCCAAGCCAGTCACTCAACTGTAGAGAGTAATCAGGTTGGTCAAACATGACCTTCCCCTGTGTTAATTCATGCTCATGGCTCATTATCCCCTTCTTGTCCTTCACATGTCTGGAAATGGTTCCCAGGGCTAGCAGTTGTTCTAACATCACTGAGGGATCAAGGTGAGGCTGACTGGCTGGTAGTTCCCTGCACCTTCATTCCTGCCCTTCCTGGAGACAGGAGTGTGCTTTGCTTTGCTCCACTGCTGAGGCACCTCTGCCAGTCACTGTGGTTGTTCAGAGACAATCAAGGGTGACCTCACACCAGTATCAGGAGGCTCCCTGAGCAGCCGTGGCTGCAGACATCAGGACCTGGGTAATTCCAGTTTGCTTAAGTGTCCTCCAGCCCAACCCTCCTCCAACAAGGTTAAGTCTTCTTTCCTCTAGAATTTCTCCTAGGTCCTTAGTTTTCTGAAGGCCTTAAATGCCTGAGTTAAACATTTACATCAACACCAGGGACTTCCCTGGGGGCATGGCAACATGGACTCTAGTTGTTCAGTGAACTGCTCACAGTAAGGGGGACAGACTCAACTTCAACCCATTGCCTACACATGGATAGATGTCTTCAAATTCCAAAATTACTTCCTGCTGTGATTTAACCATACATTTAAACACAGTACCTGTGACATAATTGCATGGCTTCTGCAGCAGCTGTCCCTTCATCCAGCAAAGATGCGTTAGCCACGTCCATTCCTGTGATATCACACACCATAGTCTGGTAATTTAGGAGGCTCTCCAGCCTGCCCTGGGACACCTCAGGCTGGTAAGGAGTATACTGGGTGACCCTGCACGAAAAAAGTTCTCGGTTTGGGTCTAGGAAAATAAATGCGTAACAAAGTTATGGCAGTACATAACTGAGAACTATATCAGTGCAGTAAAGTGAAATTCATTAATATGTAAACAGTAAATAGTAATTCATTAGATTTAAATAGTAATATTAAATTTAAATAATAAATAGTAATTCATTAGAATTACTATTAGAATACTAGAAATAGTAAAGTGTAATTCATTAATATGGAAACTTGTTAGAATACAGTTATTTTTAGACATCGTTATTTTTATCTTCTGGTGCTCACCTGGCTTTTTACAGGACGAGAATTCTGTTCCTCCATTTTGAAAAGAGAAATTACTTTTATAACAGACGTGTGAGGGCATTATGGAGAAAGGACAGAGTAAGTAGATGTTGAGTGTGGAAGAATTAAATGAAGTCACAATATTCAAAAGAGAATGGTTTGTTCAATCATATCTAGATACTGCCACAATTTTTCGATACTGTTTCTGAAGACCTTTACTTGTCAAGCCTTCTCCACCCTTCTAGGAGGAAAGGCGTTTGGCATTTCACAGAAACAAGCTCAGAAATATGCAACTTCTTGTGAAATGAGTTTCCACATATGTTAGTGGAGGGAAGTCAAACTGATATAAGCTTTATCCGTAGTCATTTGGTGAAGCAAAACAGTAGTGGCAATATAAGCAACTCCTTCAAAAACACAACAATCTAAGGGAAACACTCAATTGTAAGTCCAGAAAATGAAGCAGCATGGGTTCAGGGATGAAAGGCAAAAACAGAGGTCAGACTCTCCTCTCCGCTGGAAATCTGGGCACTGGATAACACAGTAGTTCAGGACAGGCTTTACGCCAGATTTAATTTAGAGTAGCAGCCAGAAACAAGTGGTAAGTGCAAACACTTGTGGCCTCTGTTTTCTAGTGATGGAAGAAAACACTAGTTTTTTTCCCTAAAAGGGCAGTTGTAAGTCTTAGACTTGTGAAAAATGAAATGAAGGTATAAGCTTTTCAGAAAGACTCCAGTATTTGGAAGAACAAGTCATGTAAAGTCAATAGAAGGTAAAAACCAAAGACTTATAACAAACATGCTGGAGAACTTGGTATTGAGCAAGATGAGAGAAGCAACAAAATAGTAATGTGAGAGAGAAAGTAGGAAAAAAGTCCTGAAGAGAATGCAAGAGCTAGAAGAAGGACATATTCAATATGTGAACTCAAAGACTAATGTATAATGCTAATGTATTTATTGTCTAATTAAATGAAATATCTGCTTGAATTATTAACATATACTATTCAGTACAGTAAGAGAAAGCAATAGCTATGTATTGAGTACATAAATATTGATGATTTTCCCAAAAACTATAGTTTTTTCTCATTTTTGGCCACTTGTAGCACTAAACTAATTATCATCATGTGACTGTATAGTTCACAAGTGAGACCATGTCCCAGGCTGCATGCAAGCTTGTTAATCCCAATAGTAGGTGGTTTTTTTTTTTTTCCTTTCTCTTCACAGCAGCTAAACCCAGCATTCAGTGTCAGATAAACTTTCAGTCTGGGAGTATTAACATTTGTTTTCTGTATGGTCCCCCTGCCCACTCAGCTCACACCAACAAAAGGAATTATTCCAAACACCTTTGCCTAAGCAATGAATTTTCTTGACTAGTAGAAGAAACTGCTCTGCACCTGAAGTTTTACAATTGTGCTTTCTCATTTTATTCCTATCTAAGGGCCATTTCTTTTATTTTAAGTTGTGGAAGGAACTAGAATTAGACTAACAAAAATTAAAACATTGAGATTAATTGAAATGTATTAGACAATTCCTGCCCCACATAGTTGGGAAAGTACACTATAGTAGAAAACAGAATTAATGAAGCCTTATGATTTTGATGTTATGGTTTTGAATGGTGTACACAGTTGAACTAATATCAAAAAATTTCAGAAAAATGGAAAAAAAATCAACCCAGAAATCTTGAATTCCAGTACTGCCACAAACTACAGTGTATGAAGCTTAACAGTTCTACCAATAAAGACACCTTTTATAACATAAGCACACTTAGTTAAACACTTTTTAAAAAGGGTTTTCTGGCATTTTCTAAGCATCTCTATATTTTAATTTATTCTACCTCTCCAAAATTTCTTCAAATAAGATATCTAGCTTTAGTCTGCATTCTGTGTTCTGCCTGAATTTATACTACATGGTAAGTGACTTTTTAAAGTAATTTAAAAGCAAACTCTCTAGAAGTAATTATGGCACAGTAGGTAGTTATTTTTAGAATGTAATGCTTTCACTGCATTCTGAGTTGTTACTAACTATCAAGTTTAATAACTTACACTAGAGATGTGAAGATGGCAGGCATCCTTGATACGGGTTTGTATTCTTATATATTTAGTGTCTACGGATACAAAGGAATCAAATAAACTGAACTTCAGGGGACTTTTAGTTGCTCTAACAAATGCCAAGCAAAACAAACACAACTTATATAAGGGAGACAGAATGGATCAGAAGCAATAAGCCTGAGATTCCAGTATTTCCCTTGGAGCTGCAGTGTGAAGTGTGTCAGCATGGACAGTGTTACACACTCAGCTGATGTAAAAAGAAGTCTGATTTCTTAAACAGCTTCCATAAAGCCTGTGTAGCTGCTTTAGTACACATGCACACACACATACATACTTTCTCTCCAACAAACATTTTAGCCTTCACTTTGGCCATCTAATGGTTTAGCTTTTAGCCATCTAGTTGGAGTCTTCACTGGGGAGTGCAAGATCAGACTTCCAGACAGGTTCCCTCAGGTGTTTAATTAACACTACATAACTTTTTAGGATTGAAAAGTCCGCAGTTCATTTTGTTCCACTTACTTTCTAACTGTTCTTGTTTTTGCCTCTATCAACTGATAATTTGTTTCCTGGTACTGTACTGAAATATTTAGATGGCATATGTTGCAAAAAGTGAACGAGGATAAGGCCAAATAAAACTTTGCATAGATGTACTTCAGAGATTCCTTGACTTCAAACATTGCAACTTTTCTGCCAGTGATGCAAATAGAGCTAAAAAATCTAAAAATAAGTAAGCCTTCAAGGTCTACAGATATGTAGATCCATTTATCGCAACCCAAAGTATGAAAAATACATAACATTTAAGGAATAATGACTTTTTACAGTGAACAATATGATCCTTTGGTTGGCTGTGGGTTTTTTGTTGTTTGTGCTTTTCAAAATATATATAAAACCTTTAAATACGGATTTTGCTAAAATAAAATTACCCAGTAATAAAGATGACAGTTATCATGTTAATATAATATAAAAGAAGGATCTTAGTGACTAGTGATAAGGGAACTTGTAAACTAAATGAGAAAAATGCAGGGTACCAGTGATACTCAGTCTGTTGGAAAGTGAGACTCCACATGAATTTTAGCTTTTCCTGTTGCATAATTTCTGAGTTACAGTTCTTTAGAAACCAAAACATCAACTGGATGATCAGAATCAGGTACAATATTCTCAGGCTTTTCATAAATGAATTATCATGTTATGATAGTTCAGTGTCACTGTTGTTCACCATAAAATTATTTGATAAGACAAGACAAGAACTCATTCTATGGATAAACACCCAAACCCTTGGAGATCTCTGGTTTTAAAAAAAAAAAAAAAAGAAGTACTAAGACAATAGCCTTTAAAATTTTCTACTTCCTTAGAAGTTTCTTACTTCCTCATCAGAAAATCATGATCATAGTGTTGCATAGTATTTAACTACCTCCACCCAAATTGTATACACCAGTGGAAGAGGGAGCTGTTTCTAATTTAGGCAAAAGCTAGTAAGGAATTACTTTTGTTTAGGAGGTAAGTCTGTATACCTCCTTAAAGCAAACGTGTAGTCTTGTATTAGTTCATACTATATAGGACCTGTAAATAGAAGTCACAAAATCAGCGGTATATTTTCCAGAAAAAATGCATCTTCTAAAGTAAATTTCTAGCTTTAGCCTGAACAACACAGTTCCTACACAGTAGGATACACATCATTACCAAATATATTAAAGCCTTAGCTAAAAAAAAAATAGGTTTGTGGAACAGATGTGTACTTATGCACATACATTCAGCAACAAAATGTGGTACATTACCATCCTGCATTCTCCAACAAGTTGCGTGCGATGGGCTGAGGCACCGAGCAGTTGTAATAACCCATGCCTATATAGGACCGCCATATCTGGTTCTTGCTTGCAATATTGTACAGAGTTTCAAGGATTTCATTTTCACCTAATTGGAAAGAAGTGACGTCAGAACACTACGGCTACACATAACACTAACGGTTTTAAACTGAAATGTCTTCTATGCCAGTTTGAAAAAAAAATATCGGTGGTGCAAGTATAAACCACAGCAGAAAAAAAATGCAAGTCAAGGATGGCAAAGATAAAGTAATAACCTGGTAAAATATTTTAAGAAATTTAAATTCTGCCAGAATTCTGGAAAATGCAACATCTGAATAATAAAACATGTGGAAAGAATAGTAGGAGAAACAGCTGTAGGCAAAAGGAGCTCTTTTTGAGCTAATGCAATGTACATTCAATCCAGAAGAGACCCATCGTGCACATGCATTAAGCACCTCAGGAGACATTCTTTTATTAGCTGAATCTTGCAGAATCTACACTGGTTGAAGCCATTGCCATCCAAATCCGTTATTTAGTGTTTCTAATGGAGTCATATTTGCACAACCTGGGCTTACAGCAAGCACCCAGGAACAATTTCTTAGTATTATAGAACTTCATTTTCTCACATTTTCCCTAAATTGCTGATAAAACAGAACAGTTCTTTTAATTCAATTTTAGCATGCTTCACCTGTTTATTTTTTTTAAAAGTGTTAATAAGAGTACTTCTAGTTTAAGACATTCTGAATGAGATTAACTTACAAATGAGTCTCCCAGCCTAGTTTGAAGACAGTACAAAAAAATGCTTTTGAAGTATACAGAATGAAAGAATTTGCACTCTCTCTCTCCCCCAACCAAAGTTTATTCTTTGGTCTTGCTTCTCAGTGTCCTGAAAGCTGTGAAAAAATCACACCGAGTCCTAGCCGTCGATTAATAATGGTACAAACATCTGCCAAAGAGTAATATTTTAAAGGTATATTAAGAGCTGAGGATCCAGAAAGACAGTCAGTAGACTGTCTGAAGATCACACAGAGAGATAGGGTCTGCCCAGCCTAACAGACCTGGGTAGATATGGACACCAATCCTCTTAGGTGAGGGGAACAGATGTTTTTTTTAATTCTTCCTCCAAATCTGACCTCAGAGTTCGCTGCAATGGGACAGCTATGCCAAGTTCTGTTCACTATGCACGGCAACTTGTAGATGACACTTTGTAATACAAGGCTACAAATCACAGAAGTAGAATACCTTGTGCCCTGGATGCCTGAAATCTATTTGCCCTCTGTGTAAGTTACGCCAACAAGAGAGATCAAGTCAGAATAGTTAATTGTCTGGAATGTGGTGGCAAATAATTATCTAGGTTTTGAATTAATTTCTAGTACAATCACAAACAAGGGTATTAGAACTTCAGCTCTGATTTCAAAACTTGTTTTTTTTCCTCTTACTCAAGTTACTACTATTGCATTTCATGCATAAAGAATTATTTTTTTCAAAAATCTCCAGGTTTTCAGTGAATTTCTTCCACAGTCACATTAGACCTTTCACAGAGTTTTTTTGCTGATGCTCAGTTCTCATTTCAAAGTTCATTTCTTCTCTGCCTTTTACACAGTGTTACCATTAGATCTAAAGTATGAAGGCTGATCTTTTAGTTCCAGTAAAGTGCATTTTTTTTTCTGGAGACTCCTTATGTGCTTATTAGGCTTGAACTCAGCAATGTCCAGGGCAAAGCTTCTAAAGTATAGTGAAAAACTCCACTCCTCAGTACTCTTCCCACAGAATTTATAATAAGACAGATGCAGCTGTTTGTTTAAATTAGTAGAGACCTTTCTCTATCACTTGCAAACCAAAAGTTTGATGAAAGACAGTTAGGTTGCAGTTTCTGACAGAGGCTTGTACTCTTGCATAATTCAAACATCAATGATTTCTTGGAAATGGTAATTTGGAATTGGAGTTGAAGGCAAAAGTTGGCTATCATTTAACTTGCTCACTAGCTCAATGTCACACACAAAAATGCACTGAGTGCTGTTTCTGCAGTAAACACATACCACAAATACTGTACAATTCGACAGATAACTTCTCCTTTGTTCACCCAACTGGGCTTTTCTTCTAGAGTTATTTCTCAGCAATTGCAGCTAACAACAGTGACATGCAGCCACTTGTGCTGGAGATCTCTAAAATAAACCTGTTTCCAAACTGATTGAAGGCACAAAGCCAAAAGCCTAGTGAGACAGCAAACAGCTTAGGTAGACATTATGCTTAAGAGTAGAACCACACTCCATCTAAAATACCTGCATTGAGAGGTTCCAAGACTGAATATATTTTTAATTATCACATTTTATTGAGCTACCCCTGAAGACTGACTTTAACCAGAGTGGCAAAATGCTGGAGGGCGTACTCCTTCCACTCCAGCTTCACCTTACCCTACTCCTTTGGTCAATGTAAGGGCAATGGCAGCAGTACAGCTCAAATATATACCTCCCACAATTGACATGCCTCTTTGAAGAGACTAGGGATAAAGACTCCTTATCCTTTGCCTTCTACTGCCTTGAAGTACTTCATCACAGTATACCTTCAGAAAGTTCGCTCATAAATAACTGCACTCCTGAATAAGGGAAGTCAATAGCCCCTGATTTATCTATTAGGCTGGCTTACCTATTATCAAACATAAACCCATGAAGATTTCATTAATTCAGTGTTTACTTGATACTGATAGGGTTCTGAATTCGAGTAAGACTGATGTAGGTAATGGTGAGAGAAATTAACACAGATGTTGGAGTCCAAAGGCCAGAGAGCAAGACAATGAAACAAACCATTCTCACCAGCACCAGCAGGAGGGGATGGAGGAGATGCAGCCAGGCTTTTATCAGCAGTGCATGCATAGCAGAAGGGAGGGAAGCTCAGGCTGGAGATAAGGAGAGCTGGGCCCAGGAGGACAGTCCAGCAGTGGTGCAGGGTCCCCAGCTTTTGAGGTTCCATGTTCTGACTGAGTCCTGAGCAATCCGCTCTGACCCCACAGCAGAGCTTTGGGCAGGGGCTGCAGACTGACCTGGGTCTCCCACCAGCCTGAACTGGATCCTGTCTCTCTGTCAGTAGCCCTATTTCCTGCTCCATCAAGCCTAGGTTTCAACAGTGTATTCCCATAACATTATTTGTGAAAGGGTCTAACTCTGTATTGATCATTTCGTAAATTACTAACGCTAATACAAAGGCAGCTGAATGTGAAACACAAGAGTCATATTCCAGATGCTTAAAAATTAATTTTCAAATTCATTATGAAGTTGCTACGTTTTCATTTTGGTCCTCAAGACTGTCAACAAACTCTGAAAATAACAGGCATTTTCTGCTGTATGAAGCATACAACTTGGATCACATGTAGTGGAAATGCTGTATTATTCTAAATATCTGTTCATTTCTTTAAAACTAAAACATATAGGATTCCTAAAAATTTTAATTACATGCTTCAAAAATCACAGCTTGAGATTTTTTTTGCTTGTGTTGCTAATTTTTTTTTTTAATTCTCCCAGCAATGAGATTAAGAAGCAATATGCAAAATGGGGAAATAGAAAGAAAAATTTACTGTATTCAAGTAACGGTTGGACTCTGGCCACCCTCACTCTCAGCTGTTTTTTTCCAGTGTTCTAGGCAAAGTGATTGAGATACCTTTATCATGAACTCATTTTATTGGGTGTACAATAAAAATTCTCTAAAAACCTTGTTCAGCAAAAAAAAAAAAAAAAAAAAAAAAAAAAAAAAAAAAAAAAAAAAAGCCAGCTAAGTCACTGCAGTTGATCTTTATTCCCCTCATCAACTCGTTCGAAATTATGATCAAAGACAGTACTCAGAATAAGGTCCACTGCTTTTGCTGTACTCCTATCTTATAACTGGAGAAAACTTACCGAGGGTCCAAGCCATTCTGCAAGGACACTTCTGGATTGCTACATCTACAGGTAACAAAGATAGACCACAAAAATACCACAAAAATAGTAAGAGGGACCAAATCATCAGATCATAAAATGATACAGTTGTTTTTGCTAGTGTTTTTGTTGTTCGCACAGTAGAGCTGCCTTGAGCTTGTGAAATACCCCTGCTACAGGCATCTGAATCATACTGCATGGACCCCAGCAGCAGGGAACTTGAAATGACTAATTTAGCTCTAAAAATCTGATTGACACTAGGAGATGATCTTTAATTCAGCCAGAATTAATTTTTAAATGATACATAAAATCCTATTAAAGAAGGTTCACTGTACAAAGAGGTGGTAATTTGGAGACACAAAGAGTCTTTATTACAATGTAACTGCTTCTGAACAGTATTGCTTCTAATAGCATTTAGACTGGAGATCCAATTGCATTCTTAAGATTTTAGGAACCAAGGTTAATAAATTCTAAAACTTGAGAACATATCTGGGAATGTTTGGGAAAAAAATTGTGGTGGAGTTCGTAGAAGTATTTTTTAATTCAAACTTCAAAAAAATTCAAATCCTGAACTAAAAAGCAGAAATACAAACATATGCACAGGACCTACCCATTACACATAAAGACAGACATACTATGGCAGCATTGCAGGGATAACTATGACTGACATAGACTGTAGATTTGTAGGGATAAAATAAAGAGGATTGCTCTTATATAAGATAACATGTTCCTTTACTTCAAATAGGTCAATCACTACATATGTGCTAAAGCACCTTCAATACCCAAAGAAAAGCTGATTGTTCAAGTTTACTTACTGTAGCCCTGGGAATAAAGGTCTTTAATACCAGCTGATCCCAATTAAGTATAAAACCGATGTCCAGCCTTGTTGTAAATATTGACTGAACAAAAGTTACATGCCAAAATTATGTTTTCCCTTAACTGTATCTGCAGAAAAATCTGACTGTAAAAAAGGCCCTCTTCCACAATTAGTTGAGGTACAGGGGTGAAATTTACTGTTAGCTGAAATCAGACATCTTGCTATTTCACCACTACTGTAATTCAGTGGCACGTTCAGATGGTTTTACAACAGTCAGCAGACTCATGGCAAGAAACGCTTATAAAATGGCTTTTTTGTTGTTGTTGTTACAAAATGGACATAGCTAGTGCTGTCATATTTCATATCAAAGAAAGGATTTTATTTCAGAAATGTCAGCACAAGCTACAGTTCTTTTCTCCTCCATCACTGACAACAGCAGTACAAGAAAAACATCTGCCAATACAGATAACACTAATAATTATTGAAAAAGCATTTAGAGAATAGATGCACTTGTGCCAGCAAAACTTGGCATTTACCAGAATGGCTAGTCATTCAGACTTAAGAAAATCAGATCATGGAATCATTTTGGTTGAAAAAGACCTCCAAGATCATCAACTCCAACCTCTGAATGATCACCACCTTGTCAAGTAAACCATAGCATTAAGTGCCATGTTCACTTGTTCCTTGAACACATCCAGGAGTGCTGTTCCTCCCTGCACAGTCCATTCCAATGCCTGAACACCCTTTCAGTGAAGAAATTCTTACTGATGTCCAAGCTGAACCTCTCCTGGTACAGCTTGAGGCCATTTCCTCTTGTTCTGTCACTTGTTGCCTGGAAGAAGAGGATCCCCATCTGGCTACACCCTCCTTTCAGGCAGTTGTAGAGAGTGATAAAATCCCCCTTGAGCCTCCTTTTCTCCAGGCTAAGCACCTCCAACTCCACCAGCTACTCCTCACAGGACTTGCGCTCCACACCTTTCACCAGCTTTGCAGACTTTCTCTGGACACAGGACCAAAACAACACACGATTCAAGTTATGGCCTCACAACTTGAGTGCTGAGTACAGAGGGAAAATCCCTGCCCTGGTCCTGCTGGCCACACTATTGCTGGCACAGGCCAGGATGCCATTGGCCTTCTTGGCCACCTGGGCACAGCCTGGCTCATGTCCAGCTGCTGTCACCAGCACCCCCAGCTCCTTTTCCTGTGGGCAGCTTTGCAGCCACTCTGCCCCAGCCTGTGGCACTGCCTGGGGTTGGTGTGACCCAAGGGCAGGACCCAGCACTGGGCCTTGTTGAACCTCACCCCACTGGCCTTGGCCCCTTGATCCAGCCTGTCCAGATCCCTCTGCAGAGCCTTCCTGCCCTCAGGACATGTCCAGTTAAGTAAGGTTAAAGACTTTCTCTCTATATATATATGTCTTGTCCTTCAGGGCAGTAACGAAGCTTGATTCTTCCGCTGAAGAGTAGGTCTGTGCTAAAATGTCTAGGAAACACAACAGAGGTACAAAAAGAGTATGCTTCTACTATAATCAGATGTTTTATTTACCATCAGTGAAATATGTAATGCCATACAAACAAGCTCTTTAACACACGCTCCATCCACAGGAGCCTCTTTTATCTTTTTGTACTGCTATTGCAGATATACATTTGATTCATCTTCCTTCTTTTACACAACTTGTAAGATTATCAATGGAAGGATCTGTGATGTAATCTTTCCTAGTGACACACACCCAATCAAAACTTGAAGATTATACATCAAGTGTACACATCAAATATACACACCTGAGATGAGGTCTACAGCTATGAAATGTTCCCAAAATACCCAAAAGGAATTGCACAGACCTACAATACACAGGTGTGCCTTTTATGGTGGGTGTGTGGTTTTCTTGAACCGCATGTGTAATTCTACCTGTAAGGATTGACTTCAATGAGCCTTCAATGTAAGCTCAGCTGTGTTTGTTGCTATAAAGGAATAGCTCTAGCACAGCTTATTTGTTCAGCTGCACTCCAATTTGTGGAGTCACTATGATTACATTTTTGAGTTTTAAAGACAAGTGTAAATTGCTGTATTTGTATTATAAATTTTATAAATGCGGAAGTTCATTGAATGACATGTTTTGCATTGCTTTGTTCTGTTCTCTCTTTCCATGTGTGAGTTAGAGAGACAGTGGGAACATCCATACAAATTAAAACAAATCTTTAAATTAAAATAGAATACAATTTTCATGACACTTCCCAATTTTGCTACTTCTCTTTAGTAAAAGGTATATGATAAAGAATACTCACATAGGAAATGCTACCCTAGTGACTGGAAAATGCTCTCTCCAATGGGACATTAAAGAGGAAGCAAGAAATTACAAGTGTCCTGGGTACAAGGTGTTCAATGTGACATTGCACGATTTTAAGCTGAGGCTTTTAACATTTCTTTACAAGCTGTGGAATTTTCTGCTACCAGTGCAGGGGAAAACTAGTGACAAACAATTACACATTAATCTATAAAAGATAGTCCAGCACACTGGCTGCAGAAGAAAAAAGCAGTTGTGTACAGGAAAAAAAAGCTTTCTCTACCTCATGCAAGCATCTCTTTTGAAAACTCACTGTTGCATGCTGTGCAATGTGAGAGTCTGCATCACAGCCACATTCTTTCAAAGTTTACTCTAAGGGAACAAGAACAGCATAGCAAGTGGAGCAAAATGCCAGTGAACTAAATACACGGTTGGTTAATGAGGTCCTGTTACACAGTGAGAACTTGCCTACAACAGGACATCAGCTCTGATGGAGACGTTCACTCAAAATTACTATAAAAATCAGCATTTGAGCACTGCATCAAGATTATGACTTATGTTGACATCACCAGTTTAGTTTTCAATAACATATATGTATTTTAATGCTCACTATCCCATATCACTTTTATGTGTTCTGGTGAAGTAAAATTTTGTAAAAGTATCATATTCATTAATAATAAAAACTCATGATTTAAAAAAATTAGAAAGGTTTCTAAGACATAATTATTAGTGACTAACTGCATTTAACTCCTTCTGCTGACCTAAAAATATAAAAAGCTGAAAAGTTCTTGAGGTCAGTGAAAATCACTTGTCAGTCAGGGAGTACCTTGATTAAAACACATTAAGCACAAGAAAATATGCCAAGCAGTACCTTCAGCAGTTATACAGACACAAGAAGGTTGTTAAATTCTGCTTCTCTACCCAGCCTCTCCCCATTTTGATAAGATAGAAAGCTATCAAAAACTGAAATACCATTGTACTAATAAAACATTTTAGAGGTAGAAATTACTGGTCCCTGTTGTAACCCTTCTGGCTAGAATCTGTCTTTTCAGGGTCTAGTTTTCCTGGCTGTTCATTGTGGTGGTGCCTCTCATGCGTGATGTCATCTCAGAGTAACCAGATTGAACTGGCCAGGAACCTCACCGGAGCTGCAGGCCTGAAGTTTACACTCAAATTACAGCACACGGATGAGCAATGAGAAAATGCCAGCAAGAGGAATCAAGTTTTCTACAAGTCAGGCAAAGAACCGTAACACAAAAATGAAGTTAATACTGATGTAACTGGATCACCCATCTGAATGGCAACTGAAACTGTTAGTTTCAGCGCAATTGTTTAGCATTGGGGATTTTTAAGTGTTTCTTTCACTTACAGGACTTCCAGCATGATGTTCACAGATACCGCTCAAAAATGCAGTTATGCAGGTAGAATTTTCATACTGTCCTTGCTAACTCTTAAAAACAGTAATATATAAAACCTTATGAAATCACATCCAGTTTTCTACAGCAATTTGCTGAATTGCTGTAGTGCCACAATAGCTGGCTCAGATGTTTGGTATTCCTGCAGTTTACCAATAACCAATATAGATATTTAAAATTCTGACCATTAGTCTACTGTGTATCCATAATACAGGGACACATACTTTTCATGTTATTAAAATATGCAAGTTATTATTGGGGAGGGGGGGGTGTCCGGGGGGAGAGAAATAACAAAGAAATCCTGCAGATACATAAGAACCACCAAAAGACAGTGGCCCGTTTGAAGTTACAGTCCATACCAAGGGGACGAATTTTAGTCATCCTTTCCCTTCATATCAGGCTCTTGGGACAAAGTAAAGTCAATGGAGCACTTGAGCTCCTAACCGGGTTTTCGAGCAGCCCCTGTCTGCTCCACATATTTTCCTACCGATTTCCAAGAGGAGAGCAATAAACGCAGCGGCCAAACTACTCTACCGAGTTGGTCGGAGAAAAATGAAGCGTCGG
>VZTR01023432.1:24012-34469 GCA_013400775.1 Chaetops frenatus | reverse complement strand
GGCCCTGACCCCCGCCGCGCCGAGCATCCCGCGCCGGGCTGACCCGGCTCTGGCCCCGGCTCGCGGGCACACCCCGGAGGTCGTTTTCCCAGGAGAGAGCGTTTTCGTTCTCAAAAGCCTTGCCCGGGTAGGAGAAAAAGGGTTCTGTGTTTCCTTAGGAGACTTGCTTTCGAATGGCGAGCTTCAGGATGAGCAACACGCTGTTCACAGCTGTTACCGGGGCGTGTGTGTGTCTGTGTGTCTATGAGTGCGAACTTTATCTCTGCTTTTACTTTTGGTGATGTTAACCTTCTGGAGTGGAGAGGTAAACTGGAACCTGCTTTTCCCCATCTTTCATTTCTGTGTGTGTTGGTATCATCACTGAGGATGATACCAACATAGTTACAAACTTATATCCCTATTTATAAACAGATGCCGACATTTCTTCGTCTTCCAGAACTAACACCAAAGTTGCCACATTGAGGATATATATTTGAATCGACATTTAAAAAGAATAACCATGAAAGAAAAAAATATTTCCAAGATGTTAGTTAATTTCATTTTAATTGTATCACAGATCTACTGCCTTCTGAATTTAGTAAGATAACTAATCACTACTTCGGAACTTAAAAATTTACTTTGCAACCTAAGATCACTGATTCTTGCAAGCTCTCCATTCCTGTAGTAAACATGAAATTACTCCTCTGATATAATCCGAGTTATCATAAATACTCCATTATAAAGGAAAAGGCCCTCACAAATTTATGCCAGTATGTATTTGGAGTAATGATTTGAGTCCCTGGTTTCAGAATGAGAAATCCCCAAATTAAGTGAGATGAAGCTTGCTTCAAACAGCAAAGCTGTTTGCTGCAAGGCTTTGTGATATAAATCCAATACTGACTTTAACTGATTGCTATTAGAATATAAATATGTGTTGCTTTTCTCCTCTAGATGTATATATTGCTTCTTTATAAATATGATAGTAGCATGAAGGAAATTAAAACGTTGCTATGGGTTTTATCTTGAAATCACATGAGAGAAATGGAAATATTAGAAAAATACATTAAAACCATGATAGTTACAAATTAATTCCTGCTATGAATTTGTACCTACATAATTACTTTTTAAAGCAATTCTAAAGCTTTTTGGGAAAAAAAAAAAAAAACAAACAAAAAAACCCCAAAACAACAACAACAACCCACCAAATTGTGCTCAAATATTCTTTCAGACTTTGTTCAAGTGATAAGTGTTCCTAAAAAGTTGCCCCTTTTCTCTGGCAGGTAGTATCAGGCTGATATTTCACACAAACTAGAACTTTTGAGTAAGCTGACTGTAATGTCTAACTTTGACAGAATTTTTTCTTCAGTGTGAGGTAGGATTTTTATAGTTGTCTGTAGTGCTTTAGAAAATTAAGTCTGCGGAAATAGAGAAGCAACTCAAACATCCCAAACAATATATTTTCTATCCGTATTTCTTCATTTTCCAGAACTAACCCCAGTTTTGGTTCAACTTGAAAACTATGCATTGGAGCAGGAAGACTGGAGAGATGTGACAGTGAACCACACAGTAACATCAAGGCATGACCACTTCACCTCAGAAAGCAACACCTCTGGAGTGGTTTGTGAAGTTACTCTATGGATAACGCTTTCTTATTCAGAACCTCAGCATAGACTTTGGCTTAGCATGGGCTATGTGTAATCACTGTGGTAGACCTACAGGCTTGGCTTATGTGCTTGATCAGTTAGACTGCTCTTCAGCTCCCTCTTGAAAACTACTGTTTATTTTCTTAACTAGTAAAATAGGAATCCTGAAGAAGAGATGCAATCGAAAGTGAAACTTAGATATCAAAAATGACTAGTGTTTTGATATCAAATCAAGAAAAGCTAGCTAGCCTTGTACCCTTGAATAAATATATCACTTCAAAATACATAGCCAACAAAACCTCCCGTTTTCTTCATGTATACAAGCAGAAGGAAGCAGGCTTCTTGCAAGAGAGAAAGGATTGCAAAACCACATCTTGCTAATATTACAGCTATTTGCACAAAGCTCAGAGCTGCATATGTCTTTGCCTGAAGCTGACCATGTGAGTTGCTATGTAGCTTTTTGGGACATCAGTTTTGCTGGATAAAGCGCAAGACTTCAAAATGAGTCCCCTATAACCTTTAAATTAAAGTGACATATTATATACTCTTTTTAACACTGATATTTTTAACATTCCTATGAATGTCTTGACTCCAGCTGTGATTTAGCCAGAAGATCTATTGCAGTTCTAATACTGCAAGGTTCATGTGTGGTGGTGGAACTATCCTTCTGTGCTCTTTTGAAATAATGAATTATCAAAATAAGAAAATTGTGTTGTATCCTTTCAAGATTCACTCCAGTTCCCTCCAATAACCCACAGATGAAAATCTGTGCTGGCTGATGTACCTCTGCACCACTGCACCACAGAACATAGAGACTGGATCAGATTACAGTGTTATCTGTAATAATAACCAATTTCTGATACTGGCCAGTGGCAGCTATCTAAGGAGAAACACAAGACTAGGACGAAAAGATGTACTAATACCAATCTGCAGTATTTCAGTTACCATCCTGGGATTTCTGCATTTAGTAGTCCTTTATGTACTTTCTTCCCAAATTTGTTCAGCTGATCACTGAACCCATGCAAACTCTTAATGGAATAAATATAACAGCTTATTCTTCAAAAGCAGTCATAATCCTTTCTTCCTTAATCTACAGTTCCCTTAAGGTAGTAAAAAGCACTCATAACATTAAAGACATTTCAACAAGAAAAGCAAAAGGAAAAAAGTGAGTATCAGTACAGACTTAGTCCAACATATGCTGACTTCTGTCCTGATGCAGGATTTGTTCTGTAGAAATTTCTCAACAGAAAGAAAGTCTTCAGCAGTTTAAATTACCATCTCCTTGGTTGTTCCTGCTTATGGGTTGTACTGTAAACCGTAAATGGGTTTGTACTGTATTGCTGCCTTTTAATATGAGACATCTTTAACACTGATTTTTTTCTTTTCAGGAAATATTTAACCTGTAACATGATTTTTCGCTTAGAATATGATTTGAAAAGTACTATGGCTGTCATTACGCAAAGAACAATGCAGCTTCTTGTCCACCAACACCCTCAAACAATTTTCTTCAGTGCTGCTCTCAATCCAGCTCTGCTCAGACAGTATTTGTGCTTTAGATTTCCCTGATCCAGGTGCAGCACCTCACACTTCACCTTGTTGATCTTCCAGAGGTTTACACAGGCACACCTCCCAAATCTGTCCAGGTTGCTGTGGATGGCATCCCTGCCCTCCAGTGTGTTGACTGAACCACACAGATTGGAGTTATCATCACTGGTCTCTACTTGGACATTGAGCAATTGACCACAAGACATTGAGTGCAACCATCCAGCCAATTTCTTACCCAGTGAGTGATTCATCCATCAAGTCCATGTCTCTCCAGTTCAGAGACAAGGATGCTGGGCAGGACACTGTTCAATGCTTTGCACAAGTCCAGGTAGATGATGTCAGTATTCCTCCCTTATCCACCAAGGCTATAACCCTGTCATAGATGGCCTCCAAACTTGTCAGGCACAATTTTCCCTTAGTGAAGCCACGTTGGCTGTCACTAATCACCTCCCTGTCCTCCATGTGCCCTAGCACAGTTTCCATGAGGATCTGCTCCATGACCTTGCTGGGCACTGAGATGACACTGACAGGCCTGTAGTTCCCTCAGTCTTCCTTATTTTCATTTTTTCCAAAATGGTTATTCTTCCTCTTTTCCAGTCAGCAGGGACTCCACCAGACAGGGTACATTCACTGAATGTAATGAATATTAACCTTGGAGCAAAGCCCTTCCAACTGCATTCCATGTGGGGACAAATGCTGAAGAAAGCAAGTGTCAGAAGGTTTTTAAGGTACAAGGTATTAGTTTGTTTTCTGCATTTCCTCTGTCAGAGGGTGCCACAGTCCTGCTTTTCCCTCCAGCTAGGTGCTCCAGGAGTAAAGAGCGACTACAGGGCATGGTCCCACAAGGTATAGTCATAGAAGGGTGAGCCAGGTGTTGGTAGTAGGATACACTGATAATCCCAGGTAAGAGGTGAACCAGGTCCAGGCAAGAGCAAAAGATGAGACTAGGTAGGACTATAGACCAAGTTTCGTCTTGAATCTGAAGTCCATGAAGCAGACAGGACTAAAGATAGTGGGCAATGGACATCTGAGAGATATGTTCAGGAGGAAAACTAGCTACCATGTAGGTTTGAGCTCAGCCCAGACAGCAGGGCCAGACTAGGCTGGAGACCAGCATGTGGCCAGATAGCCGAGGGTCTGGGGCTGAGGTGAAATGGAGACCTTGGGTTAGTGAGCAGTGTGTGCCTGCCCTGGGTGAGCCTGGTCAGGTTCAGTAGATTCTAGAGGCATGCTTGGTGTCTGAACTTTCTCCTGTAACAACCATATGGCTAGGTAGGGTCTCTCTGTAGGCTGGCTTTGGCCATAGGCTTTTAAATTATTATAAATTCCCCCTAATAACCTAGTCCTCTGGCAAAAAAAAAATCTCTTAATGCTTCAATCTTTTAAACCTCTTTTAAACCTTTTTTGTACTTCACCTCCTTTTATATTTGGAGTTGGGGATATCCACAGAAGAGATAAAGACCATTAACTCGAACCACCACTGCTTTGATCTCTATCTGCCACCTTTCTTTCTCATACTGTGTCTAACTGAACAGCTGGACACCTCTGTGACACATAGCCAAGCAGGGCAGCTGCTGCTCAGTCTCTGTGGCAAACTAAACACTCAATTTACAATCAAATATGTGGAGTTTTTTCCCTGTCATCACTGAATCCTTACAAATGCCCACTAATGTCCTCTGTAAACCTGCCAAAGAAGGCCAGGAGGATCTGCACTGGATTTCTTAATAAAGGCAGAATTATTTGCTGCTGTGCAGGTGATTTTCTAGTCTTTCTTTTTGTCATTTGCTCTTTTTAAAGTTGGTTCAAAGGTAAGCTTGATAGACCTTGAATACAAATTCAGTTAGTTAATACTGGGTATGTTAACCCTTTTATCATGTTATTTGTGTCCACTGGCTTTTTCATACTGAGTATGGCTATATGATAAGAGCATTGCCTATGTAAATATATCAGGAGGTGTTATCTACTACGAATACCTGTGTAATAGATATTGCATTGCAAGAATTTCTCTTGCCTAATCTAGTTTTATTAGGCAATAAAAAAGTTCTCTCTGGCACAGAGAGACCTGTATATTGCTGACCCTAACAGGTGTATCATGATGACAAGGTACTGAGATATTCTTTGGGAAATAATCTGACTTCTCTTATTCTTATCTAAGAGTTAAAGGTATTACACAACAGAATATGCAGATTTGCAAATTCAGGGAGTCTAAAAGTTGAGGCTTTTTTTTCAGAAGAATAGATTTTGTATATGCATATAGTTTTATTTTGTTATTTTTAGCATAGAAATGGAATTATTATTACCTTTGTTCTTCAGCTAGCACACCTATACAAACTGCTGGGATGACAGCTTCAACAAAAACTTTTCTTTGAAAAAAAATTTCAAATTCTAGATGTCTATTTAGATAACAGTCCAACAGATATTAGTGAAACCATCACTCATCTTGAAAAACACTGAATAAAAGTCCTTCTCCTGTTGCAAAATTGGGTCACAGCTACTCATTTTTCAGGGTTTGAACAAGATGCCTTAGTAATTGGAAATAAATTACAAAGCTACTTTTCTTGTCTCTGGTTAAGGTAAAAGTTTATGAATTCCTCTCTATAAATCACAGAGAGGAATGAGGCTCCAATAGCACAAATCTCTTTCATCTTTATACCTCAAAGGAAAAGATACGAGAAAAAATCCTGCACTTCCTTAGAGGAATTTCCCTTTTTGGGGAGTTTCTGAGTCCTCATCTGCTTCAAGAAAGCTGTTACTTTCAGAACTGTAATGATTTATGATTTTAAAGGATTACTTAAGCCAGTTCTCCAAATGCAGCAGGTGATTCCATCAAAACATACTTTCTATCAGGCTCTAGGTGGCCTACAATCAGTTATGGCATTGTGTTTGATCATAGTCTGACTATGCCTACATATACACTGATTTGTCCATATAAATGCAGATGAAGCTTCTGATTGGATCAACATAAGATTTCATGTCCGTCCTAAAAAGAGGGGTGGTTTTCTTGGGTGAATAAGTTTTTCTGGCCTACCAAGGGATCACAGGAGACAGTACAAAGCAGGAAGTGGCACTGCATGGTGAGGATAGANTTCAGCTATCTTCTTGACCATTTGCAGTTGGTTAGAGTATCTGATATTTTTCAAACTCCTAATGAATGTATCTACACAAACTCTTAAATATAGATCAAGACTGAACCAGCACTGAAGAATCTGTCTCTGAAATCAAAACTGAATAAATACTTAAATGTTACATAATATCTTAGTTAACATATAACTTGGAAAAAGAGTAAGATGTTGCAATGTCCTGGTTGTGGTATTAGAGATCTTCTTGCTGTTCCCATTAGAAAAAAAAAAAAAAAAAAAAAAAAAAAAAAAAAAAAAAAAAAAACAANAAAAAAGAAAGTAAAAAAGTAAAAATTATCAAACATGGCCACAATATAAGCTCCTTAAATGGACTGGTTCATGCACACTTATTAAAGACTTTTTAGGATGCAGCCATACTTCCTTTAAACATCCCAAGTACCATGAGCATGCTTTACCTGACCATGATTTGCCATTCACTTATGATCCCTCAGGGATTGCACATGATTTTTACAGCCATGATTCTGCAGCTCTGGCCACAGAGCATGCATTAATGTTGATTCAGTACAGTGCATTAGCATACTTTGCCTCTCTACAGGTTTTAAACCTGATAATGAGCTTCGAATAATTCAGGATTTTTTTTTTTTAGTGCATCATGGTAAGGCAATATTCTGATTCAGGTAGAGAAGGAACAATGCTCAGACTTTGGGGAGCAATTGGAAAGGAAGATTGCAACAAGAAAATGAAAAATGCAGCTTGGGATATCTACTTGACAGATTGATAGGAAATGCTGGTCATTGTCAATATGGTTTATGTGGAAGAAGGGTGAAGGAACAAGCAGTTGGTCAGAATAAACTTCAACAGGAGTGACCAGTGGCAGAGAATAAGAGAAAAATATGAGAGTGAGTTAGGAGTAACAGGGAGTGTAGAGCTGAAAAAATGGTCAAATAACTACCTAGTTGCTAAATAAGGTATGTGTCCTAGGGAGAAAACAGCAGTCTGAAATATTCTAAAAATACATTCTAATGCATATGTCTAGAGGCTAGATAAAATCTGCAGAGGAAATCCTAAATCTTAATTTCATGATTTTCAGTGTTTCAATTGATTTGGGTGTAAAGATAGCCAACAGGACTTTATCTCTCATTAAACTAGCATGGCCATGTAAACTATACAATGATGAGGGAATCTGAGAAATCTTAGATGCTACTAACAATTTGTTTGCTGTTTTTCAACGTAATTATGATAAAAAAAACCACACTGTCTTACCTAATTTTCTCATTACAGACACTCCCCCAAAGGATGACATGGCAAAATGTTAAGTAATAGATGAACAGAAGCAAGAGGAAGTTGGAGTTGCCATAGCACTAGCTTCTGAAAATTATATAGTTTCATACTACATCTGCTTTTATAGTACTCTATACATGGATTCATCTATCTTCATTTTCCTATGTAGACTGAGTTAGTTAAGGATAGCCTGTTAATTTTCTACTGTTGTATGAGAACATTAGAGATCACTATCTTCTACCAGTGCTAATATATTAGCCTGCCTAAGTGCAAATATTTAAAATGTATCTTCTCTGTGCTTACATTTACCAGTTGCAAAATGGCATTATGCAACTCTGTATTTGGTAATATTTTAATAAAGTTGAAATAAGTAATAGGATCAAATCACATTTGTTTTTTACTTGATTAAGGTTTCCATGAACTAGAAATACAGCCTCTGAGAATTTTGCAGAAGGTAAGAGCACAATCACACTTCCTTGTCTAAATGACAGCTGCTTTTTAAAACACAACCTCTGCCAATTATAAGGAACCTCCAGAAACAAAACCACATAACTCTCCTTACTGTTTCAACAGAAGTTTTGTAGCCTGCCAATCAACATCAACCCTAGAACAAAATTAAAAGACAGAAATATGTCTTTCCAAAGAAACAGTCTAGACTTATTGGTGGGGAAAACACTGGGCGAGGAGTACTTGCTAATACAGTCTGTACCTCCTTGTCCAAGCAATTCTTAATCAAGGTAAGCAATGTGCACTCTTAAATGGGACTTAGTACTCAGAAACTCCTAGAGTAATAAAATGCAGTAGTGGCCTCTAAATCAAAATAATAGAATCATTTTGCTCTCCTGGTCATATCTCACTAACCCATTTAGTTATATATGAAATAAATAAATAATTAAACACAGGTCACCTGTTATCAAGAAGCAGCTAATATAACTTGGAAGTTTATTACCTTACATTTTAAATTTATGACTAGTACCAAAGAGTATGTGTCATGTTTCTCTAAGAACATTTGTTTATACATTAGCCTGAACATTTCAATAATTACTTAGCAGGAAATAACAGAAGAAATGAAGTGGACAGTGGATGAAGAGATGCAAAATAAGTGCATGGTAGTAAGAGACTGTAAATAAGTATAATACTCTGCAATTTTAATTGCAGAATTGTAATTGCAGTCTGCAATAGATCTGTGAAAATCTGTATGAATAGTAATATTGTGAACACAACAATTAAATGTTCAATGAAATAATCTGTCAAGAAATTGGAGAATTTCCAACAGCCTGTTTAACTAGAACAATCTGAGAATCACAGCTTTAACAGTTCTATTTCCTTGCAAAATAATTTTACTCATCTGAAGTTTTAGTCCTTTTCAGAAGTCCATACAGATAAAAAAGATTTGCAACTTTCCCTCTGGGTACCTCAAGCCATTGGTCAAATTTTTATTGGCTGCCCAATAAAATATGAAGTAAATTACTTAGTATCAAGTAATATAAAAAGGATATTTTTCCCCTGTTCTCATTAATAAGATTTTCCATAATCCTTTTCTTAAGGAAGACACTGTAGAGGCCAACACACTTTCAGTCATACAATTTTGCTTAACAGGGAACATATCACAAACTCTTAGCAAGTAGAAAGTTAATGTAAACTCCAATCTCCTTTGTGTCTCACCACCCCTGTCCCCCAGTGTCTGTGTCTGTTCCTACTCCCACACCCCCCAACCACCCAATCATATTTCACTACATGCTCTTCTGTCCTACAGAACCTGGTGAATTTCTTCTGATAGAGGATTTAGAAGCAGAACATGTTGGGTTGTGAACTATACTTGTTATGGGTTGAGTAAATCCTCACCTTCAAAATCCTTGCCTTCCAATAAATCACAGTGTTCCCCTTTGCCAGTTTTAGAGAGCTTCAGGGAGATAAAGGACCATGGAAAAGACATTCGGATGGAGCGAGGGAGGCTTTTGGTGGGAGGGGCTCTGCCAACTTCCCTCCTAAGTAAATATTATCAGTGTGTGCTTGGGCTTGTGAAAGTACAAAATGTTAAATCTGAGTGTCACTTTGCATTGACTCAGAGGAAGATACAAATAGTTCACAAAGCTATAATGGATAACATCCCAATTTTAAAAATAACAATGAACAGTGTGACAAACATTCATTTCATAGCTGTTCTTAGAAATAACAAAAATGAAAAGCACTATTTTAATTCTGACCACCTCCTAGACTTGGCCAGTTCTTTCTGAAATGTGGCCAATATTTTGTGCTTTTGGTTTATCCAGGACTGTCAAATGACTCACATTTTTAGTTAAATAAATACAGAATAGGTATTTGGTAGGGAGTACAAATATTTCTATTTATTAGAAAAGTACCTTTATTTTATCTCTCTACTTCACAAAAATTTCTGAAAATTAAATCATTACCATCCTTTCTTCCATAGTTCAAATGCATTTCCAGTAATTCATATTCTAATTCCCATATTAAATAGACATTTGCACTATGCCTGCTTTTTATTGTATATGGAATATATTTTTCTCTTTGTAGATAGCTATCAACATTGTTTTCCATTGGTAAAAATTGGGAAGCTGAGTCTCTCTCTTCCCATGGTGTTCTCATTTGCCAAATGTGACTTATTTCTGATCTTTTTGTACCTTTCTATTATTCTGTAACTGTCATGGTTTTGTTGTCCCACATCTCTTTAGCTTGAGAAATCAGTTAAGCAGTCCAAGGGCTGCTGCTAGAGCCCAATGAAGAAGAATTGATTCCGGCTTCTCACAGCTCAGGAGAGGTTGCTAACAGAGTATAAATTTGTATAACTATGCAAGATCAAACGTTTTTAATTTTTCCCTAAGTGTGGAATTTTTTCCCACCAGTGATCGTACTTTTTGTTAAAACATGCATCAGATAAAAATGACTTGACTATACTTCGTCAAGCTTC
>VZTR01023431.1:9587-21612 GCA_013400775.1 Chaetops frenatus | reverse complement strand
ATTCTGCATACAAAAGGCTCCCGTGAGGCTGATCACCAAGATGCCATAATAGAGGAGGGTTTCAAGGGGAACAAACCCAACACTGTATAGTCTCTACAGTGCATTTACCTTCCACTTTAGGCCCTGTATGATGGAAACGACTGAAATCCAAATCCTGCACCTTCAGATCCTTTCTGCTAAGAGCAAGGCGGCAAACGCATTTTTAAAACCTGTTTTCAGAAGGTTAAGCGGAACAAAAAGTAAAATATAATCTTGAGGTTATAAACAGAACCGTCATTTTACAGCGCAGCCTCCTCAGGACAGCGGGGCCCCGGAGCAGCAGCAGCAGTGCAGGGGTCAGTCCAGGGGCTGGGGGTCAGCGATGGGCATGGTGTGCAGCACCTCATCCAGCAGCTGCAGGGCGCGGTGCAGGTGGATCTCAATCCAGCACGGCGTCTCCTTGATGCTCTGCCGCGGGTAGTCCGGTCCCCAGCCCTTCACAAAGCTCATCCTGAGGATGCACAGGCGCCGCAGGTCGTCCACACCGATGCCGGCCGCGGCTGACAGACCTGCGCGGGACGGGTGAGGTCAGTGCCCAGCCTGTGCTGCCACCTGTCCCCTGACACACACCCCAGCTCCCTGCACCCGCCCCCGCACCCAGACAGGACAGCCCCGGCTGCCACACCCCCGCTGCAGGCAATTCCTCTGTGCTGCTCACAGCTTCAGCTTTTACAGCGTGCTGCAACCCCCAGCGGGTGCTGAGACACACAACTGTGTGTAGCCACAGCCTTGGAATGGTTTGGGTTGGAAAGGACCTAAAAGCTCGTGCAGTGCCACCCCCTGCCATGGGCAGGGACACCTTCCACTGTCCCAGGCTGCTCCAAGCCCCAGTGTCCAGCCGGGCCTTGGCCACTGCCAGGGATCCAGGGGCAGCCACAGCTGCTCTGGGCACCCTGGGCCAGGGCCTGCCCACCCTCACACTCAGCAATTCCTTGCCAAGATCCCATCCAGCCCTGCACAAAGGAGAGGGGATGAAACTCAAATGCTTTACACATAAATCACACTTAGGAAATGCAGTCACAAAATGCTCATTTCTGAGGTTTGCCAAATGCTGCATTTTCGGTGTGAGAACTCAGCCTGGACACCTGCAGGAAGCTGCATTAACAAACCATACCACTCCCAGCTGACAGGACAGAAAGATAAATACAGCTGGCAAACTTCAGATTGCAAGCATGGCTAGGACAAAGAACTGAAAAGCATTCCTCAAAATGCCTTCAACAATTTGCAGGACAGCTGAAGAGAGCCACACAGCAGTACAAGGAATCCTGTGGCACACACAGCTNACCTTAATAATAGGTCTCTGTTGCCCTGTTGTTTGAAGTAACATTTTTATGAGCTTAAATACAAGTACATTTTCCAAGATGGGGTCCAAGCAGCCAGAAAAGCCTCTGTTTAAAAGGAGCAGAGTGACACTGACTGCCCTCGGACATGAGAGGTTTTTGTTGTGCTGCAGGACAGGGAGCAGCCACTTCCACATGCAGGGAAGAGGGACTGTGGGGTGAGCCCGTGGGGCAGGGGCCGGGCCAGGGGCAGAGCCGCTGCCCCACGCCACGGGCACTGTCCTGTGCAGGGGCCAGCCAGGGTGCTGCAGGGGAGCCGCAGGGGGGGCAGGGAGCAGGGCTGTACTCACTGATGGCCGGGGCGATGCCCCCGACAGAGCCCGGCCCGGGGATGTTGCCGGCCACGGCGGCGGCCTGAGCGGCCGCAGCGGCCTGGGCAGTGGCCGCTTGCTGCTGCATCTGGCGGTGGCACTGGCGCAGGTCGAACACCTGAAACACCAAACACCCAGAGGTTCACACCTGCCCACGCCCACCCAAGAGACTGGCTGCTCATCTTTGCTGCCCCTACAGCCTCACCTCCCACCTGGGTGGCAGCAAACCTTCCTGACTGGCTGGATTTCTAACAGAAATAATCCATTAAAGAGGATCTTTAGGGATTCTTCTCATGATGTTGCCACCACTGGCAATGCCAAAACCTGCCTGAAGCAGTCCCTTGTGTAGCTCCCTTGTGTGGCTACAGGTAGATCAAACCCCTGCTTTTTGTTAAATCACAGGATTTCCAAGAAAGTACACATATTAAGTGTGTATTGTCCCACGTTATTTCACTGAAGTATGATAGTCAATCTGAAAGAAATGCCAGTAACTGGCAGGACCGAGGCTGCAGGTTTCAGGCTGGTGGCATTTGGTACATCTACAGAACTGTTTTAATATTGGAAAGCTCATGCACAGAGCTTGTGGAGTTTTCCTTCACCTTCACTGCACAACTGCTGCAAAGCTGATGATTTGAAAATCAACCCACTGCAAACTTCAAGCAGATCAATATAGCATTGGTTTTTATGTGTGGCTCGCCCTACACAAGTTCAAAGTCTGTCAGAGGCACGTCCGAGTAGGAATCTCCCCAAAATTATTTGTTTCCATGCAATTTTCTCTGACCTCTGGATCACTTCATGTTGACGACACTTTAACACATGCCTTAGGCTCCTGCTGCATTTATATTTACTTTCACAACTCTGCTTTTTCTGGAGAAAAGAAACAGATCAGCTATGCTAAAAATCTTAGCTGCAGTTAATTTAAACCTGCTAGGCTAAAAATACAAAGAACTGCTATCAACGTTGTCTGTGGTGAAGTACAAAATTCACTTTCATAGTACCCAGATGACACTTCTAGACTTAGAGTCACTTTTAGACGTCACCTTGGAGTGACTTACAAGTGGAAATTGTGTTTTTGAAAGCAAAGTGGCATTTATTTCAGGCCTCCCTCACATTTTTGGGAGAAAGCACATAGGACTTCCCCGTGGGAGCAGCAGACCCACCTTGATGTATGCACTGGGGTAGATTTTGTGGACAGCATCCCCTGGGGCACGGCCTGCCTCCCTGTCCAGGTAGTAGCTCTGCACGAAGACGGCGTGGTCACTCAGGCACCGGACCCACACGTCGCCCTCGCCCTTGCACTCCAGCTGCACCCCCTTGCCTATGTGCAACCTGGGGAGGGAACAGAGCCCGTCACAGCTCTAACACACCTCTAGCACCCATAAAGGTGTGTGAGGAGCACAGAGTGCAGCAGCTGTGACACCTCGTCAGCCGGCACCGCACTCACAGAGCTGGGACACCAAACACTCTCGGCTCTGTTTGTGAGCCCCGGCAGTATTTTTTTACAGTCACTCCACAAAGCCACGTTTTAGTGCAGAACTGTGTGTTTGTTTGGCCATCTCAGACTTTGATTACTGTCACAGCGTGACATTTCTGGAGATGCGACATCATTTTCTTCCGTCTCCTTTCAAAGAGAGGGATGAGAAAAAAGCTGCAGGATCGCTCCAGTTCTGTGTGCTTCCACTTCAAAGGGCAGCACAGGCACAGTGAGACAGAGTGAGAACCCAACAGCTCTCTGCCAGCCTTCCCTTGCTCCTCTGGCAGATCTAAGCACTGCAGCTGTTCTCACATCCCTCTGTGGTGTGCAGAGCTAATATTCAGCCTGCACACACAAAAAGGCATGAGTTACTAACTGTACCCCCGAGGCACAGCCCCCAAAAGCAAAGAAAAGCAACTGCCCTGCAGGGCTCTGTCTCAGAGCTCAGGTCTGAACCATCACAGGAGCAGCCCAGAAAGACACACTGAGGGATAATTCAAACACACAGACCCTACTTGCTGTTTCCAAAGGGAGGCAAGACACTGAACACTGAATACTGTCCATTTCCAGAGACATACCTCGCTCTCTCGATGGCTTCTGTTCTGTGCACATTGGACAGCTGGCCCAGGCAGAACCTGTCTCCTCCAGAAGGATCCACGTACCCATCCACAGTGACAATAGGGCAGCTGGAAGGGACCTTAAACGTCTCCCCGACCTGCACGTCCATCTCGAAGTAGGCGATTGAACACCAGTACTCTGGAGCTGAGCAACAGACACAATTAACGGACTGAAAGGCACAAAAAACCCCTGTGAGACCACTCCAGACAGTCCATTTGTCATGCAGAGGAGACTGCACATTCACACGGGCACGTTCTGATAGACAAAGACATGCCTGCTAGCCCAGAAAAATACTACATGCTACAGCAAACATGTCTTTATTCAAGCACAATCAGTGCTGGAGGTTTGTGTACCTCAGACCTTACAAGTTTGTGTGTAGTTTGTAATTCCAGCCAGATTTTATAGGCCTCCTGCATTCCTACAATCCACAGTCACAGCTTTAGCTCACAGAGAAGCAATCGACATATGCCTGTGCACAAACCCACTCCAACACAGATCTGGCTGCAGATACCAGGGCGATCCCTCCCGAGCTGAAGGCAGCTCCCTCCAGCCTCCTGCAAAGCACGCTGGAACTGGGAAGCAGGACACGGGGGAGGAACAGCACAGATCCCACTCTGATCCTGTCTGCACACAGAGTCAGACAGGACAGAACAAGGGGGTGTGAACCGAGGGAGCACAACAAAATGGTGTGTTCTGGAAGCAAAGAGCCGCCTTTTAACCTCTTCTATGTATTTGGAAAACCGGCTACAAAGGGAAGATAGCAACTGCAACAATGTACCTTGTGAGGAAAGGAGACCCTGATTCTCCCTAGAGCATTCCACTGAAACCCAACCACTCAAGCCAGCAGTGAAAACTGACCAAGCACACAGTTTAATTTCATACATAGTTATTTCTGTGCCACCTGGGAGCAGCTGGCCTGTCAAACCGTGGGGTTGTTGTGTGCTGTGATTTCTGTGTTCAGGCACCTCAGAACCCAAAGCTGCCACAAGCCCCAGTCACTGTGGGCTCTGGGGAGCTTTGCTGACCCCAAGGATCCATTTCCACGAGAGGAGAACACAGCTGGGCCTTGCTTGCTGGGGAGCACAAAAAAAACCATGGCACCCCAGAATGGTTCAGGGATGGAAGGGACCTTAGGGCTCATCTCATCTCATTCCAAACCCTGCCGTGGCCAGGGACAACTTCCACTATCCCAGGGTGCTCCAGCCTCGCCTGGGACACATCCAGGGGCAGCCACAGCTGTTCTGGGCAACGAGGACTCAACAGGGTGAAATTAATAGCGTGAAATACATACTAAGCAAGGTGAGACACACTTTAGCTACAGTTAAGTTCACCCAGCAATTATCAACATTCATTCCTGGCACTGCTTTAGTAACTGGACAAAAAACAAACAAATTTAACTTTTAGGCTGTTCAACTGTGCAACTCTCCCTCTGCAGGGAACAGCGTTACTGTTGTTAAAAACAAACTATCACCTTGCACCTGCAACATAGAGAGCTTCTCCCGCAGGAGCAAGCCTCCTGGGCTCCCTGAACATCAGGGGACACCAGGGGACACTGCTGGGAAGGCCCAGGCGCCTCCTGGGCACACAGCAGCACAGTGCTGCATCCAGGGCTGCAGAGTGCGACTTGGGTATCTGAAATAAACTCAGTTATGTCCCTATTCCAGGAGAGGTACCCCAATTCAAAACAGGATTTATCACGTTATCAGCACACGTCTTTCACAACTTTCCATTTCACATTAGGTTTCACTCACCAGGATGGTTTGATATAGGAGGCTGGAATGCAAGTTCGTTGTGAACTGGCCCTTGAAAAGAAAACACGCAGTTAGTTTTACATAAGCAAAACCAAAGTTTTCTCCCCTAAACTGCTTTCCAATAAACCACCCCTCATTAGCTTCATCAATCACAGAAGAAACTGCCCAGCACGCTGTGGACTTGATCACAAAAAACAACCACTGAGGATGGGAAAAAGCCCCAGAGAACGTACTTTCTAAAGAAAAATAAACTGCACACAATTTGGGATCAGATTATTCTGTCCCCTCCATGAACTGGGTCCCCCGGAGGCAGCAGAGAACAGGGACGAAAGACTCAAACATAGTATTAAAAGGAACAGCAGCTTTTGCAACAAGATGTCAGGGCAGGCAGGGCCTCGGGAGGTGTCAAAACACAGCTCCGACAAGTGAGAAACGGCAGCAGCCAAGAAAAGCTCAGTGTGCCATCACCAGCCAGTCACAAATATTAATTCTGGAGAGACACATGCACTCAAAAACATTTATAGCCTATCCACAGCACCACCGGTGCTTTTTACAGCCTGCTGTTCCTGACAAATAACACGATGAATGAAGTGGGATCCTCGCAGAATGAAGGGATGAATCTTAATAACCGTGTCTAAACCATGGTTTTAGTGATGTAGACAGGCTGAAAAGACGTTCTAAGGTTAATTTACAGTATATTCTCCTCTCCACTAACAACACCTGCTGCATACGGGTGATCTATATTAGAGTATGTATTCTATATCCTGATATAGAATGTATATTATATATTCAAATGTATGGAGCATTCTAATAAAAACTGTATTAGAAAATAAAGAACTGTTCTAGCTTTTTGCTATAAAATTTAGAAGTCTTTTATTTGTGTGGGAGTTTTTTTCTCCACTGCAGTCCTATAAAGCAGTTCCTGTGCTAGACCCCTAGAACAGAAACTTGACCACTTCTTTTTCCCCATCCCATCTCTGCTTTTTCGCCATCCCATCTCCTGCACCTTAAAATAATAGATTTCTGTCCTATTTAACCCTATTTCAGATGAAAAAGATTTTCAGGTCTGTGTGCTAAAACACTCATTAATTGACTTTACTGTATGAGGTTTCACTAAGTTCTCTTAAACTGGCAGGTGTGCATGGACACATTTTCCAAAGCTTAGCATGACTTCAAAACCTCTAAAAAACAAAAACAGGCAAGAATTTCCAAGTTTTGAAAGAAAAAAATAAGCAAAGGCCACACTGTGAATCAGTTTCCTTCTCTGCAAAGGGAAACATTTAGTGCAAGGGAAATGTTAAATGTAAGGGAGATGTTCAGTGCAAAAGGGAAATGTTCAGTACAAGGGAAACGTTCAATGCAAGGGAATGTTCAGTGCAAGAGAAACATTCAGTGCAAAAGGGAAATGTTCAGTGCAAGGGAAACGTTTAATGCAAGGGAATCATTCAGTGCGAGGCTGCCAAGCTTTGGAGCAGAGGTTCAGCCAGGGAAATGCAGAACCTCTGTGTGATTTGGTGCAACAGGTGTGGTTCAATATGTAACACAGAGCAATCCCTGCAGCTCCCTGAGCTCCTGGTGGCTGCTGCACCAGGGCAGAGCCCCTTGGGCTCCGAGCTGCGGGCACACAGTGCGAGGACAATTCCCAGGCAGAAACAGGGACGGGAGGGCAGGAGGCTGCCGAGGCTGCTTACAGTAGTGCCCGGGGTGCATGGGCGGGTGGTGCTGCAGGTGGCCGTTCTGGTGGTGCGGGATGGTGGGCGTGTAGGCGGCCGTCCGGCTCCCCGTCCAGCTGGTGGTACTGTCTGCAAGGACAAAGGCCACATGGGTGCCCAGGGAGCCTCCCCACGTCTCCCTGCTAGTCCTCCAGTGCTCCTGGGCATTTGGAAACCGGGCTGAGGAAGCTGAGAGGCGCAGGTGGGGATACTCACTGTGGTGGTAAGTGGCTGGCTGAGCTGTGAACCCATTCTGCTGAGTTCCTGGCTGGGGCCCTGAAGCAATCTGTAAGAGTCCATCACTATGGCTACCTGTCAATATACTGGGAGGTTGACCTGGTAAAAGAACACACTACCTATTCATGAACGTTCCAAAATGTTGATTAAGAACAGCTCAGCACTACTGGGTAGGAAAATACACCCCGCTAAGGGCACTGCAATACAGAGTTCCCACAGGTTTGGTTTCAGCAGTTTTTTTCCACCCGCCAGGAAACTTGAGGCAAAATGCTCTGCATCAGGTAATTCTGACTCTGACACCCTTAACATTTCAGGAGCAGGAGTACGCAGAGAGAACTCTGCTTATCAACCACATCTTTGTTTTGGTCACATCTCGTTTTTCATCATGAAAAGGAAGAAGAGGTGTCACAACTTTTACGGGGTAACCGGGCTGGAATAGGTTTGGTGTGAATCCAAACAGGCCAACAGTAGGTCCAGTGAGTTGCTTGTTTTCACCATGTTTTAACTACTGTTCCCAAGGAGGACACTCACTTAACATTTACATTCCTCCAAAACATTCTGAGCAGTATTTTATTTTTATAAACACTGCTTCAACAGAGCTGCACACAACACTGGACTCGGAAAGTCCCTGCTTTTTTTTTTTTTTCCTCCTCCCAAATAAATATTTCAAGAATTATGTGAGATTAAAACTACAGATATTTCAGAACAGGTTAACAGCATTTGACTTGAAAAGGCTTCAGCTCAGCCATTAACACTAAACTTATCAACAGTTTCACAATTACACTTGCACTCTCAAACTGGTGTAGCTAGCAGAATTTAACATGTTGAGAACTTGCAGTAAAACATAAAAATGAGCCTTTTTTTCACGTCCACTTGCCTCCAACAATCATAGCACTGATGAGAAAAGGTTACTGACTATAAACTGTGGTGCAAAGGCAGTACAATTAACTGCCTATATCCTTTTCACCTCTGCTGGAGACAAGTAAAGACACAGTAATGTTACAGACATCAGTAGTTTTGGCCAAAAAGTTGTCAGCTAAAATGAAGGAACATTATCAAAACACCGTGGCACTGTAATTCCAATCTGGCAATGAAATGAGTGATGTTCACACATCCTTTATGTGAAACTCCTCCAAACATCCTGGCTCCCCTGCACTGGGCTGCAGGATGCTCTGGGTGCTCTGCTGTCCTGCTGGACTGAAGGTGCTGGGACACCAAACTCTTCCATCTGCACCAGACAGCCACAGAAAAGTAACTGAAACTTCAAGGCAGCACTCCAACACACTTAAGAAAATATGAACTGGGGCTGTCATTCGGGCAGCACAGCACACCATTGTAAAAACAGTGGAGTTAGCATTGATGACTGAAGAATTGCCTAAAGATCTCCTGATACTGCCACCTTACAGTACGTACATTTGTTGCTCTGCTTGCCGTTGCAACAAAATTGCAATAAAATAGCACACAATTGTTTGATTTCTGCGGCAATTCTCAAACAATAGCCACAGTGCTCTGTTAGAGACAAGACAGTGCTGTAACACTGGTGCAGTGCCAGTCTCAGGGACAAGAAACCTCAGCAGGACACAGCACCCCAACGCTGCCTGCAATTAACACCTCTCGTTAGCACTTAGGAGATGGCCTGGATCATTATCAGCCAGGGGTGCAGGCAGCAGAGCCCCGCACGGAGCAGCCCTGTCAGAGCCCAGCGTTAGGGCCCAGGCAGCCCCATGACCTTACTTGTGGAGGCCACAGGAATGTTGGGGAAGTTGGTGGTGCTGGTGGTGCTGGCCTCGGCGGGGGCCAGCATGGCCGGGGCGCTGTAGGGCTCTGAGGAGGCCCTGTTGCTGGGCGGGTGCTGGATGGTCTGCACCGAGTGCCCCTCGGCCGACGACAGCGACGGCTGCCCCTCGTAGTCGTGCACGTACTCGTCCTTCACCAGCATGCTGGAGGGAGCTGTGGGGACAGGACAGGTCACACACGAGGCCATGGCCACCCCAGCACTGCCACCGCAGGCTCCTGGCCGGCAGCGCTCAGACAATCACAGAGTCATTAGGCTGGAAGAGACCTTTGAGGTCATCGAGTCCAACCCATGCCCCAACACCTCAACCAAACCATGGCACTGAGTGCCATATCCCATCTGTTTTTAAACACGTGCGGGGATGGTGACTCCACCACCTCCCTGAGCAGACCATTGCAGTACTTGATCACTCTTTCAGTAAAAAACTTTTTCCTGACATCCAAGCTAAATTTCCCTTGGCACAGCTTAAGGCTGTGTCCTGTTGTTCTGTCAGTTGCTGCCTGGAGAAAGAGACCAACCCCCACCTGACTGCAACCACCTTTCAGGTGGGGAGTGAAAAGGTCAAACGCCACCAAATCACTCCCCTAAATCACAGATAAACAGCTGGAGCCAGCAGCAGGAAACTTTAGGAGTAACTGGATGGAAATTGAGCTGTTTATTTTGTTTAATGACACTGACCAAGCAGCTCAGCTCCATGGCAGCAGATTTCAGTAAGGTTTTGCCTCCCAGTCCACCACTGGGTGATAGGACATAGTTAATACAGTGGAACATGTGTTTTTTTCAAAATGTGTTTTTTTCAAGCAACTGGGTATATGTTAAGGCAGCAGCTAACAAGCCAATTTCTAAAATACAAGCAGGATCACACACAAAGCTCTCATGGAAAATACAAATTTGGGAGCATGGCACATAAACTTCATGTGTCCCTGGAGTAATCTTAAGCAACTCCCATTCAAACTGACTGGAAACATCAAATTCACATTCAAAGACCACAGGAAACTACATTCAGCAGTGCAGTTAGTAATTCAGACTATTCCACACACAGTGTTAGGGAATTACCACCACAGTTTATTTCTATATATGCTATTAACTCCTACATTACATTACCTCCCATGCTCCTTTTTAAAGCAGCCTAAAATAGGTTAAAATCTGTTTCCTGATGCAAGACCAGGTGCGGGACAGGGGAATGCTTATCATGTATTTAACTGCTGCCATTAAATAATGAAATCATTCCATAAAATAATGGAAAATCAGCTTTGATTCTGCACAGAAGGATCATCTTTCAGAAGACAGGTAACAATGCAAACTGGCAGAGATGAGCACGTGGGTCAAAGCTTGTCAAGTTAAATTTGTTGGGATGTTTGGTGGGGTTTTTTTTAGTTTGTTTTTGCTTGGATACTTCTAATAATGTGCTAAAGTCCCTGGATCACAAAAATTTCTTTCTCTGTGAACTTCTGGGAATAGAATAAAATCGGTTTTGAAATAATATGAACAATGGTCACACGAGATTTCATGCCCAATTTCTCTCAAGTTTCACGGAAAGCAAGAATATCACACTCCTTCATCCAACTGAGTATTAATTACAGAATTTCTATTACTTCTTCTTATCCTGCTTAATAAATCACATTTAGCATTCCCAGCCCAATCAATTAACATATCCTACAGGTGCACGCAGTTTTGGGTGTCTTTTTTTAATAATCAGCAGCACTCAGCTGTGAGGTTTTTGGTTTTCTGTTGGGTTCCATCGGTAGGAAGCAATGAAAACAGGATGGGGCTACAATTCCTGGCTCCAGGAACTCATCAATACTTGCCTCTGATTTGGTATTTATCTGGTTTTTTGGAAGCCAGGGGGACAAAAGCACCTTTCCAGGCCCTCCCAGAAAGGCAGGGGGACACCCTGTGCCTGCCCTGGAGGCTCTAACACAGCTTGTGCCCACAGAAATGCAGCAGCAAACAGGGCTACTCACCTGAACTCTGTAGTGTCAGTCCCGAGAGATCTTTAAAGAGAAGAGAGAGAAAAGGGAGGTGCACAGGAATGTATTCAGAGATCTTAAAACATGTTTAAACATTCATCAGCCTTTAAAAATCAGTTCTGTAGACTCTACTTATCAGACCCCTTCCTTCACAAGACAAGCCTCACTGCTAAGTTACTCCTAGGATGCACAACAGCTGCAAGACCTGTGTGCAAAGCCAACTAAGAAAGGCTTAAACAAAAGCCACTAACTTTTCCTTCACATCTGGAACAAAAGTAAAATAATAATTCCACTAAGAAAAGTAAGAGAGTCTGAGGGTCATTTATAACTAGATCATTAAAAGTCAATGTTTTTAACTCAGGCCTGCATCTCCTACACCCAGAAATGTCTCACATCTCATCCCCACTGTCCCATTTCAACCCCAGGGTGTGTACTCACCGATGCCAGGCGATACTACACGTTCATAATGGTAAGGGTTTACACAGACACTGTCACATTTTAAGTCAAAAGCATACTGACAATATTTAACATGCTTGAGTTCATTTTTATGCAGATCAGGCCACCTCCAAAGACGGGCGTAAATCACATGAGGGAATCCCTTGCGGCCAGCCACCTAAAAAATCAGACACAAAAGTTGATTGGGAAGGTAGCAAGGCACTGCATTTCACACAGTGAGAAGCAGAAAGGGGAGGGGACAATCAGCACCATGCCCTCTCTCCACCACCAAAAAAAAAAAAAAAAAAAAAAAAAAAAAAAGGGGGCGGCCAGGTGGTGCAAT
>VZTR01023429.1:30162-43243 GCA_013400775.1 Chaetops frenatus | reverse complement strand
AAAACAGTTGTGCATTTTAATCTTGTTTTATTTAACCTGCTCTGTAAGTAGGAAATTTGATGGTAAAAGGATGTACTTTTTGAAAACACACAGCATTTACAGTGAGTGAAAAAAAACCAACCAATCAACCAACCAGAAAAAACAACCAAAAAGCCAATGTAAGTTTATCCAGAATTTAGAACAACTGAGTAGAGTTATTTTAACACATGTATGTGATAGTCACCTAATTAAGACCTAGAAATATAATCTAACGTTTCATTTGGGCTCAAAGTCATGTTACATAAAAAGTAAGTCGACATGAGATGAATAGATGCATTGTCATGAACAGCACTGCTAGTTTTATGACATTCAAATACATGGATAAATGCTTGTGTCCCAGACAAGATGGGTATCTACTCCTCCTTCAGGCTCTGGCTGGCTTATCAAATACTAGACCTCAATCACCTCTGGAAATTACCAGTTTTATTCTAGAAGAAAAGACTGGAATGAACCGTTTGTTTGGATGCTGAAATAGACAGTGGACACTTAAATAGACAGCCTTTTTATTATCAAGGAAAAAGTAAAAGCCTGGGGCACTGAAAAACCACACACATAACCTCTGTAGCAATGAAAAACAAAGGAATCACATCAAAGCAAACCTGAAATAAAGCCAAGTGGAAAAAAAAGTAAGCAAAAAATGGTAAAGGAAGGATGCACTTTAGCAAAGGAGGAAGATAAAAATAGCAACAGAATGTAATATCAGAGTTAAAAGGTAATTATTCATTTACAAATTTTTAAAAGAACCATTTGCAAAACACGAAACTGAACAGGACAAAATTATTTAAATGTAAATATATTATTACATTTGTTTAAAGTTTAGTTATATGTACATTTCCTTTCAATGAGTAATGCTAGTTCAACAATGTTGTAAAACAACATACTGATCCTTTCTTTGAAATTTAGCATCTACACTTAGACTGTCCCTCTTTGGTCCAACACGACTAAAACAGCTGAGATTATTTACAGATAAAATACGTATGCATTCACAGAGGTAAAAAGTTGTAATGACAGGTACTAGAGACCAGTGAGGAGGACAAAGGTAGCTGTACCACTATCAAATATGTAAACTCCATGCTTTTCTTTGTATAGACTGTGTTGTCTTTTCATAAATATGTGATAATTCGGGGAGCCTGTAAATAACGATTTAATTTACCATTTGATTCCAACTGCATTTGAATAAGTACAACTTCATGGTGTCTTTTCTTCAACCGAGTCTTCCCAAAAAATGGAAACAAATCATAGTATTATTATGCCTCCAACATGATTACTACCACAGGTACTAAAATACAGCCTATCAAAATCCTAAGCAGAATCAACAGGAGCTGCAATGGTATGCAAATTTGCAAGTCAAGCCTAGGTAAACAAAGGAAGGATTCTGTCCTACAAAGGGAGAATTCTTTCCTACATTTTTTGTGACAAATTGAGTACAGGTTGAGATGGAATCTAAAAAACTTAAGTCCCAAACTGTGTACAATAATATAATTAATTCAGTCTAGCATTTGTCATTCATCCTGTATTTCTTTTCATTTTTCCTTAACAGGTTAAGAAAACAAATTCTAATCATGGTGTTGATGTAATACAGGAAACGTGCTACCTCATCTTCTGATGCAAAACCCTTGCTGTACACCTTGGAGGTTCTGTGCACCTATTTGAGCTTTGAGTATGCAAACAGTATTTTACTACTGATTCATAAATTCACTGTTCTGAGAAATAGTCTTTGGATGTGGTATGATAAGTTCTTTACTATCTTACACAAATATCAAGGTACTGGCATCACAGAAAAGATACATTATTTTTTACATCTTTTTTTTGAAATACATCTCTTATTCAACACTGTAGTATTTGTTGCTACATTACATCCATAATATGAGTATCTGGTTTTCATTTCTGTGCAAGTAATGCATTTCACCATTTGGAAAGGAGGTTCACTAGCTGAACTCCAGGTATGGAAGAAAAAAAAAATTAGAAACTGTAATGCTACTACAAAGTCCTAGTGATTATTTCACAAGCAGTGTTTCGTGTGATACTTCTTTCACACACAGAGATGTAATAGGATATTTTAAAGATAGACCTTAAATTCAATGCATCATTCTTATAAAATGTACTTTGTAAGTACATTTTGTAAGTAATAAAAGTAATAAAATTACAGGGAAAGCTGATTATTTCGTTATATGTTTCAATATTTTAGGAGACAGATGTTCACAAAAGAATAACAATAAACAGCAGATGGTACCCAACACTAACAGAGTCAATCTTGATCATCAGCACATAATAGAGTTGCATAAAATACACAAAGAATGGGAAATAGGAGAGATATGATCCTTCAGGGAATTATATTTGTATAATATTGTTTTCCACTCAATACAAAAAGAATCAGCCTGAATTAGAAACACAGGTCTCTGAAAACAAACATAAAAAAAGTTTCCAAGCAACACAACACATGGTTGCAAAGTAGACAAGATTAAGCTTCCCAAAAATATCTACAGAAAACAAACAAAAAGTTTCTTTCTGATAGGCAATACACTGTAACTCATCATCTTGGGGTTTACAGTTATAAGGAAAAAGGAAATAAAGAGATGGGGAAGAACTTGGAAATACAATTCTGTCCAGTGAAAGCTGGGGGGAAAAAAAACCCAGCTGAACTGGGAAAAAAACCAGCTGAACTACCCAGAATACCCATTTCGAATGGTGAACTAGGGAGGGGAGAAGGAGAACTGCTATATACAGGAGTCTAGCTAAACTTGTAAACAGCACATTAAAAACTAGAGTGATCAATTATGATATCTGATGTTGGTATTTCATTATTCCAATAAGCTGTTTTTTGAATGCTAATAGCTAACTACTCCAGTCTAACTCCACTCTAACAGTAATAATCCTGACGAGAAAATTAGAAAACCCTCTGAACTTGCTCAAATGTCCATCAGAGGCACTACTAGGTGGAAGCAAACGAAAGGCTTACAAACTTAAAAAAAAAAAAAAAAATGCAAACGAACCCACCTTGAAAAACAGAAGATTCATGGTCATTAGAGATGACTTCATAATACAGTGTCAGAAGCTAGAAACGCACTATCAAGAATGCAGTGAATTATCTACTCCCTTTCCAAGTACACGCCTAATTTCACTGCACTCCTGCTACACCAGTCAGTGAAGGACTGTCATGGTTTACACGGCTGTGAAAGGCAGGCAAAAAAACACAGCTGCCTAGACAGTCCTGCATCTTGCCATGCAGACATATGCCAAACATGAAGCATACACAAAATACCTCGTTTCAGAGCACAACTGAAAAATGAATGAAAGAGAGGGCTGTATGATAGAAGATCATATCTCCAACCAATCTAAGCAGTTACAGCTCTGCAGCTGATATCTGCCAAGCAGATATCAACTGGAAAATTCCCAACATAGAGCTGTTGCAAATATTTCAATACATTAACTGGTTAACGCCTTACAATCCACACCATTGTTTTTTATTGTGCAAAATCAGTTGCACAAACTTGCATACAATGCTGACACAAGTATCAGGCACTAAGCCCCATGATGGCATCCATTTCTATCTCAGCTTTTCTGTTTTTCACACAGCACACCAACCCATTCAGTGAAATAACAGTCCATTTAAGTAACTTCACATTTATGCAAATTGAGTTTTCTAGCAAACTAAGGACGGTCAGATGAACCCTACCAATTAATGATAAGTCTGTTTGAAGGTATTTCTCCCAGCAGCCAATTCTGCCAGAATAAATTGCTTTGATTAACAGTTAACAGAGATAGATATTTCCATGCACAGTCACTCAAGCATACAGCCTGGTACATGCACCTGAGTTGCAATATAAGTTAGTATCCTGATCTGTGTACAAGGATCTCTGAAGCACAGAGACCAACTTGTTTGTGTCACCTACTCACTGTGTTCTTCAAAAGGTGTAGAAGAATCTCAGTGACACAAAATTTTCCTACATGCCACTGGCCAATATCCAGACACATTTAAACATCAGCTTTTTATACCAGGAAAATAAAGCCATGTTTGGACTCTCTTCACTTTTAGCCAAACATGATTTGTTTCATCTATACAAAAAAGCTAATTAAATTGCTTTCAACAAGCAGGTGTTAGAATTAAAGCTATAATGCTCCCTACTTAGCATTTACAGAAATTTTAAAATTACAAAAAGAAGTGCCTTTTGGATAAACACTCTCTTTAATAATTATAAGAGTTTTATAACTAATTCCCTTTAAACTGCTTTCAAGGCAGCTTCTTCCAAATCCAGGTTTATACATTTTCCACACAATACAAGACACTAAGATCTTACTAAGAACTCAGTTTTGAACATCAGCATCAACAATAATGTTACTCTTTAAATACTGAGTAATATTGTATACATTATTTTTGGTAATTACAAAATTTTTTCCCCACACACACAAAAGACAAATATCTAAGACATCTTAAGCCTTTTTAAGGCAAGAATGCGTTCTATAGATGAAAGTAAGGCTTAAACAAACTAACAGAAACATTTGCTAATGTTAAACTACTATAAAACAATCCACAGAAGAGAGCTTACAGACTTCACTCTGTGTCACAAGAAAAACAGCTCATTTCATAATGAGGCTTTGATGTGAAAATTAATTCAATCACTGATATCCCTAGACAAAACAATTGGTGCCATTCCAGAAGTCTCCTTTTAAGTCTAAAAACTATAGGAATAATGAGCATAATGGGAGACCTTCTTTACTAGCTACAGCAGCAAGTTAACAGTGAGGGAAATTTATTTCTATGAGCTGAAATTATAAGCCAAGAGGGAAAACTCCTTCTTTCAGCTTAAAGAAGGGAAATACAAAAAACCCAATTTTTGGCAGTTTCCTTCTGCCCCCAAAATACTAATTCCCAAAGAAAAAACACCCAAGACTGAAAAAGAAGCATAACTTATAACTGGCAAAGGAGCTAGGAAGAGTATCCTGATATTGCCCTTAACCCATCTTTACTCCATGGGCAATTATCTGTATTTCAGTAATGACCAAATACCTAAAATAATTAAAGAGAGACCAAATATACGTTTTACAAGTTTCTGCCCCCAAATTTACCACTAGTTTGTGGATGGGGAAAAAAAATTAAAAAAGAAAGCAACAACCCCACGAAAACAAAACAAACCCCCTGACCAACATTTGTGTAAGGATAGAATTTTCCACTTTTTATTTTATAAAATTATTTCAACATGGACATGGGCCTGGGTAATTTGTTGTACTTAATCCTGCCTGAACTGGGCATGGGACTAGATGACCTTTAGTGGTCCTCAAAAGCGAGTGATTCCATAGAGATGCTGAACAGTATTAAAGAGGCACAGAACTACCTTGGATTTTATCTCTACTCAAAATACACAAGAAAAGGTTCTGTGTGCCTGACTTTCAGAAGATGGAGCATGCATGTCTTATGATACTCACACCTAAGGAAGCACCCAAATAAAATCTGTGCTGAAACAGAACGACTGTTTTCAACTTTATGCAGATGTTGTCAACAAATACCACCTACAATGTCAAAGAACTAAATATTTAAGGCTGGAATCAGAAAAAAAGTCAATGTTGACATTGGCAAGCCACCTCAGCCATTTAACTAAACCTCTGCAAACCTAAGTATTATCCTGAGTAAAGGGCCTTACATACAACTAAGATGAAATCCTCAGATAAACTACACAACACCATTTATTAAGCCAGGAGTCTCACCTACATGTTTCCAGTGTTAAAGAGGCCAACGAGTGAACTGTTCATTAATGAGCTTTGAGAGGGTCGAACGGATCCACGTTTAAAGTTCCTTCTGGACACCAGAAGCCCACGAGAAGACCACTGACCCAACCAAGCTGCGTGAAAAAGGGCAGCAGACACTGCCGGCCGCACACTTCCTACTGCTGTGCATTCTGCCCCCTTCCACTGCTCCCTACGCTCCGGGTGCAGCCATTTAGTATGTAAGGAAAGGCAGGGACGGGAGCTTTGTCACTTGAGCAGCGCCTCCCTCGCACCAGGCTTGGCGGAGCGGCGAGAAGCGCTGANCAGGCAGATCCGCTATTGCATAACCCTGGCGCTCAGCGCCAGCCTTTTTTCTCCTCATCCCTACGAAGTTTTCCGCTGGCAGAAGCCAGCGGAGCGGCTGTTTCGGGGGTTCGGGCCGAGCGCTCGCTGCCTTACCTTGTGCTTCCTCACGCAGAAGCGGCGGTCTGGGCGAGCATCTCCCTCCAGCCGCCGGGGCGAGCTGGGCGTCAGAGCCTGGGCACCGGGGCGCATCTGCCGCGGAGCCGCCGAGCCAACGGAGGAGCCGCAGCCGCCGCCGCCGCCGCCGCCGCCGCGCTGCGGGCAGCCGAGCGTAACACGTCTGCTGTCAACACACCTGGCCTCGCCTCTCCAACTAGAGGTTGATTTGGTGGATGACAAGTTGCCCGTCAGCCGGCAGTGCCTTGTGGCCTGGAGGGCCAGTGGTATCCTGGAGTGCATCGGGAAGAGCATAGAAGAGATGTCCGTCTGCTTGGCCCTGCTGAGGCCGCATCTGGAGTGCTGTGTTCGGTTCTGGGCTCCTCAGGACGAGAGACAAAAGGAGCTAAATGAAGAGGGTCCAGCAGAGGACCACAAATACGATTCGGGGTCTGGAGCACTTCTCTTACGAAGAGAGACTGCAGGAGCTGGGCCTGTTTAGTCCAGGGAAAAGACTGAGAGGGTATCTTAGCAGTACGTACAAATATCTGAAAAGTGGGTGTCAGGAGAATGGTGCCCAGCAACAGGATCAGGACCAGTTGCCATAAACATAAGAAATTTCACCTTAACATAAGGAAGAACTTATTTTACATTGAAGGTGGCAGAGCACTGGAACAGGCTGTGCAGGAGGTGCGGGGTCTCCCTCTCTGGAGTTACTCAGCACCCACATGGATGTGTTTCTCTGTAACCTGCTGCAAGTGACCCCACCTGAGTGGGGGAGTTCGGCTGGATCATCTCCAGAGGTCCCTTCCAACCCTAATTATTTTTGATTCTGTGAATTTCCATTTCCCTGGGTGTGGGGGAAGAGGGGCAGGGCAGGAGCTGTTCAGCTTCAGTTGCAGGTGGTGGTGGTGTCCAGTGTTGGAATTGCCCAGCCATTTGTACCAGCCCTGGTGGGCACGTTGAAATAGCCACATAGAGGCACACACTTCTTGTTTGCGCACTGAGGCGGGGCCCTGTCACTGGGGCAGCCAAAATCCCAGTAGCCTCTGCTGAGAGCATAAATAAAAGCATTTATTTTTACATCATATGTGTGATTAGATACTTCATTCAGTCATTTATATTGGCAATGAATGATTAAGCTCATGGAGCAGTTCATCGCTTATTAGCTGATAACGTGTGACTGGGTTGGCTGGGCACAGGATCCCAGGCAAGCCAAGGATGTACCTCAGTGGGAAGTTGTTCTGTTACTTCTGCTAGTGAAATGAAGAGCCATGAAACACTTCCAGTGACTTTGAGCACTAAAGCAACCCCATGAACGTTTAATTACTTATGCAACATTGAAAACCACTGAGAGCAAAAATTGGGAGAGTCTCTCAACTTCCAGTTGCTTTTTGTAGGGCATCTCTGACACAGCCAGATCAAGTACAAGGTCTTCTGTTTGAGGATAGCATCCAAACTACCTGTACTCAAGAAGTAGAGGTCTATCTGCAGTAACCAAGGGAAGGCTGAATCCAAAATCAATATGCCACTTTGGTGAGGTTTAAGTATGTTTTGAATCCAGATAAAACCACTATCTTGTAACGGTTCCGTTTGAGAAGATCTGAGATAAACAGATACATATATATATAGATATGTAGGTATAAACAATGAAATTACACATTACTTTGCAAATATTAGAAAAGGAATTTATTTTTTTCTGATCAGGAAAACTGTAGGCTTAAGCAAAAGCTGCACTACAACAGCTTTCTTAGAGGAGTTTTTTTATTGTTTTCAGTGTACAATATGGTTCAAGTTTCCTACTGATGTAATTAGTAGGACTTTAATTCTTTAACTCTTTAATTCTTTTAATTTAACTCTTTAATTAACTGCACTTTGTTAAAGATCTGTGGATTGTCATCATTGTTGCCTATTCTCACTTTTACTTGCAAATGTGACAGCTTTTCCAGGGACTGAGTGAATGCACTGTTCTAGACTACAGAAAATAAACCAGAATATCCTCATGAGCATAAACCAACCTGTTTCTTGCTCCATATTTACCCAAAATTTACTCATTTTCTTGAAAGAAGGGCTGTTCTCTGACAAATAGCATCTGTCCAAATGCTGTTCAAATGCATACAGCGTGGCACATTATCGTCATCCTTCCTACTGACAATAAATTACTTTGGATTGCTCTTGTCAAGTGAACAATGGGTAGCCTGATATTCACAAATATTGGAGGCTTGTTTTATTTGACATTAAACATAAGCCAAGAAGTTACCTGCTTGTGATTCATTAATGAATTTTATTTGTTGCTAAAAAGAAAGTTTATTGTAAAAATATTGCTGTGACTCTAACCAAACTAAAGATTACATAAAGGGGTATTTTTATAACTGCTTATTTAGGCAGTATTTCAGGACTATTCATATTTAACACCTTTAACAATCATACTTTAAGACAAGCCCTAAAAGGTAATTTAAGGTAATTGCTGAATACTTTAAAAAAGAATTCATCACTAGTATTTTGGTGCCAAACCTGACAGCAGTGGTAATTACTTGGAGCAGTTGCTCTATGTTAGGAGTACTTGAAACATTGAGAAGAGAGCAAAACTCAGTCTAACGAGTGTTAGAGTCTCGACTGCTCACAATTAACAAACTATATTTACAAACCACCTTTCAATTGATCACAAGATGCCAATGACCAATAAATAAAAAAACATGAAGGTTGTATTCTGGAGTTACTAATGTTGCCATTAACTAGCATAATTGATAATACTAATTACTATGCCCATTATCTTGTAGTTAGTGTGATCTTGTAACCAATATTTTCTCCATCCTGAGAAGTCAAAGCAGATTAGAGTTTGTGTATAAATTCTTTTTCAATTACACTACGAGGTCGTGCTTTTGAAGGATATTGTGAGCCCATGTTAAAAATAGACCTGATCTTTAGAGCTACAAAAAGAAATTGTACATGTGAGTATGGCACTTTGTTGGCACAGCAAACTATGCTGTTAAATATTAGTTGAAGACCATATTTGACAATTGACTTTGAAGATGTATTTGATGAAGAGTGTGCACAATTTTGGTATTAGTTTGAAACTTGATGTTCACTGCTTTCAAACTTCTTTGAACATATGGCTTGCCTTACACTGTTAATTATTGTCTGTGACAATAGGGCCTAAAACCCAGTTAGCTAAAGGCTCTAGCAACACACAGGAGGAGGCTCGGTGTATTTTAGAGAGTTACCGTGTAAAGAAACAACAGACACACTTAGTATCGAGGGAAAGGGTTTAACAGAGATGCAGCAGGAGTAATGGCAGCAAGGATCTCCCACACACCTTCACAGTAATAACAGTGGTATGTAAGTAAGAACTGTCATAAATGTATATAAATTTTATAAAGGAAACAAAAGTGAGGATGAGTAAGCACAGCGGAGAAGGTGGTATAAAAGCAGGTATGCATGAAACATCTTTAAAACCTGGAAAACTTGCCTATCTCAGTCTTTTTTGTTTGATTTTGATGGCTTTCATAGGTATCCTTACTATCAGATTCTTGACTTGTTGTTTTGTTATAGTTTTTTTTTCCCCCAATGCCACATATTTAGGGAAAAGAGTAAATACTTTTCTCTTTTTCTAAGAAGTATCACTGGGTATCATGGAATAAATCAGGTTGAAAGGGACCACAGTGGGTCATGTGGTCAAGAAGGGTCATCCTAGAGCACATTCCACAGGATTGCATCCAAGTGGTTCTTGAGGACAATCTCCAGTGAGGAAAACTCCACAACCTCTCCAGGCAATCTGTTCCAGTGCTCAGTCACCTGCACAGTAAAGAAGTTCTTCCTCATGTTCAGGTGGAACTCTCTGTGCATCCGTTTGTGCCCCTTGCCTTTTGTCCTATTGCTTGGCACCACTGAACAGGGCTTGGCCCCATTGTTTTGGTACCCTCCCTTCAGATATTGACAGACATTGATGACATTCCCTCTCAGTCACGTTTCTCCAGGCTGAACAGGCCCAGCTCCCTCAGCCTTTTCTTGCACGGTTCTCCAGATGCTAGAGCAACTTCTTAGGTCTCTTCTGGACTCTCTCCAGGAGCTCCATGTCTCTTGTCCTGAGGAGCCCAGAACTGGACACAGCACTCCAGTTGTGCCTCATCTGGGCTGAGGAGATGGACAGGATCACCCCCCCTGTCCTGCTGGCAGTGCTCTTCCCAATGCACCCCAGGACACCATTGGCCTTCTTGGCCCCCAGGGCACACTGCTGGCTCACGGACAGCTTGTTGGCCACCTGGACCCCCAGTTCCTTCTCTACAGAGCTGCTTTAGAGCAGGTCAGTCCCAGCCTGTGCTGGTGCCTGGGGTTTTTCCTCCCCAGGTGCAGAACCCTGCTTTTGCCTTTGATGAATTTCAGATAGTTTATCTCTGCTCATGTCTCCAACCTAAATTGTCAGGTATGCTACTTGACACTAAAACTGGTGCATTTTCCTGCGTAATTCTTTGTATCAGCTTTCTTCAGCATGATCACCACATTTCCTATGCTAGGAACTGAGCTGTGAACAAGTCGTTATTTCCTCTCCCTAGTTGAGGTTCTTACTCCATGTTTTGGCAAGGAAGACGGTACATGTCATGAAGACAAAATTTCTACTTCAAAACTTTTTAAAAGTGTTGAGATATCAGGGTGATGGGTGACATATAAAAACCCTCTGCCAGTTTTAGTGAGAGAAATACATGTATGTTTTTTATCAAAAAAAGCTGTTGCCATTTAGAGCTCAAAGTGGCATTTTGGATCAACTCTTTGTGAAAACCCTTTTGTTAGCACTTGGAAGAAGACTGTGTTTTGGGAGGCTGATGGAGTGTGCATTGGCTCTCTGGCACACCCTGTGCCTGTTCTGGGCAATCAGTCCATCAGCTCAGCACCATGGTATTGAGGAAAAGTCTCTGAAGCACTTAATTTAAAGAGCAAAATTTATCATTGCTTTCACAGGACTCAAAATTAAGTTTTGTCCTAATATACATGTGTAGTAAATTAAAACTTGCATATGAGGAAGGTTTAACATTTTGTGTGAGTATTCGGCATCACACAGGCCAAAGAAATTCAAACCAAAACATTACATTGTGTGAAAGTGAATGCTCTGAAAAAAAATTTTTTGAAAATGTTTTCCAATTATGTACTAATCTCAGATTTCACAACAGCAATAATACGATACTTTTTCCAAAAAGTGTACACAGCAGCTTCCAGAAGAGGACATACTGCTCAACACATCATTCTATAATATATGCATTACATACCATAAATCACTTACATATGTATATGCATACATATATATCAACCACATAGCATTTGTAAGTGTTGCAAGCTTGGAAACATTTTTCTGAAGTTACTCTAAAATTATAAGAAGAACAACAATTAAGAGGAACTGTTTAAATCCTAAATCACGATTCAACATTTGCAGTGATAGTATGAAATGTTTTAGATTTGAAAGAAAGAAAATTACAGCATCCGTAATAAACATACTTTAGCAATAGTATTAAGGCTAATTTAAGTCATTCAGCCTTTGCTAATGAAATCTAAACAATTGTCTAGGAATGTGCTGGTTTGGGCTGGTTAAACTATGACAATGATTTATCAAATTCTTTATGAATCTTTGTTTTAACTTTGAGAACAATAAATGTAATTGAAATTACTGCTGTCTTGCTCATGTTTTGCCTAATTTACAAGCCTTGTGGCTAAGTTCGATGAGGTAGACCAAAGATGTCGATCTGTGTCCCAAAACTAATTTGCAAGTTACAGCCTTTCTGGTGTTCCCAGTTGAGAAGAGACTGTCGATCAGATAGGATGAGATATAGGATGGTAATAACTTGAGAACTGAAAAGGTGACCATAATGACCCTGGAACCTGCAGGCTAACAATGAATTAATTCTGTATGTTGTCCTGTATACTCTCCAGGAAAAGTATGTTTGCCACTGACATCACACACTAATAGTTGCACAGATACCTGGAATTACCACCAAAGAAGCCTGTTTCATTTATGGGCATCAGAAATAAAAAGTTCTAGTGCTGTTCTGAGACTATTTCGATGTATGCATGGGTGAAAAGCATGACTGGGTGATCTGCATGGTTGCTGTAAGGGTTCAAGCTTTCAACAATCTTACTAAAAGGAAGAAGACTGGAAAGTGGGTGTCATTTGGTAAGTCTTCTTGACATACAGGCTTTTTTTAGCCTCTAATGTTCTTTCAACAGTATCTAACAATTTTCCTTTGTGGTAGAGGACCTGGATAACTCTCTTCTCAAGGATAGTGGCTATTTCCCATTGGACTTCACTGCTTGTATAGGGTGGGGTCTGGCTTTGTAGGTGGCAGATAAAACTCAGTGCCCTGTTTTGAACTGGTGAGCAATCCCAGTGATATGATTTAATCTTGGCGGAAGTTTTCTCTTATTCCCACAAGCTCCATTTTAAGGATTGGGTCAACAAAGTAGGCAACACAAACATATTTTATGGGGAATCTGGGATTCTTTGAGAAATCTCTAATTCCTTTTCTTATCTGAAGTGAATTGATGTAGTTTTGTTTTATTGGCATACAGTAGATGCAGCTGCATATAAGGGAGTTTTTAGCTTTTTTATGATGTAAGTACATGTGAAAATAACCCTTGCGAATTTCACATTTTCCTAGGTACTCTGCTTAACAGACATGTCTTTTCACTAGCCAGAGCTCATAAGAGAACTTGCTGCTTATGGGAATGACATGAGTGCGGAGGTGTTAGGTAGGCAGATTCATCTCTGCTTGTTACTGCCAGTTTGTGCTTCAGGGAAGAGGTGATTTAACTTGCTATTTGGCAGTGACTTGATGATTTTAAAATCTGGCACTAGGAAATTATATCACAGGTAGATATCACAGGTATGATATCA
>VZTR01023429.1:15987-30138 GCA_013400775.1 Chaetops frenatus | reverse complement strand
GATCATAGCCAAATATGGCATTGAATATGTTCAGGTTTGCAGCCATGATCAATAGCACCTTGTGAAAAATCTTTACTGGGGAAGGGTACTATTTTTGCATGCTCACTGTCTGTGGTGATATTAAATCTTTGATAAAATGAATCTTGATAAATCCTTGAGTGTTCGCTGTTCAGAAATGCAAGCAAAATTCAATAAATATTTAGGCAAATCTACCTTTATGTAAAAGTAAATACCATCATTTTGACTTCAAGTTGGCAGAATAATCCAATAGTTTTATTAAACTAAGTTGCCCCAGGATCTAAAAAAAAAAAAGATCTAATTTTTAAAAAGGCACAGAAGGTAATATTTCACTTGAGATAAATAAAACACACAATGAAGCAAAGCAATGATGATAATTTAATGTATTGAGGGTCATGGTGAAAGTCACTCATGGTTTAATTTTCACATACTAATCAAAAATCCAGTAACACTGTCTCTGTGTCTGTCATTATTATATCATCATGTCTACTAAATTAATATCCCATCCTTCTCTATTTAAAATTTCATCCCCTAGTAATAGAAACCATGTTTATATTACACACAATTAGTGGCACTTTAAAATCTGTATATAAGTATGTATACTTATAGTAAATATAATAAAGTATAATTTCAGACCTAGAAAATCCTAAAATAACTCAGAGAGTTTTACAACATTGTTTTAAACTATTAGAACTGTATACTCAAGATCATATTAATTATTCATGAGCTAACTAATGTACACTAAAAGACTAATATTGAGAGAACAATAGCTTTCATCTGTAATGCTTTAGCTAAGTGCTAACTTGAATAGCTACCTGCATAAAGATACAGGCAGTGCTGTGTCCTGGGTACACAGCCTATTAATAGCTACAGATCCCATGCTACCAGCTGGAAATAGGCAATAGCTATCATGGGAGCTCTGAAACTTCTAATTTATTATTAAGTATTTATATTGCAGTGTCATACAGAGACTTAAACTATGGAAAAATGCTGCCTTTCCAGCTGTCTCTAGGTGTTTACCTTTCAAGGGGACAGAAGGCTCATGAATGCTATGTGAATATAATGCTAGGATTGAACTGGGTTTTAATTTCTGTTAGAGTGAAGGTATAAACAAATACATTTAAAATAAAACTTATTTTACTCAGTGTTATTGTACTACAAGTATTATAAGAAAATAAGAGAGCAAATCTTCAAAATATCAGATTTAGCTGATGCAAATTCTCTATGTATTTATTCCAGCAAGAATTATAATCACTTGGCTGTGTCCAAGTCAAGCTTAGTATAGTAAAGCACAGTTCTGATTTATAGCTCAGAATATCTGCTTACATCTGTGGTGAATTTTTTCTGTTGAACTTATAATAGCTAATGACAACTCTCACGTACTGAGAACTTACCATTTTACCATTAGTTCATCATGGGATTATCCACATATGCTATGACAGAAATATCCACAAAATAAGTTCTTGTCATAATAACTCAGAACTGCTGGGTTTGCTCATTCTTTATTGCCATACTATATATTTATTTTTTCATCTTTTCTCTGTCCATAATCAAAGACACTCATAATCTCTTCATTTCCTCCTTTCCTTTACGTTTCCTCTACATTGGATTTTTTAATAAAATAAGCACCACAGAGGTCTGTGAGACAATTCTTCCATTAATGGAGGTGAATTAAACAAATTACATTTGAAATTAAACATTTCAAAACTTTGTGCCTAAAGACAAAATTCAAAACTGAGCTTTATGAAGTCCCCCATAATGTTTAACAGATTTCCTTCTGTGTTTGAGTTCATATCTCTCTGGCCAGTACCCCCATGTTTCTCTAGCACAAGAAAGATGTGTCTCCCCTAGAACTAGGAAACACTTTGGAGTTTTGGAGGCCTGGTCTTTTCTGCCCTATGCAAAGAAGAAAAAGCTCACTGGAAAAGGTATAAAGACCTTTTCCTGATGTGTTTCCTCTCACAACTTTCTGTTAGTTTTAATGGGATAGGAGCTTGAACAAAGGTAAAGAATAGAGCTGACATTTTCCAGGCAGCATAGGAACAGTGGTAAGATTTCTTATCCTGCAGCCCACTGAGTGTACATTGTTACGAGGAGAAAATCAGTGCAAACTCTATAGTTAATTTTTGGATTCATATACAACTTTGGCACCTCATGACACTTCTTGCCCCTCTGTTTTTCCAATGCTTAGTGTACTTCATGAGATACATTCTTTAGTATATGAGGGAATTAGTGAAACTGACCTCTCTATTATGTTTATGCTCCTGAATTTTCCGTGTTCAGTCACGTGACATTATGTTGGGTTTTTTCCTCTTTCTCTCATACACTCCTTTCAGTGCTGTCCATGTCCCCCTGGGAGTCAGATGGGCTGCCTTGTCCCTCTCCACAGCATAGGGGATGGTCTGCATTGCAACACCAGGCAAGCTTTTTTGCCTACCCAAACCTCTGCTGTTGCATGCAGATAGCACAACATCTGTGCCAGTTGCCAACATCATCTTTCTGTTGGAAGCTAGAAATGAGCATGTGGTGTGTAGATTGCAGGTGTCACAGCAGGTATTTGTAGATGGTTGTCCATTTAATAACTGTTATCTGTGGTGTGTGGCTGTGAGGAAATTGAACTTGATCAGTCAGATAGAGACCTTTCCGGTATTAAATTCTAGCTGGGGGAACTATTTTACCTTGGCTTTTCCTTTTCATCCAGTGCCCACAATCTGATGCACCTGATACATAATCTAATGGTTGTCTTTTTAGATCAGTGCACAGCCATGCTGGCAGAATTTGAATTACACTTCTGTATGAAAATCAGTTCCTGAGGATCTGACTGCTGGACAAGTGGCACAGACTGTAAATGCTAAGGTAAAGGGAGTCACCTTGTCTCAGTCCTGTCATGTGCCTGTATAAATCTGTATCACTGATGTTGGGGAGGGAACTGAAATTCTCAGATAACATGGGAATTCAATGGAAGTCCAAGAAGAAATCTTCTTGTTATGCATTTGTATATTTCTAAAGAAAGAGTAAAAATTGACAGCAGTTTTGTGCAATTTCATTCACAAATAGTTATTCTTGAAAGTTTAACCAAAAAGACTTAATGCTTAAAAGGACCCTTTTCCGTGGAAAAACGTCACTCAATCCTCTGCAGTTCTTGTAAATGTAATTGTTAGTTTGCAAGTAATGATGGCATTACTTCTCCTAGTTTTCATTTTCCTGTTTCATGCTGCTTATGAACATGTAAGTAGCAGTTTTGGTCAGCTGAAGAGCTGAGTTTTAGCAGGAGACCTCTGAACTGTCATGTTAAGCAGCTGTGTTTTCAGAGATACACTGGGAAGGCAAAAGGCCTTGGAAGAGAGGGATTAAAAGCCTGAATGGGCTCATCACTGGAGATGAGTGACTTGTTTCTGTTTGACTGAACTACTTTACAGTTCAAAGGAAGTATTTGCAGAGACATTTACCATAGCTCTTTAAAATTTTATGACTGCCCATGCAGTCCTTCTTAAACGTTCCCAGGATAAAAAAATCAGCCAAGGAGATGCTCTTGGCATTTTGTAGGTAACCTTTTGACTATTATAATTGTCTAAGATAAAGAAAAATGGTAATAACATATCAGATCAGCATGTTTCACCTAAGTGTTCCTTCCATTGTTCTTCATTTTTAATTCCACTGAAAGTTAAAATGCGACACTGATGGCTCAAGGGATACTTCTGGCTGTCCATCATAGAGTGGGCTTTGGCTTTTTGGTTACTTTAGTGTGGAGCTTTCCACTGATAATTTGCTGTTTTGACTTTCAATGAATACAGAGAAACAGAGTAACATTTATGGATACCTACCCACTAATTCATTCAAATATCCTGGGTCTTACACCACTACTACTCAGGGTAACCATGAGTACCTGATTTGGAGGCATTACAATGCCTCATTTCAAAGCATGCAGCTTTATATAAAACATTATAACTTTTGATTTCATGCTCAGATATAAGATATCCTTAAGTTCCTATTGGGTGCTAGACCTTAAAATATGCCACTATTTACCTTACATCATGTGTTGTTTATAGCCACCAGATAGCTCTTATTCTGCTTGTTCAGTAAAGCACATTTATCTTGGCTATAGCTGTAGTCTGTTTTTTTCAAAGAAATCAGCATTTCCAGTGATCTTCTGCTTTTATTTTGTTGTGTGAACTGAAATTAACAGATTGAAAATAGAATTACAAGTTCCAAACCCAGGAAAATATAAAAGTAGTAACCACTCAATCGGCCAAGATTTTACTTCTGTTTTTCTGAAGGGAGTACAGCTGCTTACTTCTCTAGGTAACATGACTTTTCCCAGGTTTTTAATCTTAAACTTACAGAGCAGATTGAGACCGAAGAGGAAGACCATGCATCCTCTCTTTTTCCCTAGTTTACAGAGATGTTAATAGAGTCTGATCTGTGGAGTCTTCATTATTAATAGTGACACAAACCTTTTAAAAACCTGGGCAATAGACTGAGATAACAGGCTGGCAGTATAAGAAAGAAACCCCTCAAGCCACAAACAAACCAACATCTGAAACAGAGTCCAAAGTTAAAACTGAATGGCAGTGAGAACTGACACCTCAGACAAGTTTAACAGCATGCTCTTTAGTGACTGTACAAAATTATAGGCAAAGACAAAGACCATAACCTACCAGATTTTCTTGTCAGAGAAGAAGGAGACAATATATCACCAAGTGCTATTCAGCCAGCAAGACATGGAATCTCATTCCAAAAATAAGTAAGAGTTATCCCAACAGTTGCAGTGCATGTCTTCCTGAAGTTAAAACTCAGATCTAGAAAACAGAGAGTTACATTTCCGAAACAAGTGTTCAAAATCAGATCTGAAGTATATCCTAGTGTAGATGTGGCCTGGTATTCTGAGTGAGATTTCCAACATTTCTGACTTATGTTCTTCATTCAAACACTATTTTAGAGAAACTTTATTTTTCATTTGTATATCTCTCTTTTTTACTTCATATCTCTTCAGAGGTCTTTTTTTATTCAGACTGTCAGGTAACAGAACCCTTTACCTTTTCCCTGCTGTTGATATGCTCTGCCAGCATATCAGTACATTGTTATTCAAATTCTGTCAGCCTCTAAGAACCACTCCTAGATTTGTTTTAAGAAGGAAAGGACAGCTGTGACCAGGGTCTGAAGATTAAGTAGATCATGGAACACAAGCTAAAAAAAGTGTGCATGGAATTGCACAGAAGCCCTGTATCCTCCTGCCGCTGGATTGATAGTCCTTTCTATGGAGTACTAGTCAATTTTGTAAGGCTCTCCACAAGCCCAGCAACAACGGTAGCATGTGGTTGTTTCATTTCTGCCTTTAGAATCCCCACTCTAGCTTTTCATTAAAAAGTAATGCCATACATTCCCCAAGCCATTTTAGATAGCAGTCCTTTTATAAAAAGCATTCAAACAAAAGTCGTTCAGTGGGAAGCAAGACCACACTTGCTAAATATTTGTGTAATTAATGTAAAATCAGGACACACAAATTTGCTGACAAGTTGATTTAACTTTGAGTAGAGGATATAATCTCTACCAACAGGGTATACCTGCAGCAAAATTCATTTATATTAAGCAAAATAGCCGTAACTCATGCCCACTCAGAAATTTTGTACTTATTCAGACAGGCCTTTGTGTATGGAACCTGCATTCCCTGGCACTAATGTTAATATATTAAAGTGAATTAAATACATGCTATTAGTTGAAAATTATGAGATCATTGGTGAAGAAAAATAAAAAGAAAGGGGAACATCACAGGGCTTTTCCAGGTCCAAAACTACTTGGATGAGATTGTAGACAAGAAAAAGCTAAATTAGTGAAAGAAAAAACTGGGCTAAATATGAGAACAGTGTTTGTTTTACTTTAAATGTATCACCAAACATTCACAGATCTGAAAATTGCCAGCAAAAAAAATCAGTGGGTTCCTTCTTTGCCACAGCAGCCTATGACTCATTTGCAGCTTTTGTCTTTAAGAAAAATGCAGGAGGCCAAGAAGTCTATCTGTTGCTTAGCTCTGTTTTCATTTTTAGCTCTAAGAGTGGTTCATCCAATTAATGCTTCTGTGTGAAAGGATCAAATGACACTGTATAAATGTCAGAATTGAGTTACAAGCCAAACAACTATGGTATGATGTAGGATATGCAGAGGCAATTGGCTAAGATTTGGTTTAAGATTTGGTGCTCACTGCAGCCTTGAAGTTACTTGCAGAACTGTCACCCTAAAAGCTTCAGACAAATACTGATAAACCAGAGTTATTCCTCAAAAGCTTGGGTAGCCCTAGGTTTGTAGTGGAAAAGCTTTCAGACTGGTAAAATGTGAGCTGGGGGTACTGCTCTGCCCACAGCAGTTCTGTTGTTCAGCTAGGTTTATGTGACCAGGCCAAAGAAGTTCCCGTGCGATGCTGTGAGAGGTGGGAGCAGGTGTCTCACAGTGAGCTTTAGATGGGGGGCTCTCAGGAGTCAGTGCCTTAACAGGAGATCTGTTCTGAGTGGAAGCAGGACTGGGAACTCAACGTCTTTTGCCTTGGATGCTGAAACTCCTGACCGAAACATCCGCTTAAGGATTTTGGTACGTCAATTAGAATTTGACCCCAGGGACACGTTCCCTATGGAAGGCCATTTCTGCATGACAAAAAATGGGAGGAGTGGTAGGAATTTCTTAAATTAACATAACCAACCATTTCTGAGTTTGAAAAAGTCAAACAGTAAGAATGTCTCAGTGGTTTCTCAGAAGATATATTTTTGAATTCTAATTATGCAATATTATTGCCTTTGTAATACTTTAATATTATCCTGGTATTACTAAGGCAATAATATAGTGTACCTTGATAAATTATGGTTAAATATTAATTTTTTCAAGTTTAGGAACTGAAGATTGTATTACATAATGTTGCTACATAAAAGTCACAGAAAATGAAGTTCCTGTGCAAGATTACAAAAAAAAAAAAAAGGCATTTTAAAAGACAGTTAGCATTGGAGAAACTGTCTATATTTCTGCCATGATATTTTCACAGCTGTTGGGAACATCTTTCATAAGCTGCTCTGGTTCCTGTTCTAAGTAGTGCAATACTATGTTTCTTCTGTTCTTGTTTCCCTGTTTTCCTGTCCTCCCATTTCCCCTTCTCAAAATATAATTTTTATATGGTTTAATCTCATTATTTTGTTTCTAAAAGCACTTCTCCATCACCTTTCAAATTGAAGTATGCCCCAAAATGCCATTAAAAACCACTTGCATGAAGCTGGTTTAATGCTCAAATACTCTTCATAAACAAGCAGTCACATACATCTTTCTATCTCTCAAAACCTGTTCTGTCTGCTCTGTGAGATCCCAGAATCTCTTTAATCTGTAGGTGTCAGTCTTGACATAGCTCTCTATGTCCTTTTCACCTATGAACACCTTTTGCTTGCAGCCATCCACATACATGAATGTTAAATGGATATGGAAAGACATCTTGTGTAAATCAGAACAGAAGTATCCTTTTGGCTGGATATGAGACAATGGATGTTAGATCTCACAGGTTTTGTCTTTAGAGCAGTCATCTCTCAACTGGCATTCCTGCACCTCATGGGATACACAAGACAAGACACTAAAGCAGGAAGAAAGCATATTTCTATCAATAAAAAATGAAGTAGCATTTTGAAATGTTGTTTATCTTTGTGTCACAGCTTTTCCATTTCTACTTTGTGTATATTTTATTACTGTGCCTAATATTAGTATAGAATTACAAGTATAAAATTTATAAACAAGCATATTGGAGTGCATACTCAAGAACCTGCACAATGACAAAACTGTTTAGAGAGCTCTCCTCTAGACCATCTAGTTCACCTTGAGCACTATGTAGCTATTACATCTGTAATGAATAAAATATGCCTTAGTATAATGCCCTACTAAGGCCTGTATCTGTTGAATGAAGGAGAAATCCTATTAGTCGTGATAAAAACAGGTACTTTCTGTCCCCTACAAAAATAAACTAAATCAACTTCTAGCTGTGCCTAGAGCTTCACCGTGCTTGCTCATCCTTTGCATTTAAGACATGGTGGAAGCTGAGGACAGAATCTTTTGAGTCCTTCTGTCTCATAAGTGTTTCACATCACAAAACACATGTAGAGCCTGATTAATTGGTTTTGGTATTCAGCCTGTAAATGGTTTAACCTGCAATCTGGGTTTGCAAACAGAAAGGAAGCACTGAATGTACAAGGACAGCTTACTGGTTTTTGTTTAAGTAAGCTGGAAGAGTTAGGGATGTGTTACTTGGCAGTCTCACACAATTTGAGCATGGAAAATTTTTTTTTTCAACTCAATATATGTAATTCTTGCAGGTCATTTTTCCCCAAAACTTGGGATTTTTTTTCATTTTTTCCTCTCCCTAAGGTGATTTATTCAGCACACATTAGCGAAATTCCTTTCACAGACCAATATTAGAAAGCACCATGCAAAGAAGAAAAGGTGACTGACAGTAAAGTTTTGAGTGGCAGTGGAAGCATTGCAGCAGCTCATCTTAATCCCAGGGACATCTTTATAATGCCTCTCTTTTTCAGTTTTCTTTTACTCTCAGACTCTGGACTGTGTTGGGCAAGGACTGTGTTTTTCTTCTCTTCCTGTACAGTACCAATAATTACTTCCATGAAATCCTGCCCTTCATCCTAAACAACTACTGTACTGAAAATAATAATCACAGCCATCACCAACAGCAGTACCTAAGGATGTCAAGTACAGAAGGTCTAATCATGTACTGCTGAACCAGTGGAAACTGTCTGAAAGCGACCAGACTGGGAGGACTGATGCAGAGATGGGAGTGTGTGCAGTATTCAGTGAGCACAAGCAGAGATTTCAGGATAATGAATGCACCATTTCCAGGAGGATTTAAATTATGATTTTGTATTAGCAGTAGGTTTGAAATACAGTGGCAGTATCTTGTCTTCTGGTAAAGACAGAGAGAGCCGACCTTTCAGTTCCCCTCCTTTTACTTGGTGACCAATAGTGCTGAGCTTCACTACCTCTTTCCAAGAAGAGACATAAGAAGCTGCCCAGACCAGCCTCCTCTGCCCGCGGAGAGCTGCCAGGCTCTGGTTCCGCAGTAGTTTGTCATAAAATAGCATTGCCATCTGATGGCAGAGCCTTGGTACTGCACAGGCCCTCTGCCGAGGGCAAGCCGGCAATAAACCGAGTGACTCTTTCACACGTGAAATGTCTATAACTGAACACCTGGTTTCATCTTTTTTCTGACATCATTTTTTGATGATTGTCCTGATAGGCTGTGGAGTCTCCTTCAGTGGGGATATTCAGGACATCTGGAGACAATCCTGTGCCATGTGCTCTGGGATAGAGCTTGAGCAGGAATGTTGCATCACTGTGGTCCCTTCCAACCTGACCTGTTCTGTGGTTCTGTGATTTCCTCTGAGTCACACTGGAAAAGTGCTTCTCCAGCCATATCCTTGGTATCCTTGTTGACTTCTCTCTGTGTCCATGCTGCTTTCCTCAGATTAATAGGAAAAATAAACACCTGACTAATAATGTAACAGGCTCCTAGGGTGGCAGAGCCATATTTTGCAATGAACTAGTGTTTAGCTTATAGCTTCCTATTAGAATATTGATCACAAAAATAGCTGGACCACTACAGCCCCCACCTCCTAGCACTGCTAGTCCACATAGTGTAAGGAAGGAGTAGGAAGGGAAAGCGTGCAGGCCAGGCTAACACCTTCTTCTAAGCAGCACCTCTAGCTGCCACTACAGGAGGTGAACCCTGAGCTAGTTACACCCCTCATCTCTCATACCTACAGCTCTTCTGCACTTTTATGCAGGAAAACAGCTTTAGTTGTGCTGATTAACACAGATTAGCTAGAAATTCTGAATTAAATTATGTACAGTTAAAATTACCATAGCTAAAAAATGATGAGTTAGACCATCACGGCTGAACCTCTGTGACACTGTCCATTTAATCCTCCTGAAGAACAGGATCTAAAAAACCTGGACAGATTACTCTTGGAAATACTACAATATAAATAGATATTTAACACAGCAAATAAATCTGCAGGGGCATTAATGGAAAACCTCTCCCAGCAATCTAACATACAATTAGGGTTTGAGAATGGAGTTTGACCATTTATACCAAGTATTCTTCCTCCACCAGGCTTGAATTTTGCAGGTTTACAGCTTAAATGTAAAAATAAACTTTTTTGTTTTTTCAATTGGTTATCACATTGACAAATTGTGTCATGAATTCATGACATCATGTCACTCTGTACTGACAAAAACTATTTATTTCTGCAGAGGGAACTATTATGACTATATAATTATAACTCCACTTCGATTACCTTCTTAGTTTAGTTTTGAAATCTCATCTCTCAACACAGAAATGTCTGTCTTGTTTTACTGTGGTTTTGGAGTTTCTTTATAGGTTTGTTTGGTTTTTTGAGGTTTTTGTTTGTTTGTTTGTCTATTTCTTTGGTTTTGGTTGGGTTTTTGGGGTCTTTTTTTGTTTGTTTGTTTGTTTTGTTTGGATTTTTCAATTTATTTTTTTTACATAGACTTGGTGTGATTACTTAAAATACTTTTAGTTTATATATTTTACAAGGTGAGAAGTGATAGCAAATGCTATAACTTATATCTTTCTTCTATTTGCCTGGTAGATTCTTGTGGATACGCAAAAAATATAGAGGTTTAAAACTTGTGGTTCAATATTTGTATTTCAGAGGATGTAGACTTCCTTTCCAGGATCTACTGTCAGCACGTTGAGTGCTTTGTCCCTCTCCAGAAAACTGCAAAGGTACTCTCACATGAGCTGGTCTCACACTGAAATGCTGACAGTGTTCCCACTCCCACAAGAGGGCACCAGGCACGGGAAAATCCCTTCACGTGCATTAATATCAACATTATAGTTCAATCCTACTTCTTAATCAGTCATAGTACTATAACATGTAATATCAAAGGAAGCGCTTTTTACATCTACCACACAAAGAAGTTACTTTTTAGCCAATTTGTACTCATAATTGCCTAAGTTTAAACATCAGTTTATGCCACATGTTTTATTTCACTGGTGTCCAGAGAGGTGAAGTGCTTTGCTATCACAGTTGTAAATCAATGCTCTGTTCTATTGCCTACGTGTGGACCCTTTCCCACATAGGAAATTCACAGGTGAAATGAAGCACTTTCTGTAGTAAGGAAGGCAAAAAATTGTACATCTAGAAATCTTCCTGATTTCATGTGTGCTGTTCCCCTGATCCATCTCTTGCAGTAGCCAGGATCTGCCTTGTTCATCCCCTTCAAACTGCTCCAGCCCTACTCATCCTGGCATCCATCACACGGCAGAGAGCATCTGCACTGGTGGAGTGACATTGCCTTGCAAACGGTCTCAGAGTAACTTGCCTGATCTTACCCTCTGTCCCCCCAGCCAGCACAAAACTGCTGCATTTGGGAGACTTCTGCACAAAGAAAGTTCTTCTTCAGCAAAAGTGGAATCTAGAGCTGGTTTTCCCACATGGACACTCTTACTTCAGGGGGGAAAAAAAAGTCCTTTGTGAAGGAGTTTAACTCCTCTTGTCTTTTTGGCTGTCATTTGAACCTACGAGAGGCAACCTTTATCGTGAAGGATTTCTCATTTTCAAGATAATTACACAATTGGGATTCTATGAGGTGGGAGAAAAGTTTGTTTCAAAGTAGCTACATGGATTTGTAATCTTACAGTTCTAAAACTGCTGTGAACCGTGTCTAGTTGACGTCATCGGTGTGCAAATAAGTCCCTGTTTTCTTCTGTATAGAAGTGAGCTGTTTCAGCAATGTTTAGTCAACCACTATTGACTTTCTCAAACCCACAGATTCATTTTCAATAAATGTTTAACTACTGTTTTCTAAAGCCCAAGGTTCACAACATGTAAAGCTTACTTTTAATCTTACACTGATTTTAGAGTTACCACTCAGCATGGTTGTTGTAGGGCTGCATGGCTTGTCTATCCTCAACCATTTGATATTAATTAATTAATGTCAAGTCAGCTTTCTATACTATAGTGGAATTCCAGAAATGATCAATGTATGCATAGGTTCTAAGGCCAGGAGTGTGGAGGTGAAATAATCTCAATGTTCTATTGAGTTGCCTCAAATACAGAAGACTAAGAACATGCTGTATAGGCTGAAAATAATTATTCTTCCCCCCCCCCCCCCCCCTCAGTAGAAAATGCACATTTGGATGGACATCAGCATCCTTTCAAATGATGACAATTTAAGTTCACAGTAGTTGTTTCTACCTGGCTTCCATAGTGGGAATGGAGGAGTAAAATTCATCTCCCACTCATCTCCCAAACCCCAAACATGCTGAGATAAAACATCAGCAGCAGCTCAAGGAGAGTTTCCCCCATCCTTGTAGGATGGAAGAGGTTAGTTATCCTCAGGCATAGATATCAAAACCTTAGATATGTTTTGAACTGACCTTGACTATTTTATACTGAAGTATAGCTCTTCCTGCAGATTACCAATGTATTTGTTAGAGTCTTCACATTTAAGGCAAGTTGCCCCTCATCAGAGACTCAGTGGTTTGCTGCCATAAGTCATATATTCACAACCTACTTGCTGCTATCCACTTTCAGTGCACTCATCCAAAAATGTATTGGGTCTTTGCTATTTGTTGTTCTCTACTACTGAGATTGCAGTACCTGCTCTAAATGGTTGTAAAGCATTGCTTACCCTTGAAGAATGAGCTACCTTCCATGTTTTGCAAATTTTCCCAAATTCACCTGCCTCTAAAAAAACATTTTTATGATACTGGGCTGTTTTATGATGCTGGCTGCGATACCACTTGCCAAAGAATGAAATACCTCATTCAGAAGAGCATTACAACTACTCATACCTAATATCTTCAGGAGTGTCTGTAATACTGGGCCTGGGTAAATTAGGCCAAAGTTGTTTACACTCTCAGGAGAAGACATTTATGCACACCTTTTAAGTATTTAATGCATAGATATGCAATGTGCTTTGCATGAAGATAGAATGCATATATACGCAAGAACATGCATCTTGTAAAAGACTTTTGCCCTGTATTTGACACAATTTGGAATGATTTCAATCTGTGGTTTCAACGTAGAATTTGAGACTGTGCTTATTCATCTCATGATTGTATTCTACTAAAAAATAATCAATTTTTAAAAACAATTATCTTCTTAGATAACGTGAATATAAAATAATGGCTAGTACAACAAATCCGAGTGGAACGCCTGTATCCAGGTTTGCGTTTGTGAAATTATTGAGTGGAAGGGTGTATCTAGGGTCAGTTGTAGGGCAAACCTGATTTCCCTCACTAGTGCTGGGATTTTTCTGATGAAACACAAGCAGCAAAATGCATTGCTTGATTTTGCTGCAAAATCAGAAAGGCTAGAACCATAAGAAATGAGTTTCAGGAGGGTCTAGATTCCCTTGCAGCAGTATTTTTGTGAGGTTCTTTAACTTTTAGCTTTTGAAGTGGAGGTCAGCCTACATCTTTCTATTGAACAGGTTTGGAGGGTTTGTTATGAAAGTCTCATTGGGTCCAGCTGCCAGGGGCTGTTTCCTTGCAGCTTTTTTATGGTGTTGGATAGGCTGGGACGCGTGGGGTTAGCATGATCTCTGTAAACAGAGTAAGTTAATACTTGATGGAATCGGTTACTGAATATGTGTTTTTCCTGTACTGCCGAGTCAGGACGAGAGCTTTCCTGCGCAGCAGAAGATACTAACCTTGCTCTCTGTAGGTTGCGTGCAGTTCACTACCATCCACAATGACACACACGGGATTTCGCAATCAAGTGGTGTGAAACCAGAAGCTGACTTCTGAATTTTGGGGCACAATTTCAGGACCGTTAGCCCTGCCGTGCGACCACTAGGAACTACCAAGCACCCGCGTGTCGGTTGACTCTCTGTGCCGTTCCCATCACTAGTGCCCAAAGCATCCTTCCCTGCACAGCGTANAAAGGGTGGTGCGGGGATTCCCGCACTGTGGGACGGAGGCGTGGGATCGCTTGGCTCAGTCGCAGCCTCCCCGCAGCCGGGATGGGCTGTCCCCGCCCCAGCCGCCCGGGCCCCGCCCTGCCCCGCCGAGGAGGCAAGTGGCGCTGCCGGCCGCCGCAGCCCCACTCGCGCCCGCCGCCACCATGACGG
>VZTR01023429.1:0-15937 GCA_013400775.1 Chaetops frenatus | reverse complement strand
GGAGGAAGGCAGGCGGGCGAGGGGCACCGGGGAGTTCACGCAGCTCCTCAACTCCCTCTGCACAGCCATCAAAGCCATCTCCACCGCCGTCCGTAAAGCGGGCATCGCCAACCTGTGAGTCCCGGGATGCACCCCGCACCTTCCCGCATCCCCGCGGGTCCAGGGCATCCTGCTGCCTCCGGGGTGGTGGGTATCGGGATGAGGATGGGGATGGGTGTTTCTGTCACCAGAAAAGCCTGTGACTGCATCAGTCCGCCCTCTTGCACAGAGCCGAAAGTTACTCCTTTAGTATCTTGGTTTCTTGATTTTTTTTCAAGGGACACAGGTCCTATGACTTTTCAATAGTATTAGGCTTCCAGTCTTTGAGAAATGTCTGCCGATAATAAAACTTAATGAATACTTTCAGCAGCTATGGGTGCCTGGAACCATAAGAGTAAATATACTGAAAGACAAAGCCTAGCAAAATGTGGCTGAATTATTGCTCGTTGCATACTTGGTATCGAAGCTTATGCTTTGAGGTGCTTAATCAAATTCAGAGTGGGGTTTTTTTTCCATATGGCATCATAGCCACTAGAGCTTCTCTGTGAAACTTCGGATATCTAAGGCTTTTAGAAAGTGCGCTGCTTAGGAATGGTAGCGTCTGTAGTCAGCCACTCAGAGGGATGTTGCTCCAGAGATGCATCAGAAGGAATTTGGAACTCCTGAAATGTGAAATAGCTGAAACTGCCTGTAGGTAACGAATTCTCCTAAGTATTTTACGTACTGTTCATACACACCCAGTTGTGTGCTGATCAAGACTTCAGACATGGGCTACTTCATTATTTAATGGAAAGCGTAAAGAGAAAACGAATTTGCCTCTACAAGTCATGCAGTGGAAAATGTAATAAGAAAAAAAGCAGAAAAATCCTCCACTTTATGTATGTTTGAACTATTCTAATGTTTTGACTTCAGACTGCATAAAACTGTGGTACTTTTGAATTGTTATGTGCTAGCCTTTTCATATGCCTCCTATACCTATCAATAGCGACCAGGGTTTCCCAGCTGTAACCTGATTTGTAAGCTTAGGGCCCTATTCCTTTTGTGTCCTACACACGTGCCTGTTGGCAGCTGCCCACAGGTTTGGTATCTGTGCCCTTAGACTTGCCTTATGATCCCCTGGACAGTGGGTGTAACTCTGCAGCAGTGCTGGGGTAGCAGGCTTGGGGCTGATAAGCCTCCTCCAACAGTACGTCTCCTGCTGTGGGACTACATTTTATAAGCGGTGGTGAGATTTTGCTTTGCTGTCAGGGAATGTGACCAAGTAGGGGTCACTGCAATCCATTTCTTTGGACCATCCTCAGACTCAACTATATGCTTATTGCTGTTCAGCAGGGGAGGTGCAGAACAGCTGTGAAAGACATGCAGACCCTTCCCTGCAGGAAGGGTCAGCTGCAGGCTCCACACCTGACACCTTGTCTTCCCCTCCCAAGAGTCCCCAAAAGACGAGGTGCAAAAGCTGTTCTGCTGCTGTGCCTCCTCTCATAAGCACGGTGTTCAAAGTACATTTTTTTCTAAAAGCCCTTTCACAGTTGCAGAAAAATATTCAAGACACGGTAGCAGAGAGAGAAAGACAGAGAGTTATGCCAGGTCTTTTTGTCTCATGCATTAAACTGAAGGAATGCAATATATTGCTGAAGTGTGTTCAGTGTTATTACATGAAACCTGAAATACCACTCTTCAGCCTAATCAACAAGCTGTAGCTGTAGTACGTAAGAGTCATATGAATGTGTGCCGAGCTGGCTACTGGTTTTCTCTTCTAAGACCTAAACTTCCCCTTTCTGTTTTGTGTGCTTACAAAATCACCTATCGTAAGGTCTCCTGGTACTTCCGTGTGCCAGATGGTTTGATTCTGATTAGCTTGAAGCATTTTATTTATGTTTCCTATCTGTATTTCTCAGTTCCTTTCACAAGGAAACGTTTACTACTTCAACTCAAAACTGAAAACATTAAACCATAAATAGGTTGATTTAACTGTGAGCAGAATTTTTCTGCTGCAATTTGCACATCATATTGCTAATCAGGAGTATATTACAGACAGAGCATATAGCATAACTGGTGTGGTCAGATTCACTTATATATTCATATTTTAAAAAGTATATATTCATATGCTTTTAAAACATGAAGTTTTCTAATGAATACTTAGGTTTTAGGGTATGCAGAGCCTAGAATTCAGGAATAATATGTAGGTCTTAAGAGCTCATTAAAAAAGCACAGTTGCAACTCAGCCTTCACAACCTGGTCTGGCTGTGTTTACCTGCAGTTTACGAACTATTGAAAAGCAATTCCTTGTTTTGTATTTCTCAGCAACTTCTAGATATGCAACCACAGCTAACATTAACATGTCTCAGCAAGAATTTACTGGGCAGTAAATAAAAAACAGGCTTAGAGAGCTGAGATGCCATTTGAAAGTGCTGTATATTTACAGGAGGTTTTATGGGTTTAAGAGGCAGAATGCTTTAGAAGATGCAGTGCTCCATTCTCATAAAATGCTCTCTCTTGCAATTGCTCTAGCTATGGAATTGCTGGGTCTACCAATGTGACTGGAGATCAAGTGAAAAAGCTGGATATTCTTTCCAATGACCTGGTGATTAACATGCTCAAGTCATCCTTCAGTACATGTGTTATTGTGTCCGAAGAAAACAAAGATGCTGTGATAGTGGAAACTGAAAAACAGGTTAGTAACTTCAAAAGTTCTCCCTGCTGGATTTCAGATCAGCCTGTGCAGGGGAACTGCTCCACATCTAAAAAAATAAACTGAGCTAAAGTTTTCAAAAAACAGGTACTTCCCTAAACTGGCAAATTAAGGTGGAGGTGATGGGTGGAGAGAGTGTTAGTTAACTTCTGTTTGTTCTCTCATTTCTGCTCTCCAGGCTGATGCTTGTTGGTTCTATTTTTTTTAATGTGTTGTTCCACCCCACCTTCTTCTTCTCCCACCTTTTTCTCATTGTGGAGAAAACATTTCATTCATCCCTATCTGATTTCTGGAACTATGTTCTGAGTCAGCCAAGCCCTTTTGAAATGTCACTTTTTGAGCAGGACACTGATAAGCTGTTCTCTGCAGGTCAAATCTGGAAGTCTTCATGAAAATTCTCCTTGAAGCCTATGAAAGATTCAGCAACAATGAAACAAAAGCATTTTTTACGCTTATTATTCTGTACATTCACCAGCTTGCATGCACTTGATGTGGGATTGTTCCTATTTCCCAGCTAATATTTTGGTCTGATCATGTAAAAATCTGAGTAAAAATTTAGTAAATATGAGCAGCAAAAACATAACTTACAAAGTATAATAAGGTTTGCTTTGTTTAAGCAATTCTCTCTCTCCCTGTTGAAAAATCTTCAAAATTGGTTTTCTAGGCATTGGATTTCCTTAGATCTGAACAAATATTCTCAACGACCACTGAAGGAGTCTGAGTATTAATGGTTTTCTAAACGAAATATAAGCCAATACAGTGTTTTTATCAATGCAGACCAGGAATTCCTACTTGCAGAGTAGAGCATTGCTGGACTTAAATGAGTTTCTGACATGTGGGATAAAATCAAATGAAAAACAAATATACGTTGTTGTTACACACTATTATTAAGAGAACTATGAATAAAATTATGAGGGAACATAATATTTAAAAGGTACGGTGAATTCAGCTTTTTTCCCCTTTACTGTCAATTTCCTGTATCCAAGGATTCTGTAATCCAGCAATAAGGCAGAGACTTCTTTTTTGATCCCCCAAAACTTACAGTACGATGAGTCTGGCTAAGATAATATCTGACCATTTCAGAGCACAGATAAAGGAAAAATGTACAGTTTAGGCATGGCAGCCATTAAAGAGCTTTTTAATACTTCTAGTTTTTAGCTCTACATGAAAAAGGCTGATCCTCATTTTGTTGTGGTTTTTTTCCTTATTATTGAGAAAGACATGTTGTAACCAAAGAGAAAGTGCAACCTAGCCTAGATGGTGGATATGACAGGATTGACTTTAATTACACAGAGGAAACTAAATTAATAAAAGTATTCCCCATTTTTTTCTCATATTAAGAAGTATATGAGAGAAGTTCACTTTTCCTATGTTATCGTCTGCTATGTACTTTAAAGGTTTCTCAGCTTCTGGTTTGGCACAAATCACATCAAGAATGAAATCTGGGCTAAAGGATTGCTGGCATTTGAATTCAGTTCCTTCATAATCTATAAAGGCATTTTAGCTTATATTGCTGTGTAAGTCTCTGAGAAAATTTACCTACTGAAATGTTTTTATTTAGTGGGAGGGGATAAATACTGTCACTAATCTAGTTCCCTCTTCGGTATTTTCTAGGGTAAATACATTGTGTGCATAGACCCTCTAGACGGTTCATCGAACATTGACTGTCTTGTTTCCATTGGGACCATCTTTGCAATCTACAGAAAGGTAAAATTCTTTCATGTAGAATAGGAAAAACTATCATGTGCAGCTTTTGGTGAAATAAAATTGCATGGGAAGACAATAAAATCTAACTAAACTTGTTTGTGAAAGAGACTCAGGGCCAGCTTGAAGTTAAATCTAGTATTTCACAGACACATGGATTTGAATTTGAATTAGTCAGAATTTGAATTAGTCTCTTAGAAGAAGAAGAACCAATGTGTACTTGGAAGCCTACTGATATTTAATTAGCCAGCTAATGAAATTACCCCTTGAAAAAATTCATGCCTTAAGTTTCATGAATATTTGTGTTGAGGCAAAATACCACGTGGCTGTCATCTACTTGGGGAATGTGCTTTCAGGTTTTCTTGTTCTCTGTACTATTAGTCCTGTTGGCCTGAGGACAGGCTTCAAAAACAAACCAGAGCTGAAACCTGTCATGTGCATTTGAAGCATCTAATTCACTCTGAAAGGCAGAAACCCTGCCTGAAGGAGGTTGAAATACCAGACTTACAGGTCACAACATGGGGGAAAAAGTAAATCAGATAAATCACACCCAACTGTCCATCTTAATCATCTTTTGTATGTTGTCATGCATCCCGAAAGTAGCTATTTTCAACTTAATTTTTGTGTGAAGAAAAAGAAGACAAAAAAAATCCCAAGTACTTTTGATCAGCTTTGAACTCTGTGAGTCATGTTTCATTTCTTTTCAACTGTGCTTCTGTGTTTTCCTCTGAGCTGTGTTCATCATCACCTACAAGGAGGGACATAGCTCTTTATTATCTCCTTAATCCTTTCCTGCTTCCTGCATTCCTGCCAGGCTTAGTTAGAAGAGCACTTCTAGCTTGATGTGTTTGTATCCTATATGTAATTTGTATTAGTGCATCCCGTGTGAATCTCTGTTGGGGATCATGGAAGCATTTCTGCCACCTCATGCATGGATATGGAGCAGAAGACTGTTCCTATCCCAGATTCCACTCATGTACCAGCAGTAGAAATGAAGTTAAGATAAGGCTATACTCTTTCTTGTTCTAGATGTCCCCTGATGAACCTTCTGGGAAAGATGCTTTACAGCCGGGACGAAATCTCGTGGCAGCTGGTTATGCACTCTATGGGAGTGCCACCATGCTGGTCCTGGCCACTTCTGCTGGAGGTGTCAACTGCTTCATGCTAGATCCGGTCAGAATACCTTCTGTTTCTTTGTTTCTCAATTAGGCACTACCTAGGTACTGTCTATAAGAACTGTTTGTCCCCAGGAAAATCAGCCACAGGAGCAGTTTTCCAGGTAGCATGAAGGAATGAGGTGTACATGTACTGGTACTTACAACCCACCAGCAATAATGTCAAGGGACTTGCATTCCGCCTGCCTGGTGCAGCAGTGCCATGTGTGACTCAACAACAGGAAGACAGCTGAGTCAGCAGAGCAAATATACAAGCATGTGTAATCATGTGATATTTAAAATGAGCAGTCTTCTGCAGTGCAAAATACCCTTTAAGTCTTATTTGTCTTTTCCTTAATGCTAGGACCTTAGTAAACCAGAGGAGCAAAAATATTTAACCTTCCTCCGTGTTTTCAGATCCCACCACGATGTGTAAAAGAGTAAGTGATGTGTGTGGGTTATGTGACGTTCTAGCATGCATTTACCATGAGTTTTAAAACAAAATTCATGTTGATCATAGCAGAAAGTATTTTGCTTAGTGGCCTGTTCCTTAGTGATCAGTCAGGCGGTGCCACCTGCTAGTCTTAAAGTTTTATAACCTGCAGTAATCAACCTGCAGGAAATAGAACTTGGTACTCTTTCTTTAGTAGCAGCTTAAATAGATGAATGTATTTTTGACCATATTCAGGTAGCAGATTTAACTTTGAGCATGCATGCATGTTATTTTCTTTACTCTTAGCACTAACTTGGAAATTTACTTTAGAGAAAACTAAACAGACCAGCCCTTGGCTAACAGGCTTCCTGTTAGCCCAAGCTAAAAAGAACTGGAATGTCTGCAGTTATTTGAAGGTGCTTATGCATTGGTTCAGCCAGCACTCTCAGTTTCCAAACTTCTTAGAGTTCTGAAACTTACATTGTTGTAAGTCTAGCAAAAGAGTGGAGAGAGAAACAAATTTACAGACAACAGCATTTTTTGGGCATAGAAAATAGAGAGTGCTTGGAATGGTAGTATGAGGTAGCCTGCATGACCCCAGGATTCATGCTCTGTCTGTGTTTTATGGATAAACAAAATACTTTGCATGTAGACTGCAAAGACGACTTTTTTGTAGGTACTGAATTATTTTAAAGACTGACAGTGGTAGTAAGTTTGTGTATGTTACTGGATTTTGCCTTGGTTTGCAAATAAGTGAGCAATTAATGTTAAGAAATAGTTTTTCTTTCTTATTAGGCAATTGGAGAATTCATTTTGGTGGAAAGGGATGTGAAAATCAAAAAGAAGGGAAATATCTACAGTCTCAATGAAGGCTATGCTAAATATTTTGATCCTGCTGTCACAGAGTACCTCAAGAAGAAGAAATTCCCTGAGGTAAAAGATCTTGTTTCAGAGAAACCTTCTGATGACAAACAACATTCATGATTTCCAGCTTTATGATAAATCACTCATTCTCTCATGCACTGTTCAGAGCTTGTTTTCCTTTCCTGTCTATTTAAAATATAACTTGATGTAGGATTGCTAATGTGAGCAGCAGCTGAAGTCACCAGATTTTTAGCATTCTCTAATAAGGCACTGCACCTCTTATATATTTTTTTCCTTTCTTCCTTTTTTCTTTTTTCACATCTTTCTTGCTGAATGAGGGCCTGAGTAATGGTGCAGGAGGCAAAACTGGGCATTTGGTAATCAAGTGGAGAGGAAATCTTGTGTGGTGATGAAGAAATTTGACCACCATGTTGTTGTATTGCTGCTTCCTCCCTGCAACCTCTGAGTAGCTGGAGAGCAGAGTGGAGATGACAGTGGTAACAGGAGCTGTGTCCTAAGGATGCCTCTCACTTGAAAATCTAGTGTAGTTTCAAGGCCTGCTTTGTGGATGTGCACCTTCCTGGTGTCAGGAGGCCCAAAGGTCCAAGGAGTGCCATTGATGGTTCTCATGCCTTACACATTTCATCACTGGAGTTATTAAGCTGACAATGAAATGTGAACACCTACTATTGTTAAGTGTTGGTGTCCCTTCCTGACTTCCTGATCTTGCTTTGAAAGAACATCAATGTTTTCATCGTTTGTCTTTCCAGGATTAAGGTGTTGTTTATGTAGATATTAAAATGTACTCCAGGGAGTAGAATAAGAAGACAATATCAGAAGTCAACTATTAACATTTTTCCTAACAAAAAAAATGCAGAACCTGGCAAAAATGGTTGGAAGAAGTAGGAAAGATAACTTCTTTGCTCTTTGATTCTTTTTCTGCTAGAAAAGATAAAGCCCCAATATCAATTCATAGCACTTGAGGTTTTGCTACTGGAAATGCAGTGTTTTCCTAGTGTTAGAGCCAGTGTAGAACTGGGGTACATTTTCTGTTGTTGGCACTACTGCTCATATATCCTGAAGTCTTCTGTCACTCCTTTTCCTTGGATTTTCCTGGCTAGAAAATGAAGAGGATACTGACATACTCTCCCAAAGTACTTTGAGTATTATCAGTGGAGCGCAACATGGAGTTGAAAGATGCTAGGACCGCTAAAGGGGCATGTGGAGGAGGTTAACCTGGTGTGCTGTACAGCTACTTTTATTGGAATGTTTTTCTGTAGGATGGCAGCTCACCATATGGTGGGAGGTACATAGGATCCATGGTGGCAGACGTGCATCGCACACTGGTGTATGGAGGAATCTTTCTGTATCCTGCTAACTCCAAAAGTCCCAAAGGAAAGGTAAGCCTGAAAAAGCCCAGTTATAGAAAATACTGCATTACGTAGACATTTCACTATCAATATCTGTATTTGGGTTGCAGAACCTGTGTTTTGTAACTTGGTAGCTTGTATTTCTTGGGGGGATATGGCCATCCCTTGCAGGCTGTCACAAGTAACAGCAGCCTGTTGTCAGACACTTGTTTTAGGGCTGCTGCTCACCTGTTTCAACTGCAGTGACTTCTCTTTATCTGCAAACATAACCAGCTTGTGGAATATACCAGAGAGCAGGCTGATCAAACAGGTTCCCCTGCACCATGTCAGCCAAAATTGGTGGTGCTGGTCCCAACTGAGTAGAACATTACAAAGCAAACAATCCACATTACCCTGAGATTTCTAGTACAAGCTAGTTTGCAAGAGACATAAATGTAGTTGGCCCACTGGGAGAAGCTCTGCCAAAGAGAAAACCATCGGCATCTTGTACATGGTAACAGGACTTCATCTGGAGGAACTGTGCCTGGCTGCATCTGCCAGGACAATGGTCAGTCAGGGAAGATCACACACTTACAGGCTAACAAGGGGACTGTTTATTCAGCAAAGACCTTTGATCTGTTTTGTAATTGTCTGTAAATTATTGCTTTGGGTTTCAGATAAGATGCAGTTATTCATTGGAAAAACCCAGTGGCACACTCAGAGATAGAGTTTTTCTTTATTTTCACACAGTCCTATGTGGTCGGCCTCGTTAATGGTTGTGTCTTAACATACAGGCTTTATCTTTCTGTAAATAGCACAATGCAAACATGGGCTATGAAGAAAACACTCAGATTGGGCAAATCCAGCATTCACTGTGTTTTTAAAAGAAAAATCCACACAATTCATTATTGAGTCAATGTTTCTATGAAATAAAGAGTACATTGAATATTGATTGGTTTAAAATCATATGCCAAGTATATTTACATTTAATGATTTTTGGCATTGCCTTGCCTGACTTCTGCCATTTTGACTTTTGTCTTCTAGCTCAGACTGCTCTACGAATGCAATCCTATGGCTTTTGTTATTGAGAAGGCTGGGGGAATAGCAACAACTGGTCATCAAGCAATACTAGATATAGTGCCTGAGGATATCCACCAAAGAGTGCCTGTTATCTTGGGGTCTCCTGATGATGTGAAGGAGTACCTTGAGATAGTCAAGAAGCATTCAGCCAAGTAAAGAAAGCTTACTGGATTCACTGTGCACAGGGGATAAAATGTCTTACAGCTGAACCAAAGAAATGCGCTGCAGTAATGTGAGATTGAGCTGTTTGACTTCTGTAGCAAAAGAGCAAATGAGCCATATTTTCATAAAATTTTTTAAAGTGAAATCTTTTGCAATTGCATTGTGCAATGAAAGGCATTAAAAGATTGCATTAAAGGAAGCATTAAAAATTAAAGCAAAGGAATAATACGTTTTCTTTTTCATTTATCATTTGTGGTTACTCAAGAGCCACTTGTGCTGCAAGGAAATAACTGTAGCATTCAATATCTAGGGGGGAGACACAGCTTTCTCAGGCAAGTTACAGACTGTCAGCAGTAGACCTAACTCTGTCCTCTTTTAAAAGTCTTGGGAAGAAGACTCAGCAGTGAGTGGCCTTTCCTAGACCAGTGTCTACACCCCAGAAATTGCTCACTGTACCTTGGTCTGAGTTCACTCTGATGAAAAATTAAGGTTTGTGAAACATGGGCATTAGTGTATGTTAATTTTGACACATGATGTTAATATTGCTGGTTGCCACTCTATCAGATCCAGTTACACAAGGATGGAGAATTACATGTTAGGGTGGAGGGGTTTTAATGGGATAAAAAGTAGACAGCTCATAAATACACAGAGTCTGCTGTGATGAGCTGGCTATCTTTGCCAGAAATTAACCTGCTTACTTGATGAAAACATGAACTTGTGTCCTGCTAGCAACGTCCACCAGGTGTTCTTTGTGTTATTTTGGGATTGGGGATTACCATGGAGAAGGATTCTGCTGTGCAAACAGGAGGGAGGTGTGAAGATCCCCCCAAATCATAATGACATTTAATATGCTCATTCAGAGTATGCTGCTGGGACGAGCACATTAGTGCTTTGGAGCTAGATGGGCTGTCCACCACTGTCTGGATACAGTTTTTGAATCAATTGAAGTCAGCAAATCTTTGATATTTCTCACTGCCCACTTACCTCCACCAAACTCAAAGTCAGGATCACATGGATGTTGCTGTGGGTAGACTGCCACTGAAAATTGTCTCAATTCATGGTCTGGGAGGTCCTGCCTAGGGGTGCCATGAGCTATAAACCTGCCTGCCTGAGGACTTTGCATGTATCAGTGCAGACAGCCTGACTGAGCATGGTTCTTCTTGTAAAACAGGAAAGGAGTATGGGGAATCTGGAATCCATGGTGCAGGGACATGCTTTGTGAGGGCTCACACAGATAAAAACCTGGGGACCCTCATTCTGACAGGTCCTGCGGGGGCATTTGGAGGCGTACTGGCAAGCCTCAAACAGTTGCTATATGTGCATCTCTTCTCCAGATTGGTGGGGGGCAAGATGTTTCAGTCAGGGACTGGATGGCCTAGTTTCTGCTAAAAATGTTGATTCGGATGGAGCTTTGCTAGTGGAGAAAACTTTCAGGGACCTGAGCCCTTAAAAGACTGCGAGAGTGCTGGCAGTATTCAATTTGGACTGCAGTGCCTCAGTGGTCTTAGCATGACTTGTCAGACAGTATCCACAGCAGCGATTTTTGCCTAGTTACTGTAATTCCTTGCCCGTATTCTGCCCTCAAGCTTTACAAGAGTCCTGGACAGCTTATATCTATTTTTAATACACCATACTGACAGCATGTAAAGGTTAGAGGAGGAAAGTCAATACTGCCTGTGTTTGCTAGGTCAGTTCTCAGCGTTTTGGTTTTGCTTCTAGGCTGACATTTTATACTTTGCATTTTATCCATTGTGAGCTGGGTTTATCTTCTAATCAGTAATATGTAAGCCCACATTTGAACAAGATCCCTGGCTAGCCACTAGTGGGCAGAACTACTTAGCAATCTCCTTCCACATCCCCCTTTCCAGAGCTCTCCCTGCCTGCCAGCAGAGCAGGAAGGTGGGTTTGTCACAGTGTCTGCTGCCAGCCCCTGTGGCAGTTCTGCCCACTGCCCTCCTCAGAGGCTGCACTGTGGCCTTTGGGGAAAGGTCACTGCCTCCAGTTTCAGCTGGCACCATCCAAGCCGCTAGCATTTCATATCAGTTAGAAAAGGTGTCATCTTTAGGGCTCAGGACTGGCCCATATACCAGTACAAGTGTGAAGAATCCACAAGAGTACTTTCTAGTAGAGGGCAAATCTCCCACAAATCTGTCAATTTGAGGTATTTATTTTTTTAACTTTCCTATGCTATTCCAACCCCTTGTACTTAGAAATTCTCAGGCTTATAGACAATTTTTGACTCAATCTGATTTCTCCCCACCTCCCCAAAATGATAATTATTTATATAGCCTAATCATTCAGTATAATCATTTGGCTAATTATCATTCAGTGAGATCACAGTATTTATCAAAACAGGGTAAGCTTTCATGCAATGCAATTGTGTGCCTTTTTACAAGTTTTATTTCTCTCTTTGCCACACTGTTGACTGCAATACTTACGGAAAGATTGGTTGAAGAGTCTGTGTTCTTTACGTAACAGTGTAAGTCGATTTCTTATTGAAGGAGTGTTATTTGAGAAGCTCAAAACATTGTGTTTTATATATAATAAAAATCCAGTACCTATAAAATACATNAAAAAAAAAAAAAAGAGGTAAATAGTGGACTTACTAGCTCTGAAAACACCCTTTGAACCACTAACTCCAAAACAAACTTTCCGCTAGAAGATAATCTGAACTTTGTCTTTTTGACCAGTGTGAAAGATCACTTGGAATCAACAGAAGATCTGCATGTGATGTTTTGACAAAAGTTACAAGTCACAGGCCAACTCCCACCCCATTTCTTATTTACTAATTTGGTTTTGGTATGCTTATGGTATTCCAGCTACACAGCAGAGAGGTTTTGCACTAAAAGCATTTTAGTACAGGTCAGGCCGACAGCTGCCATGATGAAGAAATAATATGCAGAATCTAATGGCTGTACTTTAGGCCAGAAGATATTTTTGCATGCATAATGTGAAACCTGTCCCCTTCTTTTATTGATCCTACCATGTGCTCTCCCAAAACTCCCTACATACATTATTTTTGATTTCCTACAAAATCTATTTAAAAGAATAAAGTCCCCTAATCAGGCAGAACGTACTCTGTGACATTTGTTTTGTGATGTGAACAGTATCCTGTACATTTAACTATTTCACAGTAAAAGAGAAATCTTCAAGATTTCTTTCTTCTTCAACTATTGCCTTAGAGGATGTAGTGTAAAACCTGACTGTTGTTCCATCTGAGCAAGTCTGCTCACCAGTCCTTTCTCCACCTTGGAACAAGACTGGAAAAACGTTCCCAAAGTTAAGCACACGGGATGGAAGAAGCACTGAGCTCTGTCTTTCTCTTAGTGTTAAGTGCTGTCAGTCTCTAAAACACTTTTTTGTGGCTGATTTCAAAGTAGAAAACCTTAGCATTCAAATCCCTTTAAAACTCTAGGAGTAATGTCTTTTTCATAGACAAAGAGACACTTCTAGGAAAGTCTGAAGAAATGCTAAAGATTAAAAGAAGGAATGTCAAGGGAAATCAAAACTTTTTGGTTTCAGCTGCAGTTCCTATTAACAAAAACACATTAGATATATGTTTTGTTACTGAATTTTGTTTCTGTCTTCCTTGGCAATATTTTAGTGCAGTAATGTGGGTTAAAGGAATAACAATGAAACTTAATGAAACTTTTCTTCTGTTACTCCAGCTTTTCTTGTTTTGCTGGTGGCCTTTCCATATCCTCTGCTTAAAAGTAAGAGAGCTGCTAGTAAGTAAAATGAAGGCTACAGCATATAACAGCATATAGTTGCTCTTACTGCCTAGTCAGAGTGGGAAGATGGTGCTGTAATTAAAATCCATAACTCCAGTGTTCCAGATAGCACGTAACTAATGCACAATATAATACGTTCCTTGGAGAGTTTCTGTCTACCTTCCCATTGGCATCATGTGCTCCAAGGATATTGCTTGTAAGGAGTTACTGAGAGCATAATTGCAAATTTGGACATACCTATATTTACGTGGTGCACTACAATATGAAAGCCAACGTAAGATTTCATTTTGTGAATTATGCCATTGACATGCTTAAATCAGAGAAGCCTTATTTGTGAATTATTGAAGACATAATTACTTTGTAACTAGTCAAGCCACGACTAACCAGTTATCAATTCTCATTCATTCAAGCACTATAATATTACAAACAACCCATGCCAGGATTCAAACCATTAAAATGGAACTGCAGCAGACCAACTAGCAACATAAAACACTTTAACAAATATGTGTCTAGATGCACCCTTTCAAAACCCTCCTTCAGGGCAGAGGCCAAAAGTGAGTGAACAAACAGGGCTAATGGGAAGGGAACTTCGCTGTCTGGAGCCATGGTGCTGTGGGACACTGTGGCACACATGGTTGCTGCCTTCATTTCTGGCTCCTTGTAAACATACCTGCTGAGCCCACTGCTGGGCAGGATCTACAGGACAGCCATTTCCAAGAATGCAGCCAGCGAGAGTTTTGCACTATAATCAGCCTGATGTACAGTGAGAGTATGTAACTAGATCTACAAAGAGCTAATTTCAGTGTGCAGGGGGGACTGGAGGAGCAGTGGTTGCTCAGCGGTAGTCCTGTCTCAGGCTCCTTTCCTGCACCCCAGCGGAGCCGTGGAGCCAGCCTGGGGTGCAGTTATTCTGAGCACTCAATCACATGGTCTCGGGAACATCTTAATAAATTCTGACCAGCAACACAGCCAAACGCGGCTTCGCCTCAAAATAAAACGACTTTCCCGGGAACTCAACACAGCAGGAGAGCACCTTGTCCAGCCGAAAAGGGAGGAACTCTGGTGCCCAGCAAGAATGACGGACAAAAGCCCCTTCGAAACGGACATGCTGACACTCACCCGATTCGTCATGGAGAAGGGGCGCCGCGTAAAAGGAGCAACGGGGGAGCTGACACAGCTGCTCAACTCCATGCTGACTGCCATAAAGGCCATTTCCTCTGCTGTCAGAAAGGCAGGCCTTGCCCACATGTGAGTCCTACCTTGCGCTACAGGGAGGAAGAGGAGGTAGAGAGACAGCTGCTTGTGTAGCAAGGCTGGGGAGTGGGCAGGGATTCATAAACACCTTGGAAGTGCCTTTTTTAAGCTGAGTTAGGTCAGAGCCTGGATTATCAGGAGTGGGAGGCAGGAGAGCTCTCTTTCTGGAGCGAGATACTGGGTGCAAGATAGACATTTAAACTAACTGCTGTTCTGTAATATTTTGCTCTGAAAATGTAAGTCAGAACAGAACTTCAATGCACTGCTCACCTTGTTATCTCTTGTACTTGTTGATACTGATCTATTTTTAAATCTACTGTGAATTTGCCGAAAATCACACCATGATATTTTTAATGCAGACTTATCTCACTCTGATATTTTCTGCTAACATCCAAACCCTCTGCTGAACTGTGCCAATCAGGGCTTGGCCTATCTTGGGAAGCCGATTTTCTGCTGTATAAGCAATGCTCTAAAAGAGCAGCCCTGTGAGAAACTCCATAGGTTGCCATACCTGGGTCCATTTCTCTTTCCTTCCTCAAGCAGTATCCCTCGTGCAGGGTTACAGGCAGGGAATCTCAAAATGGCCCGTAGGAAAAACAAACGCAGCAATTTGGCATCTAGTTCTTTTGCAGATGAAATAAAAAAATGGCCTTAGCAAAACCTGGAATGTCCTCAGCTGTTCTACACAGACAAGAGCAATAGACATCATTCTAGGTCTTTTAATGGTGATCTATGTGAAGGAGTTCAGAGATGTGGAATGCCCTAATAAAACTGTGCATTTAAAATAGAAAGTTCTTGACATGTATCGAAAGATATGTTTCTGAACATGCCTCATCCTGTACTTACATCTGCATGTACGAAAGAGATCAAGAATACATTTCTGAAAGGAAGTCAACATTTATAATATATATAATGTTTGTTTCTACAAACAAAAGGCTTCAGATGTTGACTTAGAAATATCTAAAGTATCTAAACACACAAATTAGTAACTTGCATCATCAAATTACTGAAACTAACCGTGAAATTTCAGGAATTCCCATGGCAAACTCTCAGCCACTGTGGAAGTAGCTTGCATCCATCTGCATTTGTGCAGTTAAAGAACTCTTATTTTTCTAGCACCTCCAAATAGGAGACTGTGAAGTGTCTTCTTTAATGTCAAAGTCCTAAGCATGAATTTTTGACAAATTTTCAATTCAAAATTGACTTTTTCCAAGTCATAGTCCTGAGCTGTGATTGTGCCTGAAAACACACTAACTGGAGAGTAGGTACTTACCATCCCCTGAAAATCACAGTCCTTTTCAAAATCTGGAACTTGGCACTCAAAAATAAAATGTCCCAAACACTCAATACTTTTGAAAACCACAGGCAGCTTTGAGCTTTGAATAAGACAAAAGACCTACTCCACTCCCAGCTCAGGCCTGCCACTGACCAACATCATCCTAGGGACTAATTTCTTGCTTCTTTCTTCGCCTCCT
>VZTR01023410.1:33641-50719 GCA_013400775.1 Chaetops frenatus | reverse complement strand
GTTCCTCGGTCACTGGCAGGACTTGGAGGTTCCTCTTCACTCACTGAAGTCACCTGGAGGTTCCTCAGTCACTGGCAGGACTCAAAGGCTCCTCACTCACTGGAGTAACTCGGAGGTTCCTCACTCACTGGCAGGAGTTGGGGGCTCCTCACTCACTGGCAGCAGTCAGGTTCCTCGGTCACTGGCAGCACTCAGAAGATCCTCAGACACTCGTAGCACAGAGGCTCCTCGGACACTGGCAGCACTCAGAAGCTCCTCAGCTGCCACTGTGTGGCACCCAGCTCTCTTCCAGAAAGACCCTGCTGGGAGTGGGGCTGTGCCACTGTTACACTCCCAGAGTGACTGGGGCTGGCAGGGACCTCCAGAGGCCATCTGGTCCAAGGCCCTGCTGAAGACTCTCTTCTGTAGGCCAGCAGTGATGAAGTCCTTTGCCTCCCTCTTTGCTGAGGGACTCGATGACAAATTTCATGAAGGTCAAAGGCTGTATTCCGATTCCAGAGCTGGAAATTGCCGAGATTGAGCCTCACTGTTAGTAGTTTCTCTTCTGTTTGCTGGCTCACTGTTGTCCCCCAAACTCATGTGACATTCTGCACTGAAGTCTGGCCTTGACCTCCCACACTGCAGGAATTCCCTTCAAACTGCTGGACAGCACCACTGGGATTGAGGCATGTGACAGTTTCCTCTGTCCCAGACCAAGACGTAGGTGCTCCCTCCTGATATTTAAGCCAAATTCCACTGGACAGGCTCTGGAGTTCTCAGGGTCTTTCCCTGCAGTGCAAATCCACTTCAGAACCTGCAGCTTCCCCAAAGTTATCCAGGTTGTCCAGCAGGTTAATGAAGAGGCAGCACACAAAGCCCCTCCGAGCAGCAGGCAGCACACACCACCCTGCAATCACGCCAAAGACACAGCCATAAAAATAAAAGCTTTTTATTTTTTTTTTTAATATACCATTACAGAAACATCTGAGTAACATTCTCAACAGGATGGGCAGCTCCGAGGCCCAGGGGAAAAGTGCAGGCAGCTGGTTCCAGGGTCTGCCATGCCGTGCTCCTGAGCTGCTGCTGCTGCTCTTGGTGCATGATATCCTGCTCCTTGCCCTCGGTGAGGAGACTCTGCACTCTGGGTGTCAGGGTGTCACCTTCTTGTAGGTAATGTGTAAGTGCTGAGTCATGGGCTGAGTAGTGGTTGCCATCGAGACAGTTTGTTCGAGTTTCCCATCGGAATTGAGCCGGAATTTTCTGGTAATCTAAATCAGGGGTAGGAAAAGAAATAAGCAAATCAAGCAACAGGCGTCCGCAAGCTAAATCCCTTACCTGTGCTTTCTTTCCTTTGCTGTCCACATGCCTGCTGTCCACACACTACCAAGGAAGGATATCCTCACTACAGCAGGCAAATAAATAAGTTTTCTCTCCTAAAGAAAGCAGCTCTCTCCACAATACCAACTCCAAGCACATTACGGTGGAAGAAGACATATTCACAGAATCACAGAAATAATTGAGTTGGAAAAGACCTTTGAGATCATCAAGTCCAACCTATGACCTAACACCACCTTATCAACTAAACCATGGCACTGAATGCCACATCCAGGCTTTTCTTAAACACCTCCAGGGACGGTGACTCCACCACCTCCCTGGGCAGCCTAATCACGTTATCTGTAAAGAATTTTCCAAATGTCCAGCTTCCAAACTCCCCCTGGTGCAGCTTAAGCCTGTGTCCTCTTGTCCTGTCACTGGTTGCCTGGGAGAAGAGACCAACCCCCACCTGACTACACCCTCCTTTCAGGTAGTTGTAGAGAGGGATGAGGTCTCCCCTGAGCCTCCTCTTCTCCAGGATAAACACCCCCAACTCCCTCAGCTGCTCCTCACAGGATTTGTGTTCCAGACCCTTCACCAGCCTTGTTGCCCTTCTCTGGACACGTCCAAGCATCTCAAAGTCCTTCCTAAACTGAGGGGCCCAGAACTGGACACAGTTGCACAGGTGTGGCCTCACCAGTGCTGAGTACAGGGAAAGAATCACTGCCCTGGTCCTGCTGGCCACACCATTCCTGACACAGGCCAGGGGCCATTGGCCTTCTTGGCCACCAGAGCACACTGCTGGCTCATGGTCAGTTAGCTGTCAACCAGCACCCCAGGTCCCTTTCTGCCTGGCCACTGTCCAGACACTCTGTCCCCAGCCTGTAGTGCTGGAGGGAGTTGTTGTAGCCAAAGGACCTGGCACCTGCACTTGTTGGACTTGGCCCAGCCTGTCCAGGTCCTTCTGCAGAGCCCTAATGCCCTCCAACAGATTGACACTCACTCCCAGCTTGGTGTCATCTGCAAATTTACTGATGGTGGACTCGATCCCCTTGTCCAGATCATCAGTGAAGAGGTGACACAAGACTGGCCCCAGCACTGATCCCTGGGGGACACCACTGGTCACTGGCCACCAACTGGATGCAGCCCCATTCCCCACCACTCCCTGGGCCTGGCCATCCAGCCAGTTCTTAACCCAGCAAAGAGTGCACCTGGCCAAGTTGTGGGCTGCAGCTTTTCCAGGAGGATGCTGTGGGACACGGTGTCAAAGGCTTTGCTGAAGTGGACAACATCCACAGCCTTTCCTGCATCCACCAGGCAGGTCACCTGGTCATAAAAGGAGACCAGGTTGCTCAGGCAGAACCTGCCCCTCCTAAATCCATGCTGGCTGGGTCTGAGCCCCTGGCTGTCCTATAGCAAATGCTGTGTGATGGCACTCAGGATGATCTGTTCCATAATCTTGCTGGGCACCGAGGTCAGGCTGACAAGATTGGAGTTTCCCAGATCTGGCTGTGCCCCTACCAGCTGTATCAACAAACCCCCACTACACACCCAAAAAAGGCAAACCCCCAAAAGCAACCAACCAAAGGTGAAGCTGATAACTGAGTGCCAGCCCTACCCCACAGCCGGAGATGGGAAAAGAGCCCGGAGCAAGGTCTGACTGCTCTGAAAAGCAAGAGAGCAAGAGCTGCAGGTGTTCCTGAAATATCCTCATAAGGACCAATACTGAGCATACCTTAAATGTGCATCCTCATACTGCAATCAATCCAGAAAACCAGCATTAATAACTAATCTCACTGCCATAAAAGTGTACTTAGCCAAGACCTTCCTATTTTCTTCCCTGCTGGCTGCTGCTGGAGACAGGATTCTGGGTTAGCTGGTCTGATCCAGCCCGTCAGTTTTTATCATAATGATCCCTCTGGGTCTTGTAAAGCACAAAATCTCTTCTGAAGGCTCTTACAGAAAGAATAAGCCAGGATGCCATGCAGTATTTCCAAGAACTCCTGATGGCATTCTGTAATTAAAGCATGCTAAATACCATATCCTCTCAACTAGACTCCTTCAGGGGCAAGCAGTGCTACAGCAATGGCTCACTCTGTGTGCACTCACCTGCTCTACATGGGGCTTCTTGGCAAAGGAGATCCTGGCTATGGAGTGAGAAGCTATAGACAGCTCTTGTCCATTCACCTCCCCTTCCTCTACCTCCACCAGACCTAGGGAAAAGCAAGGGCAAACATATTATCAGGCTACAAAGGTTATTTAAGCATGTCACAGTTATTATTTTGCCCTCTCAGTACTTGAAAGGGAGCTTATAAAAAAGAGGAGGAGGGACTTTTTACACATGCAGCCAAGGATAGGACAAGGAGAAAGGTTTTAATCTATAAGAAGAGAAATATAGGTAAAGTATTAGGAAGAAATTCTTCCCTGTGAGGGTGGTAAGGGCCTGGCACAGGTTGCTCAGAGAAACTGTGGCTTCTCCATCCCTGGAAGTATTCAAAGTCAGGTTGGACAGGGCTTGGAATAACCTGGTCTAGTGGAAGGTGTCCCTGACAATGGCAGGGAGGTGGAATGAGATGGGCTTTAAGGTTCCNGACAGCTCTTGTCCATTCACCTCCCCTTCCTCTACCTCCACCAGACCTAGGGAAAAGCAAGGGCAAACATATTATCAGGCTACAAAGGTTATTTAAGCATGTCACAGTTATTATTTTGCCCTCTCAGTACTTGAAAGGGAGCTTATAAAAAAGAGGAGGAGGGACTTTTTACACATGCAGCCAAGGATAGGACAAGGAGAAAGGTTTTAATCTATAAGAAGAGAAATATAGGTAAGGTATTAGGAAGAAATTCTTCCCTGTGAGGGTGGTAAGGGCCTGGCACAGGTTGCTCAGAGAAACTGTGGCCTCTCCATCCCTGGAAGTATTCAAAGTCAGGTTGGACAGGGCTTGGAATAACCTGGTCTAGTGGAAGGTGTCCCTGACAATGGCAGGGAGGTGGAATGAGATGGGCTTTAAGGTTCCTTCCAACCCAAACCCATTCCATGCTCTATTAGGCAACTTAACAGACCAGCACCCCCTGTGAAGAATGGTTTTATCTGCCCTAGCACTACTGACAAGTGCAGATCCACACAACCTCAGGCATGGAATGCTGCTCAGAAAAATCCAGCCAGACTTATTCACACCGTGTGGGATGAGTATCACTGCACAACTGGCACTTTTCCCTTCAGCACCTGCCATTTTAGATGCAAATTTAGGCATCAACTGGGGTTTAACACTTCCACTTATAATAACTGAGATGTGGTTCTCTCTCATTCAGTCCCCATAAGGTAAGAAGCACCAAGGTGCCACATCCACACACTGGGAGGTTGTCCTAGTTTAGGAACCACTGTGGGTGCAGCGCCAAAGAGCAGCGATTCTGACAGGGAGAATTAATGAAACAAAACTGTGAGAGTTGCAAGAGCTTTCTGAAAAAGTGATGAAATGGCCCAGCAGGGTAAGGATCTCTTCTTTTCCCCAGTGTGGGTATCAGGTGTGTACCTGTGTTCTGGGCACTGATGAAGGCCACCTTATTAGTGTCAGGTTTGAGGCGGATGAATCCACATTCCCGGTGCATGGGCTTCCTGGTATCCGGGTGGAAGGCGTTGAACCTGAGGGGAAATCAGAGCACAAAAGCTGAGGTGTTTTGCACTCAAAAGACAAGACATTCTTGGGCCTGGTTTCCTCTTATTTAACCACATGAGTACTCTTGGAAGAGTAAAAGACTGACAACGCTTCACAGTTGAGAGATGTAAACCTGGAAAAATGTGGTTACTTTACAGAGGCACAGTTATTTCTAAGAGCTGGAGTTAAATCTTTAAGTTCAAGCTTTAGATTTTCCACAGCCCCTGGGTCTTTCTAAGAACTAGCTCAAAAACCCCTCAGGAACTCAGATGTTTCACAGATGCTGAAGCCACATGTGTCTCCAAAACCTCCTTTTCTCCAATAAATATCTGGAATTACTGTATCATCTTTATTTAGCTTTTACACCTGGCCAATTGTTTTTTCTGTATATTCCTTGCTGTAGGCAGCAAAAGAGCAGACATATTTCTCCCATCACCCCCTTCAAAAAGATAAAAAGTTCAGCTCAGACTCTTATTTATTCTTCAAGAGGCCTTAAGAACTGTAGGTTTGGTCACCCATAACATTGGTGATTATATATATCAAAGGAGAAACAAACTTAAATCAGGCAGCTTTGAGTGCCTGGAATATTTAAGGGATAGAGAGACCATTTTTCAACAGCCACTGCTCAAGGGGCCAGGAAGGCACAGGGTCTCCGTCCTCCAAGCCTGCTGCCTGTTTTCCTGGCTTTTCCTAAAGCTCAACAGTTCACACCTGTGTAACTCCTTGGCAAAAGAAAAGGAGGGGAAAAAAAAAAAAAAAGGTGACTCAAATAAGCAACTGTTCACAAGCTGAGGAGGGAGGTGCAGCCAGAGCAAGACTGTCAGAGCTTTGTTTCTTTTGGAAATCAAACTAAAGCAGTCACAGGCTGAGCTGGCAGCTCCATCACACTCCAGGAACACAGGGCATCTCTCACATAGCACTTCCACCTTGTAATTCTTCTCTTCTTGGTTTTCAAAGCAGCACACTTCCCAACTCACCCCTCCCAAAGGAACACTGGAGCAGCACTGAGCAGTAGCCAACTTGTCACTTCCCTCCCTCTGGATTTCTTTTGATTTCTCTTAGAAAAACCAAAGCAGCCAAAAGCAAGTAGTTAAACTACCTGCCTCCTATCCCATATGGTTTGATAAGCACTAATTTTTCTCAGATTTTCACAATGGTGAAGACTGAGGAGCACAGCTTAAAACGAACACACTTGGTAGCCATGCTACATCTCCTTCATTTATTCTAAGTGGGAATTTCACAAAGAATTCCAATTAATCACAAGATTTCAAGGAAAATGAAAGTCAGACCATGCAGTCACATACCACAACATCATCCTGCCTGGTAGGTGAAAATTTGTGTACTTTGCTGTTGGAAAAGAAACCCAACCAACAAATCACCCTGGAGCCATGCCTGCTGCAGCCCAAGAGCTGCTGCCAACACAGACAGAGCCCTCGACTTACGAGAAGTTGAGCATGGGCTGCCCCACGTGAGAGATGTGCACTTCTTCCAGGTACTGGAAGGGCTTCATTGTAGGGAAGGTGCCATCTCCTGGTGGGTCTGAGAGCCAGGTGCCCAGCATCCAGGACAGGGGTTCCATCACAGGGTTCAGCTGGGGAGCCTCTGTGGAGGAAAAGAAAGAAGGAAGAAAGAAAACTCAGGGATCTGTGCTCGGCAGGTTGCTGTGAGCTGCCTCCAGCTGCCTGGAGGTGAACACGAAACACCTCAGAAATGGTTCAACACCAGAGCAATGCTTTCCTTCAGAGCAGTGCCAGCTCCAAGGTGGGAGATGGGGAACAATGAACAGTCATGGAAAGTGGGTGTTTCCAAACCAGCACTCTTCCAGGTGGTCCATTCCTGACTCCTGGCTGTAGCTTGATCTGAAAGAAAAGCCCCCTCCCATCTACATGCAGGGAAGAAGATGACTGAAACCTCAGCACAAAGAATAACCATTAAATGATAATGAAACCTCTAACACTCTGGGCTAATCTTTCTCAAGCACTGAGTACATACTGTTCCTGTTTGTTTCAGAGGCCAAGGAAATGAGTCCTCACTTCAAAAGAAAATCAGGCTGTGTACTGATCAAAGTTTGATCATGTTTGGCTATCATGTTTTTTTAAGAGGTTAACAATGACCTGAACTTATACAAAGAGACAAGCAGGGATCATTCAGAAGCTGTTCTGCTTATGCTCTGGACTAAGACAAACATTTTAAAAAGACTTGGGTACCTGTAAGGTAAAGAATAAATGGAAGATACTTCCCTTTGTCACTGCAGTTATGAAAAAGCAACCCAGGTGTGTTTCACAAAGTGAAGACTTCTTTAATGAATAATTTTACAGAACCACAGAATAAACTGAGCTGGAAGGAACCCACAAGGAGCATCAAGTCCAACTCCTGGCCCTGCACAGAACCATCCCAAAGAGTCACACCATTAGCCTGAGAGCATTGTCCAAAAGCTTCTTGAACTCTGTCAGGCTTGGTGCTGTAAGAGAGCTCTGATAAACAGTTTTGCATTTTACTTTCAGAGGTTGTGACCTGAAAAAAATATATCAGGAAAATGGAGACAATTTAAAGCCACGTGAAGAGCAGAGCAGATCCATTACTAAGGTGTAAGCAGGGAAAGCAAAACATCACCTGAGGGAAGTTGGCAAAGATGGACTCCCACACAAATGGGGTGCCTGCTACTCTCAGTAGTCTGCTATGCAGACAAATATGACTGAAGTAAGCTTAAAGCTTGTCCTCCTCCCCCTCACAGGACAAATGTTTGGTACTGGCAGGGTGGGCGTTCCAGGGAGGTGTTTTCCCCACCAAGTGAGATCAAGAATACAAGAACAAGCTGCCTGTCTGGCTGGTCTAAAAGGCACAGACTCAACTGCAAGGAGAAATCACCACCTAAAAAGAGTAAGGCTGTGGCCAAAATTTGCTTGACCAGTCTGAGTTTTGCTGTGCTCTTTACAAAATGTCAGGTTAAAAGACTGAGCAAGGAGGAAAAACAGACAGTCCACACCTGAAATGCCAACAGAGAAGGAACAGCAGCTTTCCTGGGTAAAAGACACCACTTGTGTTGCTCATTCTCCAACAGACAACAGGTTTTAAAAGCCAGCCCGTGTCAGCAAAGTGCTGCTACTTACTCTGCTTTATTCTGAAGTATTTTGCAAGGGAAGCAACATGAGGAAACATGAGAGCTCGCTAGGAAGTAGGTGATAAAAGTCTACAGCATCAGAGCCAGGATCTGTAGAACATCCTGTCAGACTGTGCACTCCCCAGCAGCTTACCCAGGACTTGGAAATGGGTTCCCACAATCTGCACAGCAGTGTCAGTGTACTGGACAGTATTTCCTTGTACTAACCTTTCCAATTCCATGAGGAGAGCACACAGTTCTGTGGCTAAGGAGTGTACTGCTCCTCCCTCCAACTGCTGTTTGCCTTTCACTCCCTACTGCCTCTCTTTCCAAGCTTTTTGCAGGCTCATCTCCCATGCTGGAAGTGAAAAGCAAAGCTTTGGAGAAGCTGCAGGAGCCTGCAGCCTGGGCTGCTGCTGCCCTCTCCTGGGTCAGCATCCCAGGAGCAGGATGGTTTCTGTCCCTACAGCACTTTCATAGGGCACTTCCTTTTCTTCTGCTTGCATTTCAGGAAAAAAGCATCACAACAACAGATGAAAGGAATGGCTTTAGCCATTCCCACTCTTTAGAACTTGTTTATAAACCAAGAGAAGCCAAGTGATTGTTTCCAGCAGCCCCAGCTTGACTCCCCTGCCTTGCTGTGCAGCATTCAGCCTGGCTGCAGGTGCCTGACCCAGTGAGCTGGTCTCACTTCCAAGGAGCTGGAATTCCAGCCAGCTGAAAAGTGAAGATGTAACTGTACATCCTGAAGTCTCTGGCACCTGGGGCAAACAACACGGACAAGTGACCATTATTACTTTTCCAAACTACCCAGCTGGCAGAAAAGCCAATGAGTTCTTTAGTTCTCATGTGGCTTGGAGAAGTTGAGAGCAGCAGAAGTGAACAAGGACCAGGGACTCAGTGAAGTGCAGGGGAGTACAGACATCCTGATCTCACCCCATGCAGTGCTCTTCTTACCTTCAGTGGTGGTCTCTGACTGGTGGACTAAGACTTTTTTCCTTCCTGGCAGCCTTCTGTGCTGGAAGGCTGGGCTGGGAGAGTGGAAAAGCAAGAGGGAGACTCTGATTGAATCCATCCCAAAAAAAAAGTAGCCATTTGAAAAGAAATTTGCTTTTTTACATCATGGCTGGGGCAGGTAAACGAGAGACTACTGTAGCAACAAGAAGTTCTTTGCTGAGCTGTTTTGTTTCAAAGTTCAGGTTTATAAACATAGTCACTGTCAAGAGAAACTCCTCTGACACTGATGAAGGAACCTTTTTTAAAGGTTTAAACTCCTGACACATCATGTTTTCAAAAAACCCACTAATGTAGTTTAAAAAGTAAGTGTGTGATGATACCAAGGACACAAATGACATCTGAGAATTTGCAGCACAAGAGACCCTGGTCACCCTTCTGCATGCTTAAAGCTTCACACTCAGAGAGGCTCCTCCTAATGCTGATTCTTTTGCATTCATATGCACAGTTCCTCTTTTACCTAATAAGAGGGAAGCCCTCCCTGTATCCTCTTTCTTAACAAGGACATTCCTGGAGTCACCTTCTCCTACACTTTTTGGAAGTCATTACAGATTCAGCATCTCCAAGAGGCCATTCCTCTACAACCTGGTGTAGTGGAGGGTTCCTCCTGTCACCAGAGATTTTAAACGTGATGGCTCTGTGGTCACTGTGGCCAAGTTGGCCCCACTGTTCACTTCACTCACAAGATCCTCTCTGTTGAAAAGCAGGAGATCAAGATCATCCTTCCAAGTCAGCTCCCTGAGGATTTGTTGTATAAAGTTGTCATGCAGGTGGTTTGAGGAACCTTCTGGCCCAGGCTGTACCAGCTGTGTGATGCTCCCAGTAATTTCTGGCAGGTTGAAGTCCCCTGGGGCAGTTGACTTGGAATCATCCCTTAGTTCCTCAAAGAATAATTTGTCAGTGACATCATCCTGGCTGGGAGGTCCAGAGTGGACTCCCACAGTGAAATCACACTATTTGTTTGCCCCTTGATTCTTATCCAAAGGCTCCCAACTGTGTCACTGCCAATTGTGAGCTCCAGACACTACAATCCTTCTATTCCTTAGAGTGCCGCCCCTCTGCCTCTCCTGCCTATCCCTCCTGAAGAGCCTGGGATGGTCCCTCAGGACACTCCAGTGACAGGGAAAACTCCCATCAGGTTTCACTTATGCCAATGATGTCACATTGGGACACAGCTTTGAGCTCCTCACTGTCCCTCATGCTGAGTGTAATAATGCAGAAACATTTCAGGCATGGTACACTGTAGCTAACACCTGGTGAAGCAGATTGAGGGATCCCATTAGTGCTCCTTTCTTCAAATTTAAGCACTCCAGCCCATTGCTCATGACTGGTGACCCTGGCTTTGTCCCTTTCCCCTTGCCAGCTCCTGTGCTAGAACTCTTCTTCCCCCAAGAAGGATGCATCCCACTAGGTGTCAGCAGATCATCCCATCTCTGCTCCAAAAGCTGGGAACGTGGTTATATCCACAGATTTTAATGCTATAGACTCAGTAATTAATTTCATAGCCAAGTGCCAAGATGGTAATGCTCCAGTGCCTGTAGTCACTGCCAGAGTTCTGCTTTACAAAACACAAAGAAAACATTTTTTATATTATACTCTGTTATGAGAAACCAAACACCCTACCTGAGCTCAGTCTCTCTCTCGAGTTTTCCTTAGTTTGCTGTTTCATTGCTTCCCAGCTGCAAGCTGGGTTTTTGTTGTGAGTCATTGCCGACTCACTGCAAAATTAAATGCTTAATGCACAAACTCTATAGACTATTAGGCAAAAAAAAAAAAAAAACCTGGAAAGAACAAGACCATCCCACTGAAAAACCAACAGCAGCACAAAAAGTCTTGTTTCCTGCCTTCCAACTGCCTTTCTCTCCAGGAGGGAGATGAAAGAGCCACCTTCCTTAACCAAGTCCCAGTGCTAGTGTGTCTGCACACTGCTTGCTGAGCACAAAATAGCTCACCTCCCACCCAAGTGCTCAGGCCATGCTGAAGTCTTACCCAAACTCTCTCAATGAATTCAGCTCCACTCTTAGCCTATGCACACATGTTCCTACTCCTTATCTCACTCTCAATTTACTTTATACCTCCCTTATTCTTTGTAGTGCCCACCCTGTGCAGCAGCTTTATACCCTGACATTCCCATCCCAGACTAGGCACACCAAAAAAAAAAATATCACAAGCAGCACCTGCTGTCTCAGAATAAAAGCAGTTTTCTTCCAAAATCTATCTCCAAATTAACATTGCAACTGCCAGGCTAGAGTGCCTGCCCTGGTGGAGGCAATTTTCCTGACAGCTCATCTCTGTCACCCATCAGACACATTTCATTTTCAAGCTGAACTGGACACCAGCCCATTGCTGGTCCAGTCCTTCCCAGACTCCATCCATGCAAAACCCCATTTCTCACTGCCAGTGAGGAACAGGATTTTGCTATCCATTTTCTACAACATGAATGAAATCTGTTGCCACCACGACAGGCAACGCCACTTCAGGCCCCACAGAGCAGGCCTCAGGACTCCACCTCAGTACAAAACAATCTGTCCTTCTGCTTGCCCCGAAGTTCACCAACTGTGCTTCATTTGCATGTAAAAAGTACTGTAAATGACCCAATTTCTACACCAGCTTTGCACAAACGTTCAAAGACAAAAATCCAAGCCAGATTTCCCACAGATTCCTAGCAGAGTTCTAACCATTTTTCACATGAACTCATTCTGCAAACTGTCCTGCCTTTAATCTGACCTTCATGGAAACAAACATGCAGCATGGAAGAGGCTCCTCATAGGCCCAAGCAGCTGAATTCTAAGAGCTTTACCTCTCTGATGAGCACAGAAAGCCGAATCCCATGGAATCCTACCTGTGTTTGCTCCATGCCCAGCCATATTCGCAGATCTTTTTGCTATTTGCTCTACCTGCAGCCCCCCCACTGCCCCCAGAAGGTGCTTTCCGCAGGGTGGTAAGATGGCTATGAGGGAAGTGAGCTCATGTTTGGGTAAGACACTGATCCTGCTGCCTGCTGGGAGATGTAGTTTTACAAACCGGACCAAACTGGGGCACGGCAAGAGGAGGTGGTGCTGTGGAAGGAGCAAGTGGGATCTCCTGTCCGAGCGAGCACAGCTGATACAGCAGAGCTGTGAGACCTTCGTGCAGAACAAGACGGTCAGACAGCACTTGCATAGCAGAGGATAGTGCTGGGAGGACAGCCATGCCTTCCCCAGGACACATCCCTGGTTGCTTGCTGGCTTCTCCCTCATTTCTCCCAGTGCATCCTTCAGGAGCTACACCTAACTCTGCCCTGCCTAACCACGCTTCTCTGCCAAGAGCGTTCCTCAGCCTTCGGTCCGTGGACCTCATGAAACAGAAGGAAACATTTTCCTACCAAACAAGAGCCTAAATTCAAAGTTTAGATGGAAAAGGCCACCATGGCAGCTGTGCTGTGCTGGAGACAGCCTGGGGCTTCTCCTAAACCAGTCGATCCCCTTGGTAAGACAGGTTGGGAAACAGCGTTCCAGCACATGGTGACAGCTGGAGTCGGGAGCCACTTGCCCAGCCTGAGTCACCCCAGCCTCAAGCTGTGCAGCAGTTCCTGCAGAAACCTGCTCTTCCCAGCCGGCTGCAGTTTGGATACAATTTATTTGTCTCCTTAGAGGAAAGTATGTGAGAAGTAGCACAGAAACGAAGTTCTGCTGAGTGGGTGTGGGCCTAAAGTTCGTTTTTCGTGCTCAGGATTTTGTGGAAAGGGGCTGAACGTGAGGGATGCAGACAGGTAACAACCTGCACGGTCAGTCCAGCCAGGTACTTATACTCAAGGAACTGCCTCTAGCAGAAAAAATCATATGCAGGCTCAGGTTCACAGCTAAAACCATCACCTCAACCACACATCAGATGAGTTGGGACAACTGAGATGGAGCTACCAATAAAGACTTTATTAACCTAATGTGTTACCTGTCTGTATTTTTATGAATACCAAAAGCCTTTCTTAACTCAGTTTTGTATTACAGTAAAATCCAGTGTCTGGGCATGAACCAGACTCTGCCTGGCAGCAGCTGGCTGCACTTCATCAGCTATTTTCACTGCCATAAACTATTTCTACGAGCACACAAGAAAGAGTCCAAAACAGAAGAGCATCAAGATTAAGCTAAAATTTAAAAAAAAAAAAAAAAGAAGTGAGTCAGCCACCAACAAATGCTCTAAAAAAGTTCCCAGCCAAAGGGTTCCATATAAACTTCCCATCATGCTAAGCTACAATTACCAAAATGGTTCATTTTCACACACTGATCTCCAGTTTTGTTAATAAAAGATGGCAGAATGGGTAATGAATTGGTCACTTCATTTAAAAATGAATGTTTTCCCTTATAAAATAGAGTACGTAACTCATATATTAAGAATATCTTTTACAAGAACATAAAATTTTCACTTCTCAAAGACATAAGTATAAAAATACCAATCCTAGGAAAAAGGAGAAAAATCATAATGCTTACCAGAATAAAGAAAAACATCCTTAAAGATACTCTTTCTGCAATTAGTATCTCAGTGAAGGTATTCCAACAAAGCTAGATACCTTTTAAAAGATATATAAATAAATATTTCATATCCACATATATATATATATATATGAATGACAACTATGGGACCCTAAAATTATATTTAGTTATTTTCTTTAGTTTGACACCTAAACAATACAAAAACCAGAAGGTACAAACAAGACTATGCTGATTTCCCAGGGGAAAACCTTTTCCCCCTTTATCCAGATCAAAGTCTGAGTTTTCCCATACTTGGGAAAATTAGATACATACAGAAAAAGCAGCACTGGGTGCCAACCTTCATGAATTTTGTTAGGGTCTACTTTCCTCTTTCAGTGAGGAAGTTGGCCCTGCTGCAACAGCCTGGAGAATGTGCTCATCTATGCCAGCATCACTTTTGTGACTGCCCAACAGCTCCAGAAGAAGCTATGAGGTTTTTCTCCTAAAGGAAAGGTGAGATTTAGCCATTGGGAGACACCCAACCCTCCGTGGGTGACGACTTCTCCAAGCCAGCTCCACATCACAAATCCTTCCCAAGGCAACCCCGTGTTTTCTCAGCAGCCACACACACACCACCATTAAACTCTTGCCCTGAATTGCACCTTGCAACCACAGTCACTGTGCAAAACTCTACATTAGAAGACACATTTTTTTGCAAGAAGAAGGGTTATGGCCCAATTTGACTTCTAGGTAATGAACTTTTTACATTACTTCCTCCCTCACTGAGTTCTCCTATGCTTTCAGCTGCTTAATTATTATTTTTGTAACTGATAGAGAAGCATTCCCCATCATTCCCAGCTATACTGGGTTTCCTGACTCCATCTGCCTTCCAAAGGAGGAAAGGATCAAAGCAAACACAGACATTTGCTCATAAATCATGACCTCAAAGTGCATCATGGCATTGTCATATTTGATACCTCCCACCTCACTTATATTTCCTGTATCCTGAGTACAGTATATGAAATCCAAGATCAAAACTATTTCTTATGCCACTGAGGACAATAACGGCTTTCCCAGATATCTGCTGGTAGGACAGCTCATTAACACACAAAAAAAAAAAAAAAAATTACAGGCATGCTCCAAAGGAAGAAGGAAAATCCTAAGAGGAGTCACTGTGTCACAAAAAAATTTAAAATAATACAGAAAGAAAAGAAAATAAATTCATCAAGAGAGTCGCCTGCAACACCACAACCTAAATTCCCCTTCCACATCTTGGAAAGGTTAGGGATATAAGAATTAACCTGTGTGCCCACTGAGCCAATTCTTTAATCTGTACCCATTGGTCTAACACAAGCTGCTGCTTCTCCTTCCAGAAACGTCCCTTTCTCACACCTTTTCCCTATCACACCTTTACAGCCTCCAACTTAAACGGTCCCTAAGAAAACAGGGAATTCCACCTCAATGGGAATACTGACCACAGTCCTGGGGTATCAGGCTGTTCAAGTAAGGGAAACTGTTCCGCTTCATCTCATCCAGCTTCTCCTTCAGCTTCCTGACTTGGCTGTCAGAGCGGCTGATCCTCTGCCTCAGGAGTTTCAGCTCTCCGTTCTTCTTCTCCACCTGCTCCCGCAAGCAGCACACCTGGCTCTTGCTCTGCCGGGAGGAGAAGCAGTAGGAGTGCAGGGAGTCGATGAGCTTGCAGGCCCCCGAGGCCGACATGATCACCTCGTTGATGGACATGGGGTTGGCGTCCGTGTCGCCCTTCCGCCCCACCACGGCCTCGGTGGCCGGCCGAGGGGTCAGGTCTGCCGGGGAGGCCGACAGGCCCTGGGAAGGTTTCTGGGGGGTCGCGGTCAGGGATGACGTCGGGGAGACCTCGGCGGTGGCCTTGTCGCGTCCCAAGAGTTGGCTGCTGCAGCTCGGTTCCGCTTCTCTCTTTGGCCTTTTCCTTTCTAGCTGCTCTTTGGGGAGAGACGGCCTCTCCCTGAAGTGCTTGGAGGAAAAGCTGTACGAGTGCAGGGAGCCGATGAACTTGCAAGCACCGGAAGCAGGAGGGGTGAAGTCGTCCACCGACACGCCGCTCCTGTCTGCCACCCAGCTCCCCGCCCAGCTGCCCCTGGCACAGTCCTCCACAGGAGACCTCTCAGGCTTTTTCTGCGCTCCAGGCTTCGCACCCAAACTATCCCCTAACGTCCTTCTCCGAGGGCCGTCCAGCTGGCTGTGGAGGGCCTCTTTCTCCTCGGACACGGATCCCATTTCCTCTCGCAGAGTGGCCTCCTCCATCTCTCTCGTCCCTTGCATCACCATGAAGTCCTGGCCAGAAGACGGGGCCCTCTGTGCTACCTCACCACCTCCTTCCTGCAGGGCTTCCCCATCCCGCACCGGCACCTGCCTGGCTATTTTCCTTCTGCTCCTGACATAATCCAGCTTGTCGTGTTTCTTCTCCACGAGCTGGAAGATGGTAGGGACGGCAGTGGGCTTCAGCAACCGGTGATGGTCTTTCAGCTGCTTGGAAAAACTGTCTTTGGTGAAGTGCTCACTGCAAAGAAAGGAGTATTTGGTGGGAGTCCAGTTGTCTCTCTGAACAGCTTTCAGCCACTGAATCAAGCGCTTTGAATCCTTCAGAGGGAATCTAAAAAAAAAGGAACGGACAAAAACTGTCAAAAAGTAAGCTACGCTTTGGAAATCAGGAGGGTTGGTACTTTTAGAATCACAGAGCCACAGAATCATGGAATTGTTGAGGTCAGAAAAGACCTTTAAGATGACCGAGTCCAAGGCAATGGCTAGGTTTAGGAGATGTTGGGGAAACTTGTGTTTTGATAAGTTACACTCATTTACGAATTAAACTACGTTTATTTAAGAACTATTTCACTTCGGGCTGAAATATCTCACATTCATTCGCTGCGTCAACACCTCCACTTCACAAAAAGCGCGGGGCTAAAAGGTGCCGTTTCCATTTTCTTCAGCGATCGATCCACTATTCCGCTCACCAGCCCCACGAGGAACAGCCCGTCCACAAGGAAAGGGGGATGCGACCACCAATACAACACCCAGCTCAGCCACCGCGCTGCCCAGCGCTGCTTCCGTAACCCGGGCGCTGCTTCCACCGGGTGTCTTTAACAACATTTAATTAGGTGTAGAAACGCCTGGAGTGGAAGAAAGCCCCTGAGCAGGGGAACCAGGTTCCGCTTCCAATGGGACAGCCGCGACAGGGACTCTCCCCGGGGACTCACCGCCGGCAGCATCCCCAGCGAGGGATGAGGCGGAGGACGGGCCGCGGGGGCACACACCGGGGGAGGGTCGGGGTGACGGGCCAGGAAGGGCCCGGGCCCCGTGGCGACGGGCGCTCCCGCTGCCCGACCGGGGCTGGAGGATCCCAGAGCCCCGAGCCGGTTTCCCCTGAGGGAAACAAAGGGCAGCNGGGCAGCCGCTGCCGTGGGGGCCCGGCCGGGGGCGAAGAGGGACCGGGGCGCGGGCGGCCCGGCCGCGGCACTTGCGGCGGGCCGGGCGGGCCGCCCTTACCTGTGGAAGGAGACGGCGCCGCGGCGCGCCTTGCCCTGCCGGTTGGAG
>VZTR01023410.1:9963-32864 GCA_013400775.1 Chaetops frenatus | reverse complement strand
CGCGGCCTCCCCGACGGGCGGCGGGGAAGGCGCCGCTTTCCGCCCTGGGCACGGCCCTGGGGGCCGCGGCCCTCCGGGTCCCGGCCGCCTCCCTCGGCGGGGCGAAGGGGAAGGCGGTGGCTGCGTGGCCGCCGGGGTGGGTCGGCGCAGGCCGGAGCCGGGCGGCGAGTCCGTCCTGCCCTCCCCAGCCCCGCTGCTGCCGGTTCCTCGAAAGCTCGGAGCTCTGCCGCCGGGTCGGCTCTGCCCTGCGGCGGAACCCGAGCGGGGAGCGCTGACAGGGCTGCTGCCGCTGTGCCCCCTCCCTGTGAGGGCTCGAGGGGCGAGAAGGCACTGCAGGGGTAAGAGGGTGACTTTAGAGGGGTGAGAAGGCATCGAGGGGGGTAAGAAGGCGACTCAGCCACTCATCGCTCTCACTGAGGGCTCTAGCAAAGCTGTTCGTGGTAGAGATTTTGGCTTCGTGCGGGGTAAAGTAAAAATAAGTGTTTGGCACTTGTCTTGGGACCCGCTTCCCTCCAGCCTTAGCGTAGTAGCAGCTTCCACCCCCTCCGCAGAGATAAGTGTTGCTCCATTATAACAAACGCTCCCCTGTGCGCCGTGGGCTCCTCCTCCGCATCGCCGAGCACGGGAGTGCCGGGGATCCGTAGCTCCCGTCCCTCCTGAGGGCTGTCCCGGCTTGTTTTGGCCTTCGTGCCGCTGTTGTTTGTCAGCGTGTGGTCCGGGCTGAGAGCGTCCCGCCTCGGATCCAGTGTCACACCTGGGGACCGGACGCGTTCCCCCGGGTGAGCTTGCAGCCCCTGATCCAGGAGATGTGTTTGCTTTCCCTTGGTGTGAGCCGCGCACGGGGAGGAAAACTTCACTCTGCTGGATGGTGGGGCTGGATCTCCTCTGTGAGAGGAGGAGGAGGAGGAGGAGAATGTCTGGGCTCAAGCCCCTTCGTGTCCAGCCCTGCTCCCGAGATGGTCGGGGAGCTGACAGCAAAACTTGGAACTGTTTGCTCCAGGCCTTAAAGAAAGCACCACACTCCAGTACCCTGACTTTCCTCGCTGTCTCTTAACTCCTTGTTGGTGCTTAGATAATCAGGATTTGTTTTGTTTGGAAAAGCTTAGGGGAAAGAAAAGATTTAATCTTTCTTCTGCAGCGGGCAGAAGTAAGGGTTTGAGCTGTTCGGTGTTTTCCAGCAATGTGTTCTACTGAAGTGGTAAATTTGTGTTCTCTTCTTGACTCTTTGAAATGTTCCACATCCAGTTGCCTTCCTCCTTTGTCTCGGGTGAGGTACCTGTATCAGCTAAAGGGGAGATGATCCAGCTCATTTCTGATCCTTTTGTGGTAGCCTTAATTGGAGGCTAAAGGATTTGGGGAGGCATGAGAGCCAGGCTTTTTCAGAGAATGGAGAAGCCCCAGGATCCATTTGGGAAGGGAGATATGGCAAAGTCTGGCTTTCCTTCAGTGCCACTCTCCGAAGCTCAATTTCAGTATTTTGTGTGAGTTCTTTGGCAGGCAGACTGACAGAGGTGGTTGGTGCTGGGAAAAATCACCTGCTTGAGTCACCCAAGGGGGCGAGTGTTGTGAGAGGTTTCCCAGAGTTGATGGGGGGGGAGAGGAATGGCTTTGGTTGTGGTATGGGAGATGGAGTCAGTGTCTGTCATGGGCTGTGGCAAGTCTGACCTCCAGCACTGTCAGCAGCACTCAGGGGCTGCTCCCAGCACCCAGCTGTGCCTCTGGGTATGTTTGTTACAAGTTGAAATAATGTTTTCATCTCGAGTGTTTCATTGTGTTAATTAAGGATATGAGAAGGGAAGGGAAATTTCACCTTCTACAGCAATTCTGTGTATTTAGAGTTGTTCTTGTGTCAAGATGATGGAGCATGTCTCCTATGAGGAAAGGCAGGGAGAGCTGGGGGTGTCCAGCCTGGAGAAGAGAAGGCTCTAGGAAGACCTCAGAGGCCCTTCCAGTGCCTAAAGGGAGAGGAGAGCTGGAGAGGGACTTTGAACAAGGGTCTGGAGTGCCACCACAAGGGGGAATGGCTTCCCACTGCCAGAGGGCAGGGTTAGATGGGATATTGGGAAGGAATTCTTCCCCATGAAGCTGCTGAGGCCCTGGCAAAGGTTGCCCAGAGAAGCTGTGGCTGCCCCTGAATCCCTGGAAGTGTTCAAGGCCAGGTTGGACAGGGCCTGGAGCACCCTGGTGTATTGGAAGGTGTCCCTGCCCATGGCAGGGGGTGGAATGAGATGAGCCTTAAGGTTCCTTCCAGCCCAAACCATTCTAGGGTTCTGTTTGTGTGAGTACAAAGCTTTGCCTTTTCCTCTGAGGCTTTCTGGGATGAGGTGTCCTGCAGATCCCATGCAAGGTGTGCCCATGGGGCAGGGATCCAGCCAGCCTCCCCTCATTCCCAGTGTGTCCAAGGCTCCTGGAAAGTGAGGCTGCCTTTCTCAGAGTGAGCTGTGCAGGGCTGACACTCTGCTTTTTTACTATAAATCTGTGTGAAGTTGAGTTGTTGTGTTTGATGTGCAGAGACTGCACATCCTTCTCTGCAGAAACTGCTGCTCCACTGTCCTGGATGCTCAGAGGTCGGTAATTAAAATAGACCGAGGGCTTTCTGAAGGTGAAGTTTTGGAGCACTGCCTGAGAAATGTGCTGATCTCACCCGGCTTCTGCAGCTCTGAGAGGAGCAGCTTCAAACAGGATTTCTGCCTGGTGAATTTCCTGATGTATTTCTCTTCTTCATCTCTGGCTATAAGAAGGAGAGAAAGGTTCCTGTGCAGGCTGTGACGTTCTTTGTGCCCTGCCTGAATTGTCTGGGTCCCACTGGTTGGTATTTAGCCCATCTGGGCAGTAGCACAGTTGATGGACTTTGGAAAAGTGCTGGAGCATGTGAAGGTGGAGGCTTGTAAAGGAAGCACTCGGTGACCTCAAGCCTTGTGGGGAGTTTATAACGTCCTTGACACTTAACTGGGAGCAACCTCTTGATTTTCCCTCCCTGTGAAGGGGAAACCTGAACTCCTGCATTTAGTACTTCTGCTGTTTCAACTATTTTCTCCCCAAATCCCAACACAAATGCCTGACCACCTCTTTGGGATGCACAGCTGGACATACAGAGCCAGATGTTGGGTATTCAGCTGATGGGCTGCAGGCCTGGCACTCTCCTCCCCAAGGTGCATTCCCTGAACACAGTGCAAGTCCAGCTGGACATTCCCCTCTGCCTGCTGACCCCTTCCTCTCTGAGCTTTGCTAGAAGGGGAGAGACTCCCAGCAACCCCTTTTGAGCTGCTAATCCTTGCTGGGAAGTGTCCTGTTGCAAATCCTGTCTTTGCTAAAGACCTGGTGCCCTCCAAACCGTGGGGCTGCAGAGGTTGTGATATTTGAGCAGGTCAGGGAACGTTGCTGTGAAGGAGAAGGAGGGATTGTGGATGGCTTGATGTTCCTGTGTAGCATCCTTGTTTCACTCATTTTCTCTCAGCTATTTGAGACTCCTGACAGAGAGTTGGATACATGGCAAGCTAAGGAACTGACAAAATAAACCAGAGAATAGTCCTTGGAGCTTTAAAACCTTACTGAGAGCTTCAGTTTTTATGTTAAAATCATATCTGTTACCTTTTCAAATCTGGGAATTGGTAAGTTTGGGTAAGAATGAGATGGGAAAGAAATCCTTCATCCTTCAGAGAAGACTGCAGTAATTTGTTGGGACATTTCTGTGCAAGCAGAATTGTTTTCCTTAGCTTTCCTTAGTCACATCATGGGGTGGGAATGGGAGTGTGTGGCTTGGACAAACCCTAAATCTTAAGGACTAATTCACAAAAGGAACGTGCTTTAAGTCTTGTGGGCTGGAGTTAAGGCAGGGGCTGATTCAAGTTTTGATTTAGGAGCCTGTTCTCATCTCTATTCCAGGGGTTCCTGCTTAAACAGTAGTTGGTCTTAGTGATGGTATGAGCTCAAGTGTGTTCTTGGACATTTGGAATTGGAATTCCAGGTCAGGGAGCCTGGAATAGAAGGCTGAGATATTTCAGGAGGCTAAAATGTTTTATGTAGCAGCAGGTCTTTCTGGAGAAGCCAAAAGCAAGGAGTGCCCCATGGAGAGGGGTGGCTTTTGCAGAGGATGGGGCTGACAGGAGCTTGTGGCCGTGTACCCCTTTGTCCTGCTTTAAACTCACATCACATTATCACAGATTTAATGCATTTGCTGTGAGAGATACTTTCAATCACTACTTTAACAGTTACAGAACAGTCTGTCTTAGCTCTGCTTTAAATTCCAGAGGTGGTTTATTACAGAATTGGTGCCTGTAAAATCATGTGGGTTTTTTCCAGAATTCCCAGGCTACTTTAAAGTCTGTTTATGTTTTTCCAAACATAGATCTGGTGGAGCACAGCTCATTCAACTCCTAGTTTTTTCCTCCCTGCTGTTTGTACCCTGTGCACAACAGCTTAAGCTGCCCTGATCCAAGGGCAACCTGGGCTGCTGGGTTGTTCTGTTGTGGTCCTGGAAGGGGATGGATTTTTATGCACTGATGGATGCCATGCTGTGAAGGGAGCCAGTAAAAGAAACAAAAGGTTTGTCTGTCACCTGTGCCTGAGCACATCTGCACAGCTCTGTGTTCCTCACGTTGTGGGGTTACACCTGTAAAGGCTTCTGCTGGGCTTGGGGCCTCTTGAGGAAGGACTGAACAAGGTTTAGCTTCCACCTTAAGGTGATCTGTGCTTTGTGTGTTCTTCCCTCAAAATGTATGTTTTCTGCAAGAGGATTTTAACCACTTTGCTCGATGGAAAAGAGGCCCTCAACATCAATGCCACAGCTGATGACATGCACAGTGGTGCCTGTTCTGGGAATTGGTGTAGCTGCCAGCTGCAGTTTTAGATGTTTTCTGCCCTGGGCAGAACCTGGAGCTGGCCTAACCTGGAAATCCTGCTGCTTTTCTGCCTGTGGAGCAGCTGGGAGCAAGGACAAGCTGGGTCAGCCCTGTGCCTCCCACAACTGATGGGTGCAAGGAGGGCACTGGGACTGTTTCCTGCCAGCCCAGGGCCTTTGGGGATGGCTGGGTATCCCTGGGCCACAGCAGCTCTGATTCTGTAGCTTTGTCTGGTTTTTAAAACGAAAGGAAAAGCTATCAAAGGTCTGTGATTTCTCCTTTCTCTTTCTAGCTACTCTTACCTATGACACCCTCAGGTTTGAGTATGAAGACTTCCCTGAGACCAAGGAACCCGTTTGGATCCTCGGCCGGAAATACAGTGTTTTTACAGGTATTTTGTGTGCACAGTGCAGTGTTTTAAAGGCTCCAGAGGACTTTGGTAGTGCTGCACTTGAGTTTTAGCTGCCATGCTTCTGTCTGTCTGGCCATTTCCTTGGACTCTGGAATATTTTTGTGCAGAAAGTTACCATATGGAAGTTGTTGGGACGTGTCATGGAGCCCAGGGGTAGAAAAATGCTTTGCTGCTTCAGAATTTGCCTGTGGCCATAGTGTCTTTGGGCTGATTGCAGCTATTTTGGGGAGGGGAAAGGAAGTTCTTTGTGCACAGCAGCACTGCCCTGTTCCTCAGCCAGACTCTGCCTCTCTGGGCCTGCAGATTGTGAGGAGCAGAGTTCCTTTGGGGAAGGTGAGTGGGAGGTGGATTTAGCTGTCCTGGTGCCACCCTCATGTGTGTGCTTTCCATGCTGAACACTTTTCAGAGAAGGAAGAGATCCTGTTGGATGTGACCTCTCGACTTTGGTTCACCTACAGAAAGAACTTCCCTGCTATTGGTATGTAGTCTGGAGGAATCTGAAGAGATGCTGGAAATGATTATAATGCAGTGATCCCTAATAAAACAGTCCCCACAAACATGACATCATTTCCATGCATAAGAGTCTGAAATGTGCTTCATCTAATTGATTAGACAGACTTTTTGTTTATCTGATAATGAGAATTCCTCATCCCCTGGCTAGGAGGGATAGCAGTGGTTTTTAAAAAGGCACAAGGAGAAGTTTGGGAAGCCTGCTCTTTTTTAGGCAACATAGGAGGATTTTTTTGTACTTCATCACATCCTACATCAGTCTAGTGTGAAATATTATTGAATGATGGTCTTGGGCCTGAAGTGGATTAAAATGATGAAACTTAGAGAATGATACAGAAATTGCTGCCTTTGTGCATCTGCTCCAGACTCAGCGTGGGGGTTTTGTTTGTCTAGGGGGAGTTAGGTGCCTGAAGTGTTTGTTACACACAGCAGCTGTAGTGATAGGGGGGATATTTCCCAGTGAGCTCAAAGGAGGATGTCTTGGTTCCTTAAGATATTCTGCATGGTCTCTTCTGGGGTTTGGGTGCAAGGTGTATCAGGGGAGATCTAAGACAGGTAAATGGGATACCAAGGCCTAGCCATGTCCCCCTTCTGTCACTGTCATCCCCAGCAGTCAGTGGGAAAGGAACATGGCTCAGGTTTGGAAAAGACTTTTTCCTAACTGGTCCTTCTGGCTTGTGCTGTTCTTTCCCTGCTGGGAAGCCCTCTGCTTCACAAGCTCTGAGACATCTTTGATGCAGTTTAATCCCTTTAAATTCATGCTTGTGCACCATAGTTAAACATATGTTTCAGATTTAAGGATTAGCACATGGCTCACAGACAATTTTGGTTTCTTTGTGACTCATTAAAGGCTGTGGGGTGAAGACAGACCCCATTTTCTGAGTCATTTCCCATTTACACCATAGATATGATCTGCATGTCATACACTAAACCTTTTTCAGTATTTTTTTCTCCCAGTCATCCCTGTTACTGTTCATCCCTTCCCTCTGTGCTAGTTTACTTAAATATTGTAAGGTTTAGGGAACTGTCTAATGTTAATTTTGTAAAGCATTATCACTTTTGGAATTTGTACATGTTATGAATTACTGGTAAAATTATAGAAGACAACTGGTGACCATGCAGAAGCTGATTAAATAGTGCTCTAGGTGATTTTTCTTCCTGTTTGGGACCAAAAGAAGAAAGCAGTATTACAAAGACTTGCAGAAGCTGTGCCCAGGCACAGTTTGCCTCCTGTGATCACACTAAACATTTGATCTCTGTTATTTGTAGTAACAGCCAGAGCTGCAGTGGAGGAGCAGCAGTTTCCTTTGGAAGGTCTGTCAGGGAAATGCTTCCAGCCTTGTGTCATTTGTCTTAGACTTTCCAGCATGAGCTGATATCCAGCTTTCTCCAACAATATATGGGATGTGTCTTTTTTTTCACTGCTTGGGTAGATTTTTTTTTTTAGCTGGTGCCTTTTTTTGTTCACTTTGAAATCTTATCTATAGCCACTTCTGATGTGGAAATTCCCTGGGATTGGTTTGTTCTACATGGTGGGTTGCCTTCTCAAGATGAGGATTACAAGAGTCATCTTTAACAAGCACCTTTGTGTAGAAATATGTCTGAATAGGGCTGAGAGTCTGCAGCCAGGCTCAAGGGCTGTTGTGCTGCTGAGAAATTCAGCTCTCTCTTGGGTTGTTTGAATTTCCCTTGCAATTTTTTTTCCCCTTTCAGTTAGTGCTAGAGGAGTTTATCTGTTTTTAAGGGATGCCACTCAGTTACTCATTGATAACCCCATTTTTGGTTCTCAGCCTTTGGTGTGTGAGCTAAGCTAGTCCTCATTCCCTGCCTCGTTTCTTGGTGATCCTGCTGCCCATTCATTCTTCTCCTTCTTGGCACTGTCTTACCATTCATTCCCTGGTTGTTTTGTGTCCTTGTTTCCAGGAGGAACTGGTCCCACCTCTGACACGGGCTGGGGCTGCATGCTGCGCTGTGGCCAGATGATCTTTGCTCAGGCCTTGGTCTGCAGGCATCTGGGAAGAGGTAAAGCAGTGCACAGCCCACACTGACTTCCAGGGCCATGTGCTCACACGAGTGCAGCACTTGGAAGAACAGAGATAACCAGGACACAGCTGGGAATTGCTGAGGATTCTGTAACTTCAGTCTTCTCAAGTTCAGGGCTGTTGAGAAAGTAGTCTGCTTGGAACTCTCCGGGGATATTTGTATTTTCTGATTTTATGTTTGTTTGTTTACTTGCTTTTCTATGGGTGATGGTCCTTTATCCCAGCTGTAAGAATGCTTTCTGTTATTTTAAAATTAGCCCTTTACTGTTGGGAATGCCTCAGATGCTTAGTAATGATATAACAATGTGAAAATTGAGTTGGTCAATAACACAGGAAGAGAACTGCAGTGTCCAGCCTCTGGTTGCTAATAAGTACCATGTTTATTTCATATATCCTTTGTCTGTTCTAGACTGGAGGTGGATAAAAGGGAAGAGGCAGCTGGATAATTACTTCAATGTTCTTAATGCCTTCATTGACAAAAAAGACAGCTACTACTCCATTCACCAGATAGGTAAGAAGAAAGAAATGCTCAAACATAGCAAATGGACCAAGGAAGGCTCTCACATTGATATAAACTTCCCTGAAAAATAAGAGAAGCCTGTTCCAGTGTTTCCTGTGAGGTGTTAAGGCATATCTTCAGTGAACAGAACTCAGGTCATAGGGATGGTCTAGTGATCAAACACTGGGTACAGCTGCTTCTGAGGCAACACTGCCCTTTGAACTTCTGTGCTGCTGCATTTTGGGGAAAGGATTTCCTTTGCAGTCCTTCAGGATGTGTTTCTGACCCCCGTGAAACAGTAAATACTGCTGATTCAATAATGTTTCCAAGTGAGAATTCTTCTCTATTAAGTACAATTAGGAAGGGATGCAGTGTGGGTGAGGTTATTGACTACATTTTTCTGGTTTTTTGTTGTGATGCAGCCCAGATGGGAGTCGGGGAGGGGAAGTCCATAGGCCAGTGGTACGGACCAAACACGGTTGCACAGGTGCTCAAGTAAGTGCTGCCCTTCTCCTTTTCTCTGTTCAGCCAGGCTGTGGGGCTGGTTGGTGTGTGGTAACTGAACTGACAGGGTTCTGTCTGGCTTTGGAGCATGGGCTGCCTTTAATAACACCTTCTCTCCTCTCACCATCCTCCCCTCACATTGGTAGATGAGCAGGTGGCTCCCCAGAATAGGCTGGAATTGCCTAACAGCAGCTTTCCCAGGTCAAAGCACATTTCACATCATGATTGATAACACCAGTCTCTCCCCATCCACCTTCTCCTCTCTAATACACCACCCCATTTGCCTTGTAGGTGTATTAATCCTTCATTACTTACTTGTTTTTAATTTTCCTGTAGAAAGCTTGCAACTTTTGACACGTGGAGTTCCCTGGCAGTACACATAGCCATGGACAACACAGTGGTGATGGAAGAAATCCGTAAGTATCACGTGGAGGTAGGATGGGGCATATCCTCAGCAGCATGAGCCTTGAAAAAAGCTGGAGAGCACAAGAAGCATGAAGCACATCTCCTGTCTTTGAGAAACTGTTTCCTGTGAGGGAGGTGAGGCCCTGGCACAGGTTGCCCAGAGAAGCTGTGGCTGCCCCATCCCTGGAAGTGTCCAATGCCAGGTTGGACGGGGTTTGGAGCAACCTGGGATAGTGGAAGGTGTCCCTGCCCATGGCAGGGGGTGGAACAGGGTGAGCTTTAAGTCTGTGCCAAGCTCTCTTCTGCTTAAACTGGACGCAGATATGTTCATACACAGTGCAGGACTGCCACGAGCTTTGCCTGATGAGGAAACCTGCAGTGACACCCCATTCTGCAACAGCCCTGGCTTGGCAGCTAATTTCAGATCATCTGGACAGGCTACTGCAACAAAAGAACCTGTTTTAACAGGAGAAATCACTACAAATAATGACTTTGAGTTTCCTCAGAACCCCTGGTAACTATGTCTGTGCATGAGATGCACACATACACCTTCTCTCTCCTTGAGGAACAATATAGGGAGGAGCTGCAAACTTCTGTGCAAGTTGTCTCTCTTCCTGAGGCTTTAGATCAAAGTCCTATTTCTTCTAAATTTGGGTGTAATATTGTCCTCATTCAGCTGGGTTTGAAGCTCTCAGTAGTGAACAAACACTGAGTTGAAATGGATGGTGGTTAAGGTGTTGGTTTACATCGTGTCTTACCTGCTACAGTGTCCTGGCATTCAATTTAGGCTGGGAATAAATTAAATGAGCCTCTGGCATTTTGTCCAACTGCCTTGGCTTCATAATTCTTTAATCATGCTGTGGGTTTCTTTGGGGCTTGGGTTGTTTGTTTGGGTTTTTTTTTTCCACACGCCCAGCCAATAATTAAATTGGCCAGTGAGACAGGTAGGCTTGGAGTTGTTTCTGGACCAGAATTTACATAACCTGTGTGCATTACAGCCTGGCTGTGTGTTTGTCAGGCCTTTAGGATGAGGATGCAGAGTGCTTACATCATGTGTATGCCCTGAGGAGTTCTGCTGCCCCATATCTTAAGAGGCAGAGCTCATGCTGAAATTGCAGAGTTTAATGATCATACTGCTTTAGGTCTGTAAAGTAGCTTGTGAATGGTCCCCAATAAAATTTATGAAGGTTTTTGTGAACTTCAGGAAAACTATAACCACTCCAGACAGATGCCATGTTTTTATCTTGCTACAGCACTTAATTACAGGTGAATATTTCCTGTATAACTCATAATGCTGTCCTCATTTGGTTCATTCATTTCCTCTGTGAACTCCTCCAGAGCTGGACACCCCAGAACTTTCCTTTTTCTGCCTACAAGCTTTTTGAATTCAGGACAGTTGTCTGACCTGCTAAATAACTCATCCAGCTTTGTTGGCACAGGTGGTTGCTCACCTTTCTGGAAGAATTTGCATTTTCAGTTGGTAGCTGTGAGCACGAGGTGCTGTGGCACGGGCTTGGTGTGAGCTCAGCTGAGGCTGAGCCCTGCACTCACATCACACAGCCCCAACACTCGACCTCTTCAAGCTCTTCTTGGGTTTAAGTGCTGTAGGCTTTGGGTAAAGAGCAATTGTTGATGAGAGGAATGACTCAAGGTGTGCAAACAGAGTCCTGATGGTTTGTGCTCCTGTTCCCTTTCCACAGGGAGGCTGTGCCAGTCCAATGTGCCGTGTGCTGGAGCTGCAGCCTGCCCTGCCCTGGAGCCAGATGTGCTCTATAATGGGTGCCCAGAGGACGTGGGGCTCAGGGAGAGGCTCACCCTGTGGAAACCGCTGGTGCTGCTGATACCTCTCCGCCTCGGGCTCACAGAGATCAATGAAGCCTATATTGAAACACTAAAGGTAGGGAATCTGGAGCTGAATTCCTGCTGGGGTGGTGCTTAAGGATCCTGTTGTGAATGAAGTAGTAACTCAGAAGTAATTGCAAAAGAAAAATATGTCTAGAGACAATCCTTGTCAGAGGTCAGGATACAGGTTCTTGCAAGCTGTAGTCAGGAAAATAGCGGGGCTTGAGGGGTTGGGCCTTTTTTGGTTGTTTATTTCTTTTTCTTTTGAGGATATTACTTCACAGCTTAAATCTTCAGCCCCTCTTTGACTGCAGATGGTACCAACCTGCTGAAGCCTTTCTTCAACACCTGCTTGGTGTTAACCTGAGTGTTAGTTAGCCACGGGGAGTGTGCAACACTGTATTCAGATGCTGAAGTTTGTGCTGCAGACTGAGGCTAAGAGCTGTCAGGTGGTTGCAGGTTGGAGTATTGAGAATTTAGGGTGTGCACAAGACAGGATGCACAATGCTAGCAAGCTTTGAGCTTGGGTAAGAGACCTCCAGATTCAGATTAGTGGGAGGTTACTTCCCTTAACTCAGTAGATCATGCTTGGCTGTTCCAGGTAGATAAGGAACTCAAACAGTTTCTGAATGATTGTTCCCTCCTGAGAGCACTGTTGCAACCTGATGACAACTCCAGGGATCTTGCCACTGACTGCAGCAGAGCTAAGACATGCCCATACAAAGTCCTGGAGTAGTGCAGCTTCTTTCATTTGGTCCACCTGTCTATTCCTGTCAGCAGCTAAAAGTGTTTTTGAGCTGTTTCCATGTTCCTAGAAAGCCCTGTGTTGCAGCCTGATGGAGATTTTTCTCTAGAAATTGCTGGTTTTGCTGCTAGAATTGCTGATTTTCCACGTCCCTGTCCATCTTTCCCACTGCATTTCTGGATGTTTGCCTTTGTTCCCACCTGCTGTTTCACTGTCTGTCAGCTGTGTGTTTTCTGTGTTGCTTTTCCAGCACTGCTTCATGATGCCCCAGTCCCTGGGAGTGATCGGAGGGAAGCCAAACAGTGCTCACTACTTCATTGGCTATGTAGGTGAGTGCCCAGAGGACTGCAAAGATAGTCCAGAGAATCTCCTCCTGGCTAAAAAATGTTTATGGGGTGGCACAGCTCTCCTGCTTGGCCTGTGGTGCATGCTGCAGGGTTCTTCTTTCCTGCTGGAAGTGTGGAAGGCTGCTGTGGGCTGAACCCCTCACCTGAGTGATACAGATTTGAACAGTAGCCATAAAATTCCAATGTGTAACACTAAATCCTATCTGTGGAGTGCATAGAGTCTGCTTTCTGCATTCAGAGCTGACCTCCCTCTGTGGCTTGGCTGGATTTAACTGTCCTGTAGGTGTTCCTCAAACTCTACCCTCTTATTACTCCAATCCTTCCCTCTGCTTTCCTCTCTGCCAGAGACCTCAGATTGTGCTTTAGATTTCTGGGGTCTATTTGAGCTCACCCAGGAAGGGATGAGCAGGAACAATACCCAAATAGTGCCTGAGCCTCAATCCTAGGATTGTCACATTGTCACAGTGGAGTGGCCTCTGTGGTTGTGCTGGCACCTGTGCCTGGCTGAGAAGCATTTGAGGAAGTGGCTGAAAGCAAAACATCCCTGGAATGTGGATTCCTCTGTGTGGTTATGAGAGCTGGCTCTGCCATTGCTCTTCCTCCTCTTTCTATGTCACCACTTCTCAACTTCTGGCATGGTACTTCCTGTTGATGTGTCCTTGCCTCTGTGCCCAGGTGAGGAACTCATTTACCTGGATCCCCACACCACGCAGCCGGCGGTGGAGCCCGGTGACAGCGGCTGCCTCCCCGACGAGAGCTTCCACTGCCAGCACCCTCCCTGCAGGATGAGCATCGCCGAGCTCGACCCCTCCATTGCCGTGGTGTGTCCTGTTTCCTCCTGGTCCCCATCACCCCCAGGAGCAGTGCTGGGCTCCCTCTGCTCCACAGGGAGCTGGCAGAGGCAGTGGCGATGGGCTGCCGTGCTCTGCAGCGCTCTGGGCAAGTGCTGCCCTGGGTTTTGGTGATACTGCTAAAGCAGCTCCTCAGACAAAGAGTGGCTTGTCCCGGGGAAATCCCCCTTGCATGGCAGTTAAATACCATTGCTCATGGAGCAGCGTCATTCTCTCAGGTTTGTTTTGGGTTTTGATTCCAGCCTTTCGAGGGGCAGATCTGAATCCATTCCTGAATCTGCATGATGACGTGCTATGGCTTGTTTTCTGTTGAACCTGAGATGCCTGCCCTTTGTTCCCTTTGTTCCTCCTGGTTTTCCTTCTGCAGTAAAGGAAATATTGATGATTGATGAGCACTTGGGTAGCCTGGACACATCAAGCCCTTGTAGAGTGTTCAGTTTAACAGGGCACTGTGAGGCACATTTTTAAAGCAAGGCAGTCAGGAGTAGTAGCTGCTCTCCCAGTCCTGATCATGTTACTTGGTGTTGATACAGGGCCTTAAGTTTGAAATTATCAACCTAAAATATAGAAGATAAAGTATTTTTTTTCTTTTTTTTCAGGGCTTTTTCTGCAACACAGAGGCAGACTTTAATGACTGGTGCCAGCAAATCAAAAAGGTTTGTGTTTATAGATCTGGTCAGACATTGGAATAGGCTCCCCAGGGAGGTGGTAGAGTTCCCATCCTTGGAAGTGTTCAAAAGGCATTTGGATGTGGAACTTGGGGACATGGTTTAGTGGTGATGTTGGCAGTGCTGGGGGAATAGTTGGATTCAAAGATCTTGGAGTTATTTTCCAACTTTAATGAGTCTCTGATTCTCTATCCCTGGGAAAGGAATATCAGGTATTGTCGTGTTTCCAAACCACTGCACAGAGACCACGTTCTCTGTAGCATGACCCCATTTTAAGCATATAAAATAGTTCAATAAACTACCAAAAGGAGCATAACTCTGAAATCCTGTTGATGATGTGATTCAAAAGCTTTGAAAAGCATTTTTCCAGCTACAGTGAAGTCCCAACAGATCATGATCACCCCTGAAGTGCATCAGCAATGCAGAGTTGTTGGTTCTCATGGCTCTGCTCTGTCTCCACAGCTGTCCCTGGTGAGAGGAGCCCTGCCCATGTTCGAGCTGGTGGAACGCCAGCCCTCACACTTCTCCAACCCCGATGTCCTGAACCTCACACCAGGTGAGGCCACACAGGGAGGGAGAGCTGGTCCCTTTGGGTTTCTGGAAATCATGTGGAATTACATAATGATTTCTAGTATGTTCCTGTTTCACCTAGAGTTTAATCTGGAGCTCTTGGGTCAATTGATGTCGTTCTTTGGCTTTCAGCTAGAGGTTTGCAGATCCCACAGTGTCTCAGAATGATTTTTAGAATAATCTGTGAGTGGTGATGGTGACTGAGCAGAAGAAAAAACAAGCTCATGGGCTGTCATGGTAGTGTGACTCTGTGGTTTCTAAAGGGATGTTTGGAGGAATCAAAAGTGTACAGTGAAAAGGCTGAAAACTGAGTTTGTAGGTAATGAAAATGCTCCAAGACAGGGCTGGTCACACTTAGTTCTAGCATAAGGCACTCCTTCCTGGCATGTACCACTACCAGTGGGAAAAAGGGCAGGTGCTGGGCACTAATCTTGCCTGTCAGGCTCTGCTTATCACATTAATTACATGCACAAACATTGCAGGAGATAAAGCCATTGGCTGCTTCTGCCAAGAGCAGTGAGTGTGTGGGCAAGCCTACCCTGTCACCAGGTATCAGGCAGCCTCCTGGCAACCTGCACCCTGCACTTCTGGTGTCTGTGTTTTTCTCTCTCTCCCTCTCTCTCCCCCTTTCCTTCCTTAAAAGCCTTCATTATCACACTGTCCTTTGCTTTTAAGAGTGCTTAATTTCCTTAAACTGTCAATTAATCCTTGCCTGTCTTAAGTTGTCCCTAATGTTTCTTTCCTACTCTTAAAAATGTTCTTGTAATGGACTACTTGTCCTTCTCCCTCTTCCCTGGCTTGTAGAGCTTCTCCCATCTGCCACAGCCATTCCACTTCCATTGGTCCTGTCTCTCTCTAGGAATATTTGAACTTTGAGGGCCTAAAGGGGCTCCAGGAAAGCTGGAGAGGGCATGCAGTGACAGGACAAGAGGGAATGGCTTCCAACTGCCAGAAGGCAGGGATAGATGGGAAGGAATTCCTCCCCTGTGAGGGTGGGGAGGCCCTGGCAAAGGTTGCCTAGAGAAGCTGTGGCTGCCCCTGGATCACTGTAAGTGTCCAAGGCCAGGTTGGATGGGGCTTGGAGTAACCTGGGATAGTGGAAGGTGTCCCTGCCCATGGCAGGGGGTGGGACTGGATGAGTTCTAAGGTCCCCATCCAACCCAAATCATTCTGGGATTCTGTAACTGTCCAGCCTGAATTAATAAAAGTTGCTCCTTTACTTCCCCCTGTGCTAAAGTTGCTTCCCTGTTATGTGTGAGCTCATTCCTCACTATAGTGTTGGAAGGTTGGAGAGGTGGGATCAACATTACCTTTCCTCACAAAGTGGACTGTACTAATTGCTTTTGGGAGAGTGTCTGTTGTAATTACATTCCCTAACAGTCGCACCAAAAGCAACTATAGCAGAAACTATTCTCTAATACATAGGGGTAAATGTATCTCTTAATTGGGACAGAAATCTTCATGGATATTACTCCAGACCTGGGCACATTCTCCTGTTTTGAGCCTCTTGAGTCTCAAACAGTCTCCTGCTAATGCAGAGCTGGGGCGCAGGAAGGTTGTACAAAACAGTGGCAGCAGAAATGTGTTTGGATCTGTGAAAGATGACACGCTTCTGTGCTCCATGTCATTCTCTCCAGTGCATTTTCTATACCACTGACATGTTCTTACCCTCCTCAGAGCCCTCACTTGGGTTTGTCACTGAGTCTTGGCACTTGGCACTCAAATTGTGATGCCCTCCAGCTGCTGGTCTCGCTGACAGTCACAGCATCCCACTGAGGCAGCGCTTTCTTCTTCTCTTCCAGACTCCTCTGATGCCGACAGATTGGAAAGGTTCTTTGACTCCGAAGATGAAGACTTTGAAATCCTGTCCCTTTGAAAACAAATAGGAAACTGACTCTGCAAATTTGTGTATGTGTGGGGAGAAGGGGGGAGGGAAGCTCCTTCGAGAGCCTGGGGCTACCGGTTTTCATAGGCGCTTGCTGCCATCCCTGCCTCCTGTCCATCCTGGCATTCCGTGCAGCCTCGGAGCGGAGCGCGCAGTGTCTGCCGTGGGATGAAGGACCGAGAGGGTGTTACAGCCTCACACTGGCTGCAGCTGCAATTTCTCAGCAGCAAATAGTTGCTGGAAGTGGATGCAGTGGTGCTTAGGAGTTCAAAGCCTATCTGTTACATCAGCAGGTCAGCTGGGCCTTCCAGGGGAGGCACGGAAATCGTTAGAGCGCTGAATCCTTCCATGGGGACTCCCCTCTGAAGCTTAAGTAGAGCCCACCCTTCATTTAGCAGGAGAAACGTCCAGTTAATGCCTTTAGCAGCTTCCCTTCTCACTGGCCAACCTGGACTGCAGCTCACAATGCCAGGGAACAGCAGCCATGGCCCACAGACAGCTGTGAAGCCTCTGGAGTGCAGGTCCCTATGGTACAACTCCTGTTCATGCTCTGCTGGACACTCAGCACTACCTCTCCTGTTCACACCCTATGGAAAGGGAATTGAGGGAACCTCTAAGTGACTGGGAATTCAATAAGTGAAGTGTGGAGCAGTGCTGTACTGGGGAGGAGCATCTCAATCCCAGTGTAAATAACAGAAGGAATGGAAGAATAGAAAATGTGTGTGTTCCTCAGTGAGTCAATCCATGTGCTTCTACAATGGGATAGTCTCTACAGCAAATACCTTCAGGAAAGCTGCTTTGAGCAGAAAACTGAATTCCACAGCCCTGGAAAAAAAGAGTCCAGAGCTGGGAGAGGTAAAACAGGGCAGCAGAGATCTGCCAGACATGTGCCAGGCTTCTGCCTATCCCCCAGTGTGCTGGCGTGGCAACTAAGGAGTGATGCTGTCCTGCCAAAAACCCAAGCTGTAAAACCTCTTGAGGTGCCCTGGGTGGGCTGGTCAGCAGTTCCTCCAGCTACTCCTGTCAGAAATTCCCTTTCCAAAGCAGAAGAGGTGCCTGAAGGCCAAGTAGGTTTCCAAGTGTCAGTACCTTACTTCTGCCAGCTCCCCTCCCTGCCGAGTGTGCCCAGAGGTGCTGTAGGAGCTAACCTGGAGAAACCCGTCAGGTAACCATCCCAAGAAGGGCAGAATGCCTTGGGAAGGTCCAAATATACTGGAAATTTTACTTTAAGATGGTAGCTCTGCCTAGGGCCCTTCTCCACAGAGAGAAAGGTAACCCATGGAGGAGAGCTGTCTCCATGCACACTGCAAGGGAAGCTGCTGCCATAGTTTCCTTGGGGCGTGCTGCACTCTGCAACCCTGTTTACAAGGCTTTGGTTCGTGCATTCAGGTTTGGAACCTGTCAGATGATGGTGGTGTGCCTAAGGGTGGTGCCACCAGGCTAGAAGTGACCTGTTTCCCCTGTGACTGACCTACTGATGCTCTAACTGTCCCTGTGATACCCGAAAGCAGAGGTTTGAACTGGGAACCACAATGCTTCTGTCACTAAATTATTATTTGCTGCTTTCTGCCTGCTTCTCCTCTTCTCTCTTGTAGTCAGGGGAAGAGGCAGCAGAGGAAGTGGGGCTGTGCTCCATTCATCTGCTTTCAATTTCTATCTGAATAAACAGATGTAAAGTCTTTGCCTGTCCTGATGTCCTTGCACACGTTGAAGGAGGTGGTGGGTAGCATGCAGTATACCAGAAGAGTCCAGTGTGTAGAGGGGCTCCAAGGGAGCTGGAGAAGGACTTTGGACAAGGGCCTGGAGGGACAGGACAAGGGGGAATGGCTTCCCACTGCCAGAGGACAAAGTAAGACAGGATCCTGGGAAGAAATTCTTCCCTATGAGAGTGGGGAGGCCCTGGCACAGGTTGCCCAGAGAAGCTGTGGCTGCCTCAGCCCTGAAGGGTCTAAGGCCAGGCTGAACCGGGCTTGAAGTAACTTGGTCTAGTGGAAGGTGTCCCTGCCCATGGAAAAAGATGATCCTTAAGACCCCTTTCCAACCCAAATCAGACTATGATTCTACTGTTTATTTCATGTTCATGGTTTTATGTCTAAGGACAGCTCTGCCAGACAAGATTTTACATCAGTGTTAACACAACCCCAATAACAGCTAAGTTCAGCTGTCTTAGATCTTTAACAGGTATTTCTGGCTTTTCAGTGTGTTGTCTTGTCAGGGCCTGATGCAGGACTGCAGGGGCTCACCTCCTTCACCAGGAGGGTCTGGCTGCCAAGTGCTGGGCAGCTGTGGAGGGAGAGCAGCAGCTTTTTTCCATTGTAGCTGATGCTTGTATTAGCAATTTTGTTTTAAATATTTACCTTCCTCTCTCTGCTCATGAATCAGTTCAATCTGCCTCTCTCTGAGTTAGAGAGGATTTAGTCTGTGGAGACCAGAGCAGTCTACCTACTGGAAGGTGAGTTAAACATCCAGCAGAGAGACCTGAACTCTCCTGGCCATACCCATCTCTCAGTGTCCCTTGCAAATGATTCACAATCTAGTTTGTACTGGTGATTTAGGTGATTCATAGCTGGTTTCAGACCACATCTTGGACAGTCTAAAATAATTGATGTGCCTCTTGCCCTCCAAACTGGCCTTCCTATGAACTAATCCATCTATTTCAGGCTCCTACCTGCTCACAGCTGTCCAGCACTGCACAGCTGAGGAGAAGGCTTGAATTCACCTCTCCCTTTTTCCACAGCTCTAGCAAACAGTTTTCCTTGGATTTAGTGCCTGAACTGCAGCACTTTCACCTCCCATATATCCTCCTGGAAGATAAATGATCATACTGAAAAAAATGCCCTGTGCCAAATGCTTAAAAGAATAATTTATTAGCAAATCCTCTACAAAATGGTTTTGAGCATGGAGGGGTGCATTTACTAGACAGGAAGAATGATCAGAAAGATGGCAATTCCCCAAAAATGGGAACTGTGTGTCCAGGGATGGCTCTGGGCTCCACACCCACATCTGCACTCCAGGACTGGAGCTGGAACAAGAGCTCCTGCTTGGGAGAGGGAGGTTTTGACAAGGAATTGGATACATGCTCATGGCCTACTCTTTAAAAAAATGCACAAAGGACTATGCAGGACAGGAGGGAGGAGGAGAATGATGACAAGGACATCAGCAGCATGTTGGACCCAAAAGAATACACAGGATCTAAGCTGTAGCTGCTGGGATGTCACAGAGTCATCCAAGTGCAGAAGATCCAAGAAGTGACCTTTCCCTTATTCTTTTAGACCTGTATGAAGTTTCATTTCCAGAGTTCTCCCAAAGGTTTATTCTGAACCTCCTGCATAGTTTCCTCTGTAATGGACTTGATTTCTCTGTGCAAGTCTTCGATGCTCTTTGAGGCATCCACTGTCTGTTTCCAAGACAACAAAAATACAGGACAGATACAGACAATACAGAAATGTGTTACTAGACACCAAAAAATAAGAAAAACCTTGTTGTTAACATCTGCTTAATTCCCCCATTACTCAGTATTGTCACTCTAATTACACCTCCTCTCTGCAGTTTCTGGAGTGGATTAGGGAAAAATCAGTACATGCAGGAATAGACATTCAAGAAGTAAACGTGAGGGTGGGTGAAGGGAAATAGAAGAAACAGCTGCTGCCTGTTGTTTGCTGACAGTCTTTGGGGTGTGTGACAGAGGCAGGTAAACTAGGGATTCATCCCAGGTGCACAAAGAGCTGACCAGGGTGTCCTGGAACATGGAAGTGCTCTCTCTGCCACATCTCACAGTGCCCCTAGCTGGTCCCCAACCTGTCCCGCTGGGCAGAAGGGGGAGCACAGGCAAAATTTGGGAGCTCTCACTAGAGACCCACATGACAAGCCCATCTGAGTTATTTCCTCACCTTCCAGTTTAGGGTCTTGTCCTCCATCAGGCAGTAGAAGGACTGAAGAACTTTTTCTTGGAAGGAGCTGGTCTCATAACGTTCATGTCCAAAGTTCCCTCGTTCTGCTGCTTCCTCTGGGCTTAACTGCAGAAACAGGATCAGGTCTGGCTTTGGGAGTCCAACGTCAGGCTGTTTGCACCAGTCCAGGCAGAAGTTCTGTCCCAAGCAAAGACAACAGAGTTTGAGGTGAGACACAGACAAGGAAAGCAGCAGACTGGCTGGAGAGTGAGGTGGGAAAAGAACAGCCAAGGACAGCAGGAATTGCAACCCAAAACACTCGGCACAGGCTACAAACTGAAAAGGTGATATCCCAGCTTACCACGTGGGAATTCAGCCCTGGTAATTTGGGGGTGAGCAGGTTTTGTCAGGTGTTCAGCACCTCTTGTGCCCATTTAAGTCTGAGACAGCTTTTCATGCCTCTTCTGCAGAGCCCACCTGAGCTCGACCAAGGCTCAGCAGCCTGAGCAAGTACAGAGTCTTAAATATTAACTCCCAGAATCATTCTCCAGAGTCACACAGGTCAGCTTCCAGTCCAGAAGTCAGTCCAGATTTACAAAAAGTCACCAAGTAAGTTTCTCTGCTTGTTCTGGGGAAGGGCAGACCCATGTTAGTACCCGAGCTAAAACTTCCATCCCTCATTTCCAATCCTCATTTCCCAGAATGGCCCCTGGGCCACTCACACCAACAGCCTCTACCTGGAGCTGCTTCCCCAGACAGAGAGAGGGGCAAGGGCTGCTGCAGGTCCCACTCACCCCTTTGGCACTGGTGAAGGCCACTCCAGAGAAGGCGTATCTGTCAACCACAACCGTGATCCCTTGATGCAGTTTCTCCTTTATCATGGGTCTGAAGCCATGTGGGAGATAAAATAAGAAAGTTGCAACTCCTTTATAGCAACAGAAATGAAAGGAGTTCATCTAAAACTCCAAGTATGTCATCATTGAAGGAGATCACTGGCAGGCCAGCTGTGATGCAGATGGCAGGTGAAGAGCTGTTTGTATTCTCCACCAGGCATTGATCAAAAACCCTTTCATGACACCCAAATTCAGAGTGCCAAGTGCTGGGCACTGCTCTAGGCAGCTCCAGGGCTGACAGGCAAGATCACAGATATGAACTGTGTTGACATGAACAGCTTAGTCCTTTTCCCTTTTTAGGTGGTGCAGTGGATTTTGTGATCCGCTCTGCCACCATTATTCACAACAGTTCTTCTTAGAGCTCACTTATCTGCCTTCTGTTCTCCCAGCTTAACTGGCACTGCCACTACAGCAGAACCAGGAAAGCTTTTCTGTAAAATGAGGACATTTTGAAATCTGTATTTCCAGGTAAAAACAACAGCCATAACTGATTTCCCCACATCCACCCACAGACTCTGTGACTAAAGCAAGGACAGCCAGTTAGGGCTGAACGTAGCCTTTGGCTGGAGGGGAAATTAACCACTGTCACTCACAGGGACTGCCTGTCAAAGCAAGGTATCTTCAAGAAAGAGAGTAAATTCACAGTCTAGACAAGTTCAGTTTCAGCTTCCCAGTTCTTTAATCCAGTACAGCACAGCAGTTGGAAATATGGCACCACTAATTCCAAAAAAACAAGCTGTGGGATCTGATCTAAGATTACAAGGGCAGTGTTAGATGGGATATTGGGAAGAAATTCTTCCGTGGGAGGGTGGTGAGGCCCTGGCACAGGGTGCCCAGAGAAGCTGTGGCTGCCCCTGAATCCCTGGAAGTGTCCAAGGCCAGGCTGGACGGGGCTTGGAGCACCCTGGGATAGTGGAAGGTGTCCCTGCCCATGGCAGAGGTTGGAACTGGCTGGGCTTTAAGGTTTCCTCCAACTCAAACCATTCTGGGATTCTATCATTAAATCCAAAGCTGTAAGAGTCCTTAAGACACAATTTCCAGCCTGTTCTCCTGTCTTAACAGGATCACATTCTTGTACTTTCTGTACCCACTGCAAGCTCAAACCCTGGGCGATTCAACACCCCACACATTTTTGTTTTAAAACTGAACAAACATCATCTTTACACGTGTTCCCAGCGGTTGGCAGAGAAGAGCAGGTGAATGGTGTGGTCCTCCAGGTTCTTCTCCTTCACCAGGTAGGAGCTGATCAGCTGCCCAATCTCTGTGGTTCTGTCTGTTGGAGAGAGAGGGAGAAGATGGAAAGGCTGCCCCAAACTGCTCTTCCCAGAGGGGTGTCCTTCTGTCTGTCTGTAACGGGTGGGAGGTTGGTCTGATCAGGGCAGGGTCTGTCTGTCTGTCATGGATGGAAGGAGATCAGTCCATCCAGGGTGGGGGTCTGTCTGTCACGGGTGGCAGGAGGTCTGTCCCGGGTGAGGGGTATATTTATTTGTCACGGGTGGGAGACGGTCAGTCCATAACGGGCTGGGAATCTACCTGCCTGTGACAGGTTAGGGGTAGGAGGTCGGTCCACGCAGGGACGAGGGTCTGTCTATCTGTCTGTCTGGGCTGGGAGGGGTCTATCCACCCGTTGCGGGTGAGGGACGGTCCCTCTGTCCGGGCGTGAGGGGGGGGTGTCCATCTGTCACGGGTGGGAGGCGGTCGGTCCGTCCAGGACGGGACGGCTCTATCTGTCAGGACCGGGGGCCCTCCCTCTGTCCAGGTGTGCGGGTCAGCCCAGAGCTCGGATGGGCCCCGGACGGCACCGAGCTCCCTCCCCCCAGGCCTCACCCGCAGCCGCGCCGTACCCGGGAAGCGGAGGAGGTCGGCGCGGTGCCCGGCTGCCCTCAGGGCCTCCACCAGCCGCCGGCCCTGCGTGCTCTTCCCGGCGCGATCCACGCCCTCCAGCGCGACCAGCGCCCCGCGCCGCGCCGCCATCGCCGCCGGCGCCCGCCCGTTCC
>VZTR01023406.1:24954-37688 GCA_013400775.1 Chaetops frenatus | reverse complement strand
TGACACTGTAATCTTGTCTACTCTTTTACTGAACCTAGACAACTCATTTTAACTTTGGTCTTCATGCTATACATAACAATTCTTACATAACTTTTAGAAAACTTCATTAAGAAATTTAATATTAACAAATCAATTATTTAAAATAGTTAAATTTATTTGAGTATCTAGATCAAGAGTATTACAGTTCATTTAAAATTGCAATAATCTCTCCCCAACAAGAGCTCCAGTTAACAATCATAAGTCTATAACTGAATTTAACTAAAAAGAAAAATGAAAAAACAAAAAGCTAAGCAATTACATCAAGAGCAGGGGAAAAAAGCAGCTATTAAATGTAGATGTTGGATGTGTTGCCTGAGTTACAGCTGGGGAGCTCTAATCAGATCAATGGACTTTTCTAACTATGGTATTAAAACTCTCAAGTCACTTTTAGGACTGGCTTCTCCTCAAAAATATTGATCTATAAATTAAAAAGGTAAATCAACCTAACATCTAGTCTGCATACAGCACTTTTGCATGGGAAGTGTGGCACTTAGAAATAAGCCTATGCAGATTCTTACCTCTGAAAGTACCTCTGAAAAGATCCCAAGGAACATTTAACGTTGAACTTAAGCTTGATTTCAATCTTCAGATTTCAGAAAAGGACCTGCCATAAGGGTCCCTCTATTCACTTAGCCAAAGACATTGCTGTTTAAAAGAATGTTTTGATAGCAAATGATTTTGATTTTTCCTAAGCATAGGAATTCCCCTAATTTTTGAAGACCAGTCTGACTGAAGTCTTCCAATGTAATTCCAGTTCCTTCCTCCTCAATACCAGTTGTAAATTCCTCTGCATCTGTTTGCCTGTTCCTTCTGCAACTTCACTCTCTCCCTTCATGCAAGCAATTAATGAAAATGTCAAATAACACTATACCAAAGGGAAGATGCTGTGAACTCAGTTTGGTCTGTCTCTCCTTGAAAGCACACCTTCGTTAAACAGCAGAAACATGATACTCAGAGGATCTGACAGAACTCTGTTCGGTCTTACCCTGTTTTAATTATGAAGATTATCAGTTTTGATGCCAAGATATATAATATCCAACAACAAGATTTGATTTATTTTTTTAATCCATTTTGGTGGCTCTTCATCATTTTATAAGTGTTCATATTGTTTACTTGATGGTTTGCTGCATTTCCTCTTGCCCCTTGAATTACAGTTAGACTAAATTACCAATCTGTAGTTTTCTGTCTAATCTTGCACAGTTTATATATTTTTTTCCTACCACTGGAAAGCTCTCTCATCCTCTTTGGATTCCCACAGATAACTATTAACTAGTTTGGAGTTCCAGACTGGTTGAGGCAAACACCTAGCTCAACAAGCCCTAACTCTCATAAAAGGGAATAAAGGTGATCTAGAAAATATTTCAAATGGTGGCGTCAAAACCCAAAAATGCATGAAGTCCAACACAGGAAACAGGACAGCACAGCTAAAATGAAGACATCTATCTAGCCTCTATTATTCACTAGCAGCCAACTCCTTCACTCTATAGATACCACCATCAGGATGGACCCAGCTGGAGCTCTGCCTGAACTGCAGCTGGACTGTGCAACAGATGATTGTGGCCCTGAGCAGGGACATTTCTTGGGATTTCAGGTTCCTTACCTGACACTGACAGATCCTGCCATGCCCAAAGCAGATTGTTAATCCACAACAGGCCCTTGATAAGTGACTGATAGTGTGGTGAATTAAAATTAGTGAAATACTGCTAATCCTTGTAGCTACTCAATATTATAAGCATTGTATAGATAATTCCTTTGGACATAAATCATTGTCCAAGTCTGAGACTGAGATTAGACCTACCCTCACCTTGGCTCCACAAAGAGTTTAGAAAGAAAGTGAGTCCCTAGATCACTGGTGCAGTTTTGCTAGTTTATTTTTGGGAATTTTAGTCAACACTGGGGCATGGAGAGATGTACTAGAAACAGGGTTTTTTTAAATTGTCCATGTCATTATTTTTTTGATACTCCATTATTTTCTGAAACTAATGACAATATGTTGGTAATTTGTTTCTTATGATGCCCACTACGTCCACATTCTCAGCTAGACTTTTTTTGTTAGGGGCAATTAAGTAGCACGCTTTCCTCCAGTTGTTTTCCATATCTTCTGCAGAGTGCTTCAATACCTTACCTGAATTTCCTATGTAGTTTGTGTCCCTTTGTACTACTTGCTCATCAAATTGTAATTGAAATTTCCCATTAGTATGAAGCTTTTCTGCTTTTTCTAAGTCCTTTGATCACACAAAGACTCATTTCCATTAACAACTTTATTTACAACCTACCATAGTCTCCAACAGCAATATTCTTTTTACCGAGAAATGTTTAGTCACTCTGGCTTCCAAAACCCCTTCTGGTCTAAGAATAAACATCCTGGAAATAGCCTTTTAATCTTAAATATCTTTCCTGAATGGGCTATACCTGCCTGTGTGCACTATCCAACCAAATCTCTATCATGCCAATTAAGACATGATTTTGAATATGATTTAAGACATCAAGCCATTCCTGTTTCCTATCTTCTTCCTTGTCCTTGTCCATATTCCTGTGTAATAAACTAATTATAGTGTATGTATAGACACATAAATGCTAATTATCTGCTAGTATATAATGAACAATATCATGCAACAAATTAATATTGGTATATAATTAACTAAGATGTCTCATTTTAGCTCTCTCAAGACCACACCAAGAAAATATTTCCTTCCTTCTTCATCTAAGTCTTGATATCAATTACTGTTTTGTATGTGGCTCCCTGGTTTGCTTCCTGGCCAGCAGTCCTGCAGGAGAAATCTCAGAGGAATGCACGTTGGTGGGCCCTTGGCAAGGCTCCTGTCCCACGCCACCCACGGCATGCTCAGCTGCAGGGTCAGACCAGGCTCCTTGGGGCATTACACCAACAGGGCCTGAAAATTCCTCAAAGCTGGGGGCAACACAGCTTCTCCAGATCCTGGCCCTGCTGCCAAAGCTATCCTTGTGGCCTAAAGACTTCTTTTTGTCTTCAGCCTGCACCTCTGTGTTTCATTTTACCAATATTTTCTCTCATTCTCTCCCCATAAACTGCAGTGAAGAGCTGTGCCCCCTGATGGCCTCTTCATTGACAGCAGCAGACTGTGTCATGGGGTTTTTTTGGATCCTCCAACTACCTCTTCAGGTCAACTAGTTTAGTTTAGCTATAATCTAAGTTTAGGGTTAAATTGAGACTCAAAGATAAGATTTAAGAGATTACTGTTAGGGAAACTTCCCAGTCTGTCCCCATTCAGGTGTGCGTAGATACTTCCACAGCTGGGATCAAAGCCCCTCCATAGTGGCCAGCTCCAGAGACTCGACGGGCGCCCTGCTTGACCCTCTGCACATCCCGCTCATACCCAGTCAGACTGAATTTCCTTATTGGTTGTACCCCAGGTTTCCCAGAGCAAAGAATCAGACATCTTGATCGTTCATGCAATTTATTCATGGTGCAGCAACACAGAAAAAGCCTGAGGTTCCTCTGAGGAGGGACCCTGAACAAAGCAGTCCCTGGGCTTTTATACCCTCTCAGTCAGGGCAGTAAAGGTCTCGCTCTTGCATCTGACTCCCTGGCTGGAGGCTGCTGAGTCCGTGCTGGCTCCTGTGTGACTCTGAGTATCCAGGCACCTAGGCAGCATCACAAGTCCCTCAGCCCACTGCTATGCCTTTTGTTTGCAGAGGGATGGCAGAGGGTCCACACCCTCTTCCTTTGGGCTGGCAGAGCTCAGTCTGCATCTGATCACTGAAGCTGCCCACCAAGCCACCTGCAACGAATGTATTCCTTAAGCCTTGGATGCTGCTGGTCTGAAAGAGGAAATAGCCAAGTGAGGAAAGAACTTTTACACACACTGCCATGGAAAAGGACTATAGAATAAGCAGAACTGGTGTTTTGGGGTTTTTTGGGTGTTTTTTAAGCCCAGGTCACTGTGATTTAATGAAACTTGAGTTTAGAATACATACACAGCTCTGATCATCATTAGAATTTTTTCAACAGACTGTCTCCTGATCAAGAATGATATTTAGCTTCCAATATGACCTTTCTGTATGGCCTGGAACTCAGCAAATTCAAATCCAGCTCACTAACAAATTTTGAGATGGATGCTGTTGCTTGAGTATATTTTTGGACAAGGTTAGAGCCAAGTTAAGAAAAAAACCATTTTTGTGTACTTGAAGATAGATTCACAAAGCTGCAGTTACAAGGATCTGCCAAAAGGAGAGTCAGAGGGAGACAGCGAGAACTTGGGAAGGTGTATTTCCTCATATAAATTTTGGAGAGGCTGACAGGAATTGCAGCATAGTCTAAAAATCCTTGAAAAGAGGACATGTAGACCTAGGATGAGAACTAGGATGAGGTTCCAGTGAAAAAAATGGTGCGTCCCAAAGTGAGTGTACCTCTTTGAAGATACCCACGCTCCACACTTCCAAGAGTCAATGCAGGCAAGCAGCATTGACAGGCAGGAAGGTGGACCTACAAAGTCTTCAGTGCTACGCTGGAAACTACCTACATTTCCAAAAGCAAAGCTGAGAATGCTTGTCTCCCATCAGGTGGGTAAAGCCTGAACCAAGGTAAAAAGGTAAACTACGTTGGACTCACATCTAGCAAACAAGTTCTGACTGACTGCTAGACAACTGGAACAATACAGGAAACTGTGCCTTTTTCCATGGCCTATTAAGTTTCTGAGCTTTCTAACTTAGATACACAGAGACGAGCACACAGTTCTCTCTCTCATGCAGCACTCAGTGAGAGTGGAAGAGACCCAAGAGAACTAGAGCTGAGAGATTCAAGATTGATGATGGGAATACATGAAATCTGACAAGGTGTGAAAGGAACCAGAATTTCCTCTGCAATGGAAGTACAGCCATACTGCTACAAACCTCAAGAGGTTCTGAAAAGGTGCCTTGCTGTTCAAGTACCTTGGCCCACACTGTTCCTTGTATCAGGGCTGGATCTGTGGGCTGCAGATGCCTCGAACCAGGAAGATGTCCCAGCTGTCACCAGTCCACTGAAGAACACACTGGCCACTCATGTTATTGAGAAGCTCCAAGGCCAATAGCTACCACATTTCAGCAGGACAGGAATTTTGACTTGCCTTTTGAAATAAGGGGCTGCCCCTCAAAGGCTCTGCACAGAGGACACAAGACTGCTGGGGTCAGCATGGCACCACATGGAAGCCCTCAGCCCACTGCTATGATGTCAAATGAAGAAAGGTCAGGGGGAAAAACTGTATCATCACAGTGTTGCAGCATGGGAAACTCCTCATCTCTTGGTGCATGGATAAAAAGATGCGAAACTACACAGACAGAGAAGACTTTCAACAGTGGCCTTTGGTGTCAAGCTAGCTGCTGCTGAGCTCAATGACTTCTGCAGTTCCAGAAGCCTACGGTCACAGGCAAACGACACTGGGCTGCTGACACAGGGAAAAACTTCAATAAATTAACCCCTGAGTAATGATACCAGGAAGGATCCCATTCTGATTCAGAGGCACTTTGCTTTCAACTGGTTTGGACAATACAGCTCCTGATGAGGCACTCCTCAGTGCCAGAAGGGATGCATCACTTGCTGGCTAAGATCTCATGGAAACTGGAAAGACCTGCAGAGTCAAACGCTACAGTCCAGACAAGAAAATCCAGATAAGACAGAGCAGCATGTCTGGCTGTGGGCTGTTTGGCTGGCCTATTTTGAAGGGCTGTACCCAGGAGTTTTCAAAGCACAAAGGCCGGCAGTCAGATTTTGATTCTCATCTGACTTCCTGTACATGAGAGATACACTACATCACTCAACTGGGTTAACAATGATGTGCTCTTGAAAAACCACAGAGATACATCACTCTAAGGTTAAAACATGAGGCTGCACTTGAGAAACATTTAGCAATTCAAATCTAACATGGGAAACTTCCAGGAAAAACATAGGTAGCAGGAAGCTTAGATGAAGAAAAAGAATATGATGCACAAGCTAGAGAATTTGCTTTCCTTCCCTTTCCTAGCTACTTCCTAGCTTTCCTAGTGCTATTTCACTAGAGTTTGTAGGTCAGAAAACAGTACTGGATAAACATAGTGTTACAGTGCAGTATCTAGTATCAAGACCTGACCACAGAGCAGGTGGCACAAAGCAGCCTAACAGTCAAGTAAGTCTGTTGGAACTAAAGTCCAGGGAAAGGAGCCAACAACTCAGGTGTTTGTACCCAAGATACATTAAAGCTGTGTGATGAATAGTATTCATTCCATGTGTGGTGGCAGTGTGGCATAAATTAGGAAAGGACTGGCTTTCAGCTACTTGCTGATACCTCCTGCAGAGCAGGACGTGGGATACAAATCTACCCAGGCTCCATTCTGCTGAGTAGGAAAGGAGTTGTCATTTTCTACAGAGTTGGAAAGACAGTAGTCTCAGAAACTCTCCCTAAAACAGAGAGTGCTAACTCTAGGTCTGTCTCCAGCTCTGCCAGAAGGCAAAAAATAAATGTTAATATTTTTCCTGCCTGTAAGTGGAGGCTAAAAAAGAAAAAAATGAATAGCACATCTCCAGTAACTCATTATCTAGATGTTTTCCTCCATAGTTTAAACAACTGGCAAAATAAAGAACTGGCCAAACAGGACTGGAGTTAGGAGGCAGATGTATCTTCCAGGTCTCTGGGATTTGCTAGATAGCTCTCTGTAGCACTTTTAGCATTCTGTCTAATGGTCAAGCTTACATATCATCACTACTTGAGGTACTGGACTCTGGCTATACCACAATCAACACACTGCATAATTGCAGGAAGAGTTTTCCACCAGATTTAAAACAAGGCAATAGCAGGGAACTGACCTGGGAAACCTGTTATTACATACTGCTGTGAATTATTCCATGTCTTTGGGCATTGTCCTAGGAGGTCAGAGTCAGACCTGAATCAGACTACACCCCTAGTCAAAAAAGTTCCCCAAAACATCCAGAATAAATTCCTGTAGACACAAACGGCAGCGCTAATACGGGAATGTGCTGCTATATCACTTTCTACTCATGAACTCAAAATAGCTGTTCAGAAGATGGCTCACACATCTTAGTAGATTATCCAGAAATTGGACACTTCCTGCCCAGTAAGGCTTAAACAACAGGACTGTAATAAATCTCTGTAGGAAGCAATTTGCTAAAACAACGTTTTGCTCAATAACTAATTTCTCTGTGAAAGAAATGGGGGAAAAAACCTCAAATTTTTCTTCATTAAAAAGTGGATGTTTCTGAACAGTTGTGATGGTAAGTAGAATGAGTTGCCTTAAACTGCTGCTCTCATGTTTACGCTGCTGGATACCTATGGCAGCACTCCCCAAGGCACTTTCAGCAGACAGTGTCCTTTTGCTCTGCTATCTGGATCAATACCCAACTCAATCATTATTTTACCTTTTGAGATGTCTGCTCCAAAGTATGTTTGCTTCAAAGCATGTTTGCTCTCCCTACCTAATAGTCAAACACCTCATTTTACATAAAAGTCTTGCTTCTCATCCTAAAAAAAAGTACCTCTGGACACCAAGTGATGTGAGCAGCAAGCAGATGGCATCCTCTAGACCTGTTCCAATCAAGAGACACATGATTGTCACCTTTGGCTACATTGCAAAGAAACCACTAGAAAATACAGCTTGGTGTCACAGAAAACCTTCAGTTTTTGAAAATTCAGCTTGCAAAAAGAGGGGAAAGGCAAAACAAGTCAAGGCAAGGCAAGGCACCCTCTGCACACTGCAAAGTACACAGATACTTTCTTACTCTAAAACACAGACTTAATTTTTGTCTGTCCCATCTGCCTGTGCCATGGCTTGCCTGCTGAAGTTGTTACAGACTATGAAGAGGCCTATTAAGAAACCAAATGAAAACACAAATTTCACTTTTTTTCTAGGTTGATTCATACATGTGAGAAAAGTCTGTTTTATATCAGATAAAGACTGATTTTTCTATTTATAATCCCATCTCAGCCTGAAAGAGTTCCACTCAAACACTATTTCCACTTACACTATTTATAGCTTTACCAATGGCTTACATCTAAGTGAGCAAGTTAAACTCCAGATTGTTCCATTCAAGGCTTAAACTCACAAATTTAAGGTTTTAACTACTTTTTTTTTTTTTTTTTCACTCAAGCCTGCTATAACCATATTCACCTTTTCTAATACTCATTTTTGAAAGCTTGGGAGACAATTTTTTAGCAAAAGGAATGCATTCAGAATATATTTCAGTTTCTTCCCACATGGAATTTTTATATTTTGGCTTTTCTTAGGGATTTTATGTACCTCTTATTCCTCACCTTACTACTAAGTAATCTAAACTCTAAAAGTTTTTTATACTGCTCAAAAATAAGGAATACTTCCCCCCAAAGTCCTCCTGTAATCTTCTAGGAAATCCTAATCTAAACTAGGAGTCTCCAAACCCAAAACTCTCTGTGAAGAGGAGTTGCTGGAAGCGAAGCTATAGACATTCAGCTAATCTGCAAAACCAAACCCACCCAAAACTACAGCAGCATGTCACACAGCTGCTTTTTCCACTCAGAGTGGCAAAAAGCATCTTATAGTCACTGCAGCAAAGACATTTAAGAAGACGACTCAAATACTGTTACAAGGACAGAATAGATGGTTCTTTTCATGTGGAAGGTGACAGGATTCATAGTGAATGTCTGTTCTGCCCAATCTCTACTGAATAAAACTGATGTTTAAAAAAAAAAAAGGATTGATAGATGCCTAATTGCTGCAATAACAATAATATCTTAAGAAAAGGAATAAAGAAATTATGCAAAAATTGCAGAGAGCAGTAGTCCAATCAAGGAATACTTTTCAAAAGATAATTTGAAGAACAAAGCCAAAGGCATCAACTGCACAGCCTAAGCCCTGAAGCATATTCTGAGTCAAATACTGCTACAAAGATAAGTTATCATGACCATCATAGAGGTCAGGAAAATCAAAACCCTCACTTCATGAACAATATAGCTAGAAACACAACCTTTTGCAGCTGAGAAAAACATGCAGGAAGGCAAAAGGATTAGAGACTACAAGGATTAAATCAGCTATTCATAAATACAGTAGCAATTAGCAATTTAGACATACATCTGAGTTAGTGTAGACCAGCATACCTTAAGAACACACAGAAAGATGTCTGCGTGTCTGTGCAATAAGTTACTTGATGCACATCCAGCACTCTCAATCAGCAGTAATAGGAAAAAAAATGGAGAACAAAGTAAACAAGGAATAACCAAATTGTTAACACTCTAATTATTTAAGCCTATACATGAATATAAAAAAATTATTCAGGCTGCAAGTGTTGCATTGCAGTAAAGTGTCTATAAAGATAACACTGAATAAAAACAATTCTGCAATTATAAGGAAATGGAAAATGTGGGGTCAAAATAATCAGCAAGCTGAGTCAGTGTCAAGTGGGGTTTCAATTGGCAAGACACTCTTTCTGTACAGCTTTGTAACCATGAATCCCATTGCAATATTGTTGGATGTTACCAGGAAGCTGGAGGGGGAACTCTTCATTAGAAACTTAGTAACAGGAGAAGTAAGGGGTTCAAACTGAAAGAGGGAGCGTTTAGGTTAGATATTGTGGAAGAAATTGTTCCTTGTGAGGGTGGTGAGACACTGGAACAGACTGCCCAGAGAGGCTGTGGATTTCCCATCCCTGGTAGTGTTACAGGCCACGTTGGATGGGGCTCTGAACAACTTCACCAGTGGAAGGTGTCCCTGGCTATGTCAGGGGGGATGGAACTAGGTGATCTTTAAGGCCCCTTCCGGCACAAGCCATTCTTCAGTATTCATTCTTTTGACAGAGGAAGAATAATCTGGCAACACTTAGTGTAACTACATTTTAATGAAATATTGAAGTTCTTCTTAAAGTGTTACAAAGATATAATACATTCATAATATAAGTGTAAAGGCTCAACATTAAAATGAAAAGACTTGATAAAAAATAGATTAGAAGTTACTGCAGCAAAACAAACTCATTGCAATTACATTTATGTTCTGTTTGTTTTGTTGTTTTTGTAGTTTTTTTAAAGAAAACCAGCTATATTGACTGGCACATATGGACAAGATAAAGTACAGCAAGAGTTTTCTTCCTCCATTAAGTATTCAATCAAATAGTACTGCAACAAACACTGATTTCATGCATAAATGTAGAGCAGAATTCAAACTCTGCATATAGTACTAATTTCAGCTTTTGTACAGCCCCATTTGCAACACATTCCTGCCAAACCCAGAGACTCCCGTTTTCTTCTGGGATACCTGGCCCAAAGATAGCTGCTTGATTCCATGGGATTTGCATTTCCTGTTCCTCCCCTGTCCTTCTGAACAGCTTCCTCTACCTGGCGAACAAGTGTTTTTAAGTTGCCTGCCACAGGTACATATTCATTATAGTAATTTAAACTATACAAGTCCTTAAATGTCTCCCATCCAAGAAATGGGCTGCTTCTCTGCAGCTGCTCCACGTCAGGATCCAAAACTGATTGCAGGTTGATGCTTCCCAGTAGTTTGTTACTTGCTGTTTGTGCAGAATCTGTTTTAAAGAGAAGACTTATCTTAAGTTCAGACAGTAGCAGCACCAAAAGGATTACACAGCTCTAAGAAATAGCAACGGAACCCTTTCAGTTAGTAATAAGTGAAGCACTGTTATGTAGAACTGTCAGTACTTCAGAGTCTCCACACCAGACTTACTTGTAGCTTACTTTTAGTGTAATCTATGTTGTAAAGTCCATAGCTCCTGTTAGACATGCAGAGTACACAGAAACAACTGTAACTGAAGTAAAGATATCCTATCACAAATGCAGCCTTGTTGATAGAGAAGACACAATTTCTCCACAGAAACGGATTTTTTTTTGCAAAGACTTGTATCCAGAAACACCACAGAGCTATGTCATATATGAACTAGATCAGACCCCTCCTCTCCTGTGCACAATCACACAAACTAGCATCATGTGAAGAACAAATGTAGGGAGGACTGAATAGGCAAAGATTGCATGTAAACTGATTCCTAGATTGCGTTTTTCCATAGCTGTTTTTAACTGATGCTTTCCACTCATTTATTTCATTTCTCAAGGCATATCAGAAGCTTGCAGAATTTACTTATGACATGCTTCATCTCACTGACTAAAGTCTTCCCAGAAATCCAGCTCTACTTCCTTTCACCTGACACTGTTTGTCTTGATTTTACTTATGCAAGGCAAGCGGCATTGCTTACTTCAGCTAATGTGAAGAAAAGCAGCTTCTTCAATACTTCATTTTAAAAGAATTCGAAATAATTCTTCGTCTTGTGATTTTAATGCCGTATATATAGTTAATTTTTTGTTTCAGATAGCTGAAAGAACATGAGAACATCCAGCAAATATTATATTTACTTTAATTAGTACATAGAACCTAATTTCAGAACAGCTGCCTGAGTATATGGCAAAATAAAGGTAGCTGTAGCTACTTTATTCATTAAACAGTGGCTGCTATTTAATAGTCTTTTGGGGTGGGGAAGACTTCTAGTTAGACATCATGCAGCATAGTGGGGGCTCCTTAGTGACTGTTGTGCTCAGAAGCTGCTGTTAATAAAAAGGAAAGCAAAATTTGCTGGGAAAGAACATAACCCCCACAGAGGCTGTATGTAAGTAATTTCTTATAATTACAAAGGTTACTTTTATCTTTTAGTCAACCATTTGTGGAAAAAAAAAAAGGCAAAAAACTCCCAGAAAACACAGAATACTGGCTTCCTTAGCTGCCTGAAGTCTTAGGTTATTTCACTGAAGTGTGTTTAATCAGAAAAAAACCTCCAACTCTTTCATTGCGTGTTTTAGCCATAATTCCAGCTTTTGTCTTTGTTAAAGACGTTATTTTTCACTATTCAAAACATCAACATAAATTAATCACTTAAAATTACTGTTATGTTACCGCAGTTTGAGAACACAGCCCAATAGGCATCTACTTACAATTTCTTAATATATCGGGCTTGGGACACGCGCCAGTAGAACTGAGGAGTATTTCACCCCTTGACTGTTTCACCACAGCGCAGTTCTCGCTGTGTCAATTGTAACCTGTAGCACCGGAAGAGTCCATCCTCCGAGGTGCCGGCTCTTTGATGCAGAGCAGCACAAGAGGGCGATGACACCGCGCGCGATTCCGCATCCACGGCGGCCCCGCGCATCCCGGGAACTCTGGCGGGCAGCGCGGAGTCAGCGCTCCCGTCCGGGAGGGAAACCCCGGCAGGAACCCCTCTTCGTTCCGCCGCCCGAGGAACGACCGAGCCTTGGGAAGGGAGAGAAGCCGTGGCGACAGGCATTCCCCACCGCTCCCCAGGGCGCATCAGACCTCCACACACGGCCAGCGCCGGGGAGAAGTTGGATTTTGTGGGATTTTGTAGTGGAAGCTCCTCTGCCGCCGGCAAGCCCCGCGCAGCCGCGCCGTTATCTCCGAACCGACCTAAAACTTTGCCGATTATGCCGGCAAATAACGCCCCCAACCCCTGCCGTCCCTTTCCCTCTAAATCTCAGGGCGTCCTCCCAAAAGTCTCGGAAACCGCAGCTAGGATCCAGAGGGGAAGCCAGAAAGGGACGGGGACGTTTCGTCCGCGGCTCAGGGCGGGAGGAGCGAGAGGCGCCGCGGGGCGCTCGCCCTTCCCCATTACCTCGCGTTCCCTCCATCTCTCCCGATCCCTCCATCCCTCCCGGCAGGCCGTCGCTCCGACAGCCGCCTGCCCCTCGGCCTCGCTCCTG
>VZTR01023403.1:19471-33807 GCA_013400775.1 Chaetops frenatus | reverse complement strand
AAAAAAAAAAAAAGAAACCTCCCTAAATCCCAAAAAAACCCTCCCCCCAAAACCCAAATAAACACCAAAAAAACGACAACAAACCAAAAAACAACAACGAAAAATCCCCAAACCTCTCCAAAAACCCCCAAAAAACCAAACCCCCAAAAAACCAAGGTGTCCCCCCCCCCCAAAAAAAAAATACAAACCATAAAAATCACCAAACACCTTCACATTTTGCTAAACGGAATGAAACCAGGGAGTTTTCCACGCTGAGGATGGATCAGCTGTCAAGAAAGCAGCTAAATCTGCAGGGTAGGACAAGAAATTCAGCTCCAGCAGGAAGGTGGGCTGGTGGGGAAGGGGAGGTTGGGGGGCTGGTTTTTTGGGCAAGCCGTGGGAAGGAAGAGCATCCCTGGGAAAAGGCTCCCGTGAGGAGATGCTAAAGACCCGAATTTCCTGGGAGGGGCAGGAGCAAGGAGTGTGGTGCATCCCAGGCTTTCCCTGGAAAGGGAAATGCTGGCCCAGGGTCCAGCTGGAAGCTGGACAAGTGCCATGATGTCACTTTTGCAGGTGGAGGGGTCCCAGCCCCTTCAGGGGACGTGGCCACGGTGCTGTGCCCTGGTGCCACTTGGCCCTTAGAGCCAGGAGGAAAGAAAGCTCTGGAAAAGCTCTCCGTGGCTTCCTGAGGAGCTGGAAAACTTGATCCATGTGCATTTCTAGGAGGGGGGATCCCCCTGGTGCTGAGAGACCTCTGAGTGCTTGGGGAAATAACAGGCAGAGCTTGGGAAAAACAGCTGGAGGGGCTGGAGAGTGTCCAGGGAAGGGAACAGAGCTGGGGAAGGGGCTGGAGCAGCTGAGGGAGCTGGGGAAGGGGCTCAGCCTGGAGAAAAGGAGGCTCAGGGGGGACCTTGTGGCTCTGCACAACTCCCTGACAGGAGGGGACAGCCAGGGAGGGTCGGGCTCTGCTCCCAGGGAACAGGGACAGGAGGAGAGGGAACGGCCTCAGGCTGGGCCAGGGGAGGTTTGGATTGGATATTTGGGAAAGTTTCCACCCCAAAAGAGTGGTCAGGCCTGGCCTTGGACACTTCCAGGGCTCCAGGGGCAGCCACAGCTTCTCTGGGCCATCCATTCCAGGGCCTCCCCACCCTCACAGGGAACAATTCCTTCCCAATATCCCATCTAACCCTGCCCTCTGGCAGTTTGAAGCCATTCCCCCACAGCCAAAGCCCCTCTGCAGCTCTCTTTTGGTGCAGGCTTTGTGACTTTCACTGCTCCCCTGAGCTTTGCAGAGCCCCTCACGCACTGAAGGGGCTCCCCAGGATGTGGGGTTGTGTTGTGTGGCTGCACTTTTGGGGACATAAAAGTCCCTCCTGCCCTAACCCTGCTCGTGTCACTGCTTCCATCCCAGTGCTGCTGGGGAAACCTTAAAAAATAAAAAAACAACCCTTTTCTTTGGAAATTTTTCCTCTTCAGCAGCCGTGTGGGTGTGGCACTTGGGGACGGGGGTCAGTGCTGGCCTTGGCAGTGCTGGGGGGGAATGGTTGGACTCCATTATCCCGGAGGGATTTTCCAGCCTAAACCATCCTAGGATTCTCTCTGTGCGTGGCTTCTTGCTTTGTCTCTTGGCAGCCCTTTCCTGCTCACTGACCCTGCTTCCCTCATCTCCCCATCCCGGGAAGCTGCACCCCCTGAGGCTGGCACCTGTTTGCCTTGGAAAAGGTCTGTTATTCCTTCTTCAAGCAAGGCACTGCTGAGATGCCTCTGTGGGAGGAGGGAGAGGGGTTAAACCCCCCACCCCTACCCCCCCCAAAATGTCAGTGATCCTAAAAATAGCCCGGCTTTTCCCGCTCACATTGAGTCACCCGTCACAGACCACAAACTCCTGAGTCACCGCAGGGGCTGGGGGGAAATTGTCTTCCCCTGCCCCTGCTCCAAACAGAGCGTGTTTGTGTCCAGAGCGACCCTTGGTGACCCTGTGAGGGCCAGCCCTGCCCTCGGGCAGGGGTGGTGGGGTGGGGGATGGCACTGGGGTGTGTCACCATCCCAGCACAGGCGGGCTGCAGAGCATCCTCAGCCTCTTCTGCTCCTCCTGGGATTTCCTGAGCTCCTTTCTGGGGCTCAGCCCTGCCAGTGGGGGGTTTCTATACCTGCAGGTGCCTCCCCCTCTGGAATAAAGTGCCCAGCAGGAAGTGGGACCTTGTGTGTGTCCATTCCCACCCCACTGGATTTCATTCCCACCCCACCTCCCTCCTGCAGCTCGCAGTCCCCTCCCATCCCATCCCTTCCCGAGGGCCAGAGCTTTAATCCCACGCGGGAACAATTCAAAATATCCTTCTCCAAAAACCTCACTTAGTGCTCCCAACTAAAGAACAGAAATGAAGGGGAAAAAAAGCCAAATTATTTTGGAGGTGTGGGGACCAGGAGTCTGTCCAGCTGCCTCTGGGATCACAGCCAGGAGCAACACAGCCTCTAAAAGCCACAAGGTGACCCCAGGAGGCCTCACAGCCACCAGGGAGGTGGTGACCACAGGAAATGGGGCAGAGGAGGGGGTCTGTGGTCCTTTGGTGCCAGGCAACCCCCCTTTTCCCTGCAGGAGCCTTCCTAGCAAAGCTGTCCCCTCTCCAGCTCCCAGATCCTCATGGTCCTAACCCAACATTCCCAAAATTCTGTACTTTGGTCCCTGGGGCCCTCTCCCACCACGAGGAGGGTGCAGAAGGACGTGCTCACATCTCCCCTGCTCGGTCCCACCGGGGTAGGGACCCCCATCCCACAGCTGGGGTTGAAGGAAAGGTCCTCACTGATATTTTGGGAGCCACTTCCTTCCCCTCCCCTCCTCCAGAATAGCTTTTTGTCTTTGGGTTTGTTTTCTTTGTTGCCTCATAACGGTTTGACCCTGGCGTGTTTTGAATGGACTGGGAGGCAGCATTGAATTCCTCCTGGGATGGGCACAGGAGGGGGAGGAGGGAGGAGGGAATTTCCTTGTGTCCAACCTTGCAGACCTTCAGGAAGGAAAAGCAGCAGCTTCTCCTGCTGTGGTTTCTCCCTGTTGAGTCCTGTGTCCTCTGCCAGCTCCTCCCTGGGCTCAGCCACCCCCACTCGTGTCACCTGTCCCTGGTGACAGCTCCACCAGCACAGCCCCTCTGCAGTGGGAAAATGGGAGATCCATCCCCTGGCCAGCTCAACCCCAGCCAGCTCTGACCCAGCCTCTTCAGGGGTCTGCACCCCTCTGCTGCAGCTGATAAAACCACCACAGAATCCCTGTGCACCCCATGGATGGATCCAGCTGCTTCCTCTGTGTTTGCAATGTCTTGAAATAAAGAATAAAAAGCTCGGGCTGATCACAGAATCGCTGGGTTGGAAGAGACCTCCAAGGTCATGTAGTCCAACCCAACCCTGACACCTCAACTGAACCCTGGCACCGAGTGCCACATCCAGTCCTTTTTTCCAGCACATCCAGGGGTGGTGACTCCACCACCTCCCCAGGCAGACAATCCCAGGACTTTATCACTCTCTCAGTAAAAAACTTTTTCCTAACATCCAACCCACCAAAGGGCCTTGGAGACCTCCGTTTTAATTTGGGCTCTCTCTTTTCCACCCAAAGTACTTAAGAACCAGCACTGGCTACCAGGATAAAAGTTCGTTTGAGCATTCTGGCTCAATAAAGTTATGGAATTTACTCCACAATTCAGTTTGCAGTTGGCCGTATCAGGTCTCTACTGGAGGTTCATGGACAGCATGGAGGAAGCCACTTTTGATTTGATTTTACAAAATTAAGAGCAGCGAAATAACTGCAGCAGCATTGCCTGTCCTCAAGCTGGAGATCAGAAAATTGCTGGTAACAACGGGGTGAGGGGAGGGGGGAAAAAAGCTCAATAATTTCTGTTCTGGCTTTGGGAAAAGCAGGCTGATGTTCTCATATTGCACAGGGACAACGAAGTGCTTTCTAGTCCACTAGTAACCCAGGAAGACACTAAATGGCATGGCCTGAGGATAAACATTTTTAAACAGTGGGTTCAGATTAATTTGCTCCCAAGAGTCCCGTGGAAGCAGGATGAGGAGAGGTATGGGCTGCTGCTCATCCTCTCTAAGAAGTCCTGGGATTTCTCTCTGATCCCAGAAGAGTGGAAAGATGATAATTACAGGGCAATATTAAAAAAAAAGGGGGGGGGGAGGGGAGGGGAAGAAGAGCTGGAATGATTCAGCTTAGCCTGGTAGAAAGAGATGCAGGATTAGAGGGATGCAGCGTGGGAAGCTGTCAATATAAATAGATGGCTCACAAGAAAACAGCATTTCACAGACTCCTTCAGCCTCACCGGGGGCAGGCTTGGATCAGGTGACCCCAGCAGCACCACAGATGGAAATGTGCCCGTGTGAGGAGCTTTGGTTTGGGGTATTGTGGTTATTCTGTTTAAAAAAAAATGAGTTATCACTGAGCCATGGAATGGTTTGGCTGGGAAGGGACCTTAAATATCATCCCATTCCCAACTCCCTGCCATGGGCAGGGACACCTTCCACTGTCCCAGGTGGCTCCAAGCCCTGTCCAACCTGGCCTTGGACATTTCCAGGACTCCAGGGGCAGCCACAGCTTCTCTGGGCACCCTGTGCCAGGGCCTCCCCACCCTCACAGGGAAGAATTCCTTCCCAATATTTAAGGTAAATCTTCCGTCCCAATATTTAAGGTAAATCTGCCCTCTGCCCTTGCTGTCTTTTTTTTTTTTTTTTTTTTTTTGTCGTTGAAGTTCATGATGGGGAGTGTTGGATCTTGGCTGGATCCCAAGGCACTGGCACAGGGATGGTCCTCCCAGCCCCCCTGCTCCCTGTGCAGCTGCTGCTTGGAGGAAAAAGGACTGGGAAGAGGAGAATCTCACTGATCCTGCCCCATTTCCCCCGAGCCTCTGAGCTTTTCAGGGATGCCTCCCACCCAAAGTTGTGTTTGGATCCCCAAAAGGTTTGCAGCCATCAGAGGACACTCTCCCTGACAGCCCCTGCTTCCTCCTCGCTCAGCCTAATGCTGTTTCATCCTCCATGAATTTTTGGCAGGGAATTTTCAGGAGGGAATTATGGCCTCGGAGAAAAGCTGCTTCACTTGGTTTCTCTTTAACCCAGTGTTTGAGTCATCTGCAGTTGCATTTTGAGGTAGAGTGGAGTCACATCCCCACATCCCTTCACCCCATAAACGGGGACTTGAACCCATTTTAGGCTCTGTAATAGCTCCTCTGGACATTTGGGTGGCTCTGAGGGACTCCAGGAGTTAAAAATCCCTGCACCAGGCTGTGGTTCCCCTCTGAAAGCTCCTCTGCACCTCCGGGCACACCGGGATACCTGCAAAAGCTGTCCCTGCAGCAGGAGCCACCTCCCTGCTGCCATTGGCACCTCCTTGGTGGGACAGGCCGGCCACTGGCCACCCCCAGGGAGGCAGAATCCCCCAAGGTAATCCGTGCCAATTACTGCAATCAGCTAATTAGCAAACAAGATCGATTCAAATGAAGTTACGGTGTCAACAGCCATTATGCGAGCTTGTGTGTGCTGGGGAAAAGCCATCCTGAGAGTCCCGCTGGTGAAAAAGCCCTCGGGGGGTGGGGATTGAGGAGAGGTAAAAGGGATGTGGGGGGTAGCGGGAAAAACCCCTTGGCTGAGGCAAATTAGAGAGGAAAAGCGTCGAGAATGGAAAGCGATCCGGGTAATTGCTTGTAAACACAAAAGGGGTGATGGAGAGGGACGATTCCCACCAGCCAGGCTGCGATGAGAGGGAGAAGTCAGATCTTGACGGGGGAATTACCCGGGCTCCTCTGCAGGGATCCCCCAAAGGTGAGAGAGCAGGGGGGGTTCTCCCTCCCGGAAAATTCCAGCGTGAAAGAGCCTGGGAAGAGCTCTCTGCTCCCGGCCACAGGAGAGCCAGCCCTCCGGTGAGAACCGCTGGCCACTTTGGGAAGCGAGTGGCCAGCCTGGGCTTGCCTGGGATGCAGCGATGGGAATTAGAGCCAGGCTGGCTCCATCCTTTCTCCTTCGGGAAGCGCAAGCCCGGAGCGGGATGGGCCCGCGAGGGTGGGACAGCGGGAGCCGGAGCTGGTGTAAAGCCTGCAGAGACATCTGCTAATCCTGCCCTAAGCCCGCTGGGATGGATTTAAAGGGTGTTTTTGCCGCTCGCCTCCGGGATCACGATCCTTAGAGGATAAGCGTCCGAGGGAAATGAGGGGATTCTTCTCCCCGCAGCGGGGCATGAGAAGGAGACGCGGCTCCCTCTGGGATGTCCCCGGGGGGGTTGCGGGTGTCACCTCCCCCGTGCTGCCCCTCGGAGCGCAGGGATGCTGCCCAAATCTCGGGATTCGGACAGCAGTTTGGCTCGGGAGCTGACAGATGCCCTGGTTTTATCCCAGCAGCTGGCCCAGAGAAACATTATCCGGCAGCCCAAATCTCTGCCTGCCTTTTAAATTTTAAACCCTGGAGGGGTGCAAAATTGCTTTGCACTCCAAAGCCAAGGGTGGAGAGCTGGAGGAGAGGGTTTTCCCTGGTTTCTGTCCCAGTCAAAGCCGGGGTTTGGGGCTGTAACACCATGTCCTGCCTGTGCTCAACTTCTCTGCTAAGGATGAGAGGGAAAAACATCAGCAGATTGATGGGAAACTTCATTAAAGAAGGAAAAATCAAGTTTTCCAGCTTTGAGGAATAACCTCTGAGTGCTGGATGCATCCACACGAATGCTGGCATAGCCGTGCCAGGAACCTGGGCATTCATGGCACGGGGTGGCTGCCCAGGGATCGCTCCAGGGTAACCTGCAGGACTCGTTCTTAAAACAAACAGATCCCTTTTATCACCTGAAATCCCGCACCTCCGCGGGGAGGAAACGCGTGGAACAAAGAAACTCCCCCATTAATCAGCTCTGGAGCTCGGGGCTTGGCTGAGGGAGCTCTTCCCAAAGCCACCTACCCAGCTCCCACGGTGCTGGGCACAGCCCAGCCCTGCCTGGAGCCGGGCCGGCTGCTCCTGCCCACCCGGCACATTGCATGGAGAGGGAAATAATCGCTCCTTTCTTTTCCAGCTATCAGGAATGCACCACACCTGGTGCCCCTCGGGGAGTGTTTGCTGTCCTGGCCGGCGCCAAGGCCCGATTGTTTGCCTGGGGATTTTTTTTTTTTAATATTATGAAATATTATTATTAAAAGCTAATTTGGGCCCCTGGGAGAATGGAGGGGAAGGCAAAGCTCTTGGCTGGCACTGAGGAATGTCAGCAGGCCCTGGGTTGGTTTGGCTGGTCCCAAAGCCCTCCTGAGCTGCAGGAGATCAGTTTGTCTGGGCTCTGCTGGAAAACAGACGGGATGGGAGGGGGGGGGGGGATTACCCACCCCAAACACGTGCAGGTGGCACATTCACCACTTCAGCCACAAGACCAGGTTCTGAAATGCCTCATCCTAGCCCCCAGATTAGCTCCCATTCCATGGAACCCCTTGGGAGGCTGCGGTGCAGCCTGGCAGAGGGAAACTGAGGTTAAGGAACGTGCCAAGGACGGCACCGAGTGCCACTGGCAGGGAACAAAACAGATTAAAAACTTTCCACTTGGGATTCGACAGCACTAAAACCACAACTGCGGGTTGGGAACACCCTGATCCCCAAAGAGATCAAGCCCTGGGGCTTGGAAAAGCACCGGGAGGGAGGAAGAGTGGGGCAGGAGGGAGGGAGAGCGCAGCAGATCGGAGGAAGGAGCAGAGCAAAGCCCTGCTGTGCAGTGGCTGCCTGGGCAGCAGCTCAGCAGCAGTGATTTATTATTTACATTACTGGAGGAGCTGGGAGAACATCAGGATGTCCCTGAGCCTGGCAAGAGCTTTATGGGCTGTGCTCAGCCTGCTCCTGCAGATGAGTGGTTCTGTCCTTGCTGAGCTGCACCAGGTGGAGATGAGGCTTTTCCCAGCAGAGACCTTTTGAGAGATGTGTCTATTGGAGGAGGGAGGGATTAGAGCCAAGAACAGGTCCTGGTCTTTCTAGAGCCCCCCTCCCCTGGGCAGAAACCAGCAGGGACCCCCTCCCCTGGGTAGGAGAGCCTGGGAGGGGTGCAGGGGCCTGTGGGGATGCAGCTCTGCCCATCTCATCCCAGCGTCCCTGATGATTTTGGGGGATGTTTTCATCCTCTCCTTTCCACCTTGATGTCTCTGAACCACCCTGAAGAGCCATCCCAGCCGATCCTCATAGCAGGGACAGCCTTTCCTCTCTTCCCATCCCACACTTGGAAAGGTGACCTGCACAGCCTGGCCAAAACAAACCCCAACGTGTCCCTGTCCCCTGTCCCCTGTCCCCTGTCCCTTGTCCCCTTGCCACTGCTGGCAGGGACTGCACTGCAGGGGAAGGTCTGAGGTGAGGCAGCCAGTCCTGCCATCCCAGCATCTCCAGTGGGAGGGCTTGGCTGCTCCTCCAAGAGCTTGCCAAGGGCAGAGCTGGGGCTGTATTGAAGGCAGTGGCCCGTGGGGAGTGGAAGGAGCCTGTGCTAGATCAGCTGATATAATTAGAAAGCAGGGACAAGGAGATGAGCTCCTGTCCCCAAAGCTGGGCTGTTTTTAACAGCTCCAGGAGCTGGGCTTATAAAAGCTCCCACCTCCCCCTGTGCATCAGCTCCAGCTGTGCCTGGGGGCACTGCCATGGCTGATTCCAGTCTTTCCAGGGATGGAGCCTCTGCAGCCACTCTGGGTAACACCCACCACCATCACCTTGGCCAGTCAATGTCCCCTGACCCCCTCACCTGGGCCCACCAGCACTGGGAAATGTCTGTCCCCCCAAACCCCCTCTCTCAGCTGGCTTTGCCAACCAGCTCCATGTCCAGGTTGTCTCTCCTCATGTTTCGGTTCAGGCAAGAAGCCCCAAATGGCCCCACAAATGATCCCAAGTGGTCCCAAAATGACAACATGCTTGCAAAACCCTCAGGCCAAGCCCCTCTGGTGATGGTGGGGAGATGGTGGGTGTGTATGGGGACATCTCCACCAGAGGAGGTGACAGCCTGGGAGAGCTGGGGGTGTTCAGCCTGGAGAAGAGAAAAATCCAGGGAGACCTGCCAGGGACTGAAGGGCCTCCAAGAGAACTAGAGAGGGACTTAGGTGGGATAATAGGAAAAGATTCCTCCCTGTGAGGGTGGGGAGGCCCTGGCACAGGGTGCCCAGAGAGGCTGTGGCTGCCCCTGAAGACCTGGAAGTGTCCAAGGCCAGGTTGGACACTGGGGCTTGGAGCAACCTGGCACAGTGGAAGGTGTCCCTGCCCATGGCAGGGGATGGAATGAGATGGTTTTAGGGTCCCTCTGAATCCAGACCATTCCATGATTCTATGAAATCCCAAGCTCCCAAACCAGAGTTTCCTCACAGAGGAAGGAATTGGGTGAGAGATCTCCATTCATCTGTGAACCCACTGATGCCTTTAAGAACCTAGAAATAAAACAGTTTGTCTCCTCTGGCAGCACTGACCCCCATAACAATCCCCCAAACCTCCAAACTGACCTCCCAGCAAGGATTTAACAGGATTTAGTGACAGGGATGCCCTGGCTATTTGGGTAGTGCAGAACCACACCTGAGCAGGCTGGGGTAAGCAATATTCCTGCTGGATTTCTGGGATATATCCACCTGCTTAGGAGAGGAAGACGTCCAAAGGACCCCTCCAGGGGAAGGGAACATGGAGAACCAGAGAGATCCAGGCTCTACAACAAGGTACCTTGAAATCCTGAGCCTACAGAGAAGATCAGTGCTGTGGGTATTTAGGAGAGGCACGTGGGTGCAGGATGAGACCCAGCCTGGTGCACTGGGTTTGTTCTCACCTCCCCTGCAAAATGAACCCCCTGCCATCCCATCCTGCTCCCAACCTGTCCCTGGCAGGCACGGATCAGTTGGGCATCACTCCACAGAGCTTCCCAGCAGGGAACCCAATGCCCTCCAGTGCTGGACAGACAGTCAGTCACTGCTTATCCCAGGTTCTCATTCCTGGCTTGGATCCTTATTTTTAATACTGGTGCTGGGCTTCCAGAGGAAAACATATCTTTGGGCCACATACCAAGGGATTTGGTTAATTCATCACCCGCAGACGCAGAGATATTTATTTAAAAGTGCTTCTTGTTATGTTACTTGGCAACTTGGGAGCCCGTGTGTTTCTCCAGCTGATAAATATTTGTGAGGTTGGTTGTGTGAAGAGCAGCATGTGTTAATGATCTGATTGCCTTTTTCCCGGGGCTCCCTGCAAAGGGAACGGGCTCCATCTGCCAGCGGTGGAAAAGGAGCTGGAGGTGCTGGTCAACAGTGGGCTGGACATGAGCCCAGGTGTGCCCAGGTGGGCAAGAGGCCAGTGGCACCTGGGTTTTGTCAGGAATGGGGTGGCAGCAGGGCCAGGGCAGTGCCCATCCCCTGTGCTGGCACTGCTGGGGCACCTCCTGGCCTGGGGGCACTTCTGGGCCCCTACCAACAAGGAATTGAGGGGCTGGAGAGTGTCCAGAGAAGGGAATGGAGCTGGGGAAGGGGCTGGAGCAGCTGAGGGAGCTGGGAAAGGGGCTCAGCCTGGAGAAAAGGAGGCTCAGGGGGGACCTTGTGGCTCTGCACAACTCCCTGACAGGAGGGGACAGCCAGGGAGGGTCGGGCTCTGCTCCCAGGGAACAGGGACAGGAGGAGAGGGAACGGCCTCAAGCCTCCAGAGGAGGCTCACGTTGGATACCAGGAAGAATTTCTTCATTGAAAAGATTGTTAAGCATTGGAAAGGACTTTCCAGGGAAGTGGTGGAGTCACAAACCTTGGAATGACCCAAGGAATGACTGGACGTGGCACTCAGTGCTCTGGTTTAGTTGGGGTGTTGTTTGGGCAAAGGCTGGTACTCAGTGATCCCAGAGGTGTTTTCCAACCTGAATGATTCTGGGATTGCACCTGTCTAAACCTGGAGCATCCTGCTGGCTCTGCAGCATCTCGGGATCAGGATTTGGCCCTGAAGGGAAGAGAGGCTCCTGTTGAGCTCAGACAAAACTCATCCCTCTGAGTCAGGAACCAGATAAAGCCAACAGGACCCACATCTTCATGGCAAAACCGCCCAGTTTTGTGAGATGGAAACTCAGGCAAGATCCCTGGGAACCTGATTCCCAGCCTTGCAGACTTGCAGGAACTCCTGCAGCTCCTGCACAGCTCAAGGGACTTTCAGCTCCCTCTGCCAGGAGGGCTCTTGGCTCCAGCCAAACCTGGATCATAAGGCATGAGCCATCCCAATTTCCTGATAGCTGCCTGAACAGTTATCTTTGCTTCCCTTGCTGTTTTGGGAGCTCAGTGGACCTTCTTGTCCTCCATGGTGGGGCTCAGCCTGGTCCTTTCCCCCACAGAGGTGTCTGGGGCCGTGGGGTGATGGAAGAGCTGAGTTTTGGGTGCTTTTGCCACCGGGATTATTGCAGGATCTCAAGGTGCTTGGTCCATCACCACCTCCAGGATGGATCCTCACAGTGGCCCCTGGTGGCACCAGGTCCTGCAGGAACCGTGGAATCCTGGAGTGGTTTGGGATGGAAGGGACCAGGGGATGCCACTCCCTAGGCCAGGTTCCATGGAAAGGGCTCCCCACAACCAGAGGATGAACCCGGGGGCCCAGCATGGAGGAGAAAGGCTTCACCCATGGAGCAGAGGTGGGGGGGAGCCAGAGGGGTTGGGGGGTCCCCACCTGCCCCCCCCCCTAGTCCTGAGGGCAGGGATGTCTGGGCTGCTGGCCCCGTGCCTCCATTTCACTTCCAGATCCCTCAAATAATAACCGTGTTTGGCAGCTCCTGTGACGGGAATGACTAATGGGAAAGATCCTCTGTGAAGGGAAACAAGAAATCTCCTTCTTTCACCCTTTGCTTGCTGGATTTCTCTGCCAGCCCCGGGCATGGCTCAGCTCCTCTCCGGGAAAAAGCAGATTTTAAACCCTTCAACAGCTCCTGCAACGCCCTCTTAACTCTTAACCTTCCCTGTCGGGATAGAGCTCCCTTCAGAAACTTTTTTGCAGGCAGTTTATCCACATTGCTGCTCCATCCACACGGAGCCATCACGCAGCCAGTGCCTCCGACCGCTGATGCAACGTGGTTTTTGCAGTGCATGTGGAAAACACCCTCCCCACCTGCCTGGTTTTTTTTGCAAGTCAGGGGACCTCTCTTTCTGCCTCTTTTCCCGTTTTTCCTCGGGATGGGCGATCAAAGGTGCTCTTATCATGGTGGTGGAAGCAGCGGGGGATGCCCGGGGCTGATGCTGCAGCCCCCAGGGAAGGGGATGCTCTCCCGATCCCACCTCTTGGAGGACAAGCTGCTGCTCTCTCCCAGATATCTACAGCCAGATGCTGGGCTTGCAGATGCTTCTCTCCCTCCTCCTTTCAGATCTGAGGGAGCTGGGAAGTTGATCCCTTGGGACACCAGCCCGGTGACCCAGCAAGGAAGAGCCTGAGGAGGAGGGAATCTCTTCCCTGCGTGGAGACATGAAGCCACACAAGCACCGCGCCGCTTTTTAAATACCCACCCCCGCCCCGGGGGAGCCAACGGGGACGATTTCAGCCCCTCCACTCATTCCTGCTCTTCCCCGCTGCCATCGCAAGGCCGACACTCGGGACGGCGTGGCCGCTCCCCTTGCGTGAGCCCGGACACCGCAGACGGGGAGTCACCAGCGCTCCGGCATTTCCACGCCTGTTCTCAGCCCGTTCGCCTCGCAGCCTTTGCAGAAAATAAATTCCCCAGCCAGGCTGAACTCGGATGACAGCATCGCTGCTATATTTAGCCACGGCAGATCGCCGCTCCAACCAGGGCCACACATAAACAAACCCCCGGCGCACGGAGCCCGCCCGGAGAGGGCACGGCCGAGCCATCGGAGCGGGATGGAGCAGCATCCCAGCCCCGCCTGCCCCAAACTGGGGGTGCCCTGGGGTCCCTGGTAGTGCCAGCAGCTCCCTGGAGGGCTCAGCGCCGGCACAATCCGCCGCCGGAGCGCGTTTGAGGATGAAGGATGTGCTGGAGGGTGTTGGAAGCAGAGCGCCGAGAGCTGGGGGAGTTGCCAAAGGTTATCTTATCCCACGGGGCAAAGCGGCACCATCCCCCGGCTGGGGCTGCACCCGCTGGCTCCCAGCTGGAATTCAGGAAGCTGTTGGCATCCCCTCACCTCCCCCTCCCTCCCTCCCTCCCGTGGAATGTGCTGTGGGGCAGAAAATGCCAGAAAATGCCCCGCTAGAGCTGTGCCCGCCCTTCCTACCTCGGCTGCAACATCTCCCTGCAGCCTTCCCGCTGGCATCTGCCTGCTCCTCTTCCTGTCCGACCCTCTGCCCAGGGAGCAGGGAGCTGCACGGGCATCCAGGGAGGGGCACGGGCACCCATGGGGTGTGGAGCAGAGGGAAGAGGTTGTTGATGTGCAGCACGCTCCGTGCCTGGCTCACTGGCAGGCCTTGTCCTCCTTGCCCAGCTCCCCACGTGGGGGAGAGGATGGGGATGCTCAGGGGGTGCTCAGGGGATGCTGAAGGAGTGCCCGGGGGGATGCCCAGGCGGGTGTGGAGATCCTGCAGCCTTTGGAGCAGAGGGATCACCTGGCCTGGGGGGCCGCTGGCAGCCACAGGTCCCCAGGCTCTCACCTCGGCTCCGAGGAGGGGACGGGGCGGCAGAGGGGGTCCCTGCTCCCCTCGGGCACACCCGCAGCCCCGGATGGGGTTCTGTGCTGCAGTGCAGCAGCTCCAGCCCCGCTCTCTCCCGGGGAGCTGGGGCAGAGGGGATGCCCACCTTCACCCTCCCTTCATCACAGCGCCCGCTCCGCCTGCTCCAAGCCCGGCTGCCGGGCCAGCGAGCCGGATGAGCCGTCGGGAGGAGCAACAACCCGCTCCTCTCCTGCTGGGGATGGAGCCCGTGGACCTGGGACCGCCAGGAACAGCGAGCAGAGAGAGGGGATGGGCGTGCACCCACGGCTCGGGGGGCCGCGATGGGCGCGGGGGAAACCCTCGATCCTTGCAAAGCCAGGGAGGCACCGCTGCCTCCCCGGGTGATGTCCCAAGCGGGGATCCCCGTGTCGGGGTGGGGAGCAACGCTGGATACTCAAGTCCTGGCAAAGGCGGGGAGGCATCGGCGCCTGGAGGGGTGAAGCCCCAGGCAGGGAGCCCCATGTCATGACGTCCCCCCCACGTCCTCGCTCCCTCCCCACCGCCGCTGCTGGGCGAGGGCCACCCAGCAGCGAGGCAGATGACATAATTCCCAGCAACTGCACGTTAATCACTCGGCCGCCAGCAACCTCCTCGCCGTGAATCCAACCCCCAGCCCCAGCCACCGCTCCCCTCCCTGACATCACTGCCAAAGAAATAAAGAAATAAACAGCAGAAGGCGAGGAAAAGGTGACAAGGGGGAATAACCTGGCCCCGGCACCGGCACG
>VZTR01023403.1:8987-19021 GCA_013400775.1 Chaetops frenatus | reverse complement strand
TAACAGCGAGGGCCGGGAGGATGGAGGAGGATCTGCTCGCCTTCCCTTTAACTCTTGCCTCGCCACCCCCCTCCCCAGGACAGGGCTCTGGCCCCGTGGACCTGCCTGGGGAGGCTGGGATGCTGCTTGGACTCCCCCCTCGCCTCGTCGCCTTCCCCCGCAGAGCTCGGGACAGGGGATGTTTGGGGTCTGCTGGTGCCCTGGCTCTGTCCCCCGCAGCCTCGTCGTGTCTCGTCGCCCTCGTGCCCCCCCAAAAAGGAGCCCCCAGGTAAAGCTGAGCCCCGACATTGCGGCAGGCAGTGAGGCAGGGGGTGTCTTGGGGGCACGGCTGGGGTTTGAGGGGCACGGGCAGCCCCTGGGCGACAGACAAGGCTGGGGGGGGGGGGGGGGGGGAGCCGAGTCTGTCTGCCTGTATCCACCATGAAAATCCCATTTTGGTCCCTATGTCCCCCCATCTCCAGGAGCTGATCCCGTTGGGGGGGAGGGAGCAGAGCCTGAGCTCCCGGGGGTCTCCAGTGGGGCTGGGATGGGGATGTGAAGTCAATGTGGGGGATGAAACAACTTCCCCCATCCCACGGAGAATCCAAGGACCTGAGCTTGCAGAGTGGGGTGGAAAACTCCCCAAACTCCCTCTTACACAGATGAGCTGAAAAAGGGACATCCAAATGGCCAAAGACTCCAACTAAAGGCAGGGCAGCTCCTGACTGTGACATTGCACGGAGTTGTCTTCTCCAAGGAGAAATGAGAGGTGCCAGGAGGAAGCGGAAAAGGAAATGGAAAAGGAAAAAAAAAAAAAAAAGAAAAAGGACAAGTTCATGATGCTGCCCATGGAGAGGTTGCTGGCACATGTCCCTGCTCCCAGCTTCACCCCAGCACTGGCTATCCTGCAGCAAGTTTAGTTTATCCTGCAGCACACACCACTGGGCTCTGCCTCTCCCCTCGGCCTCCCTGTGAATATATGGAGGTTAAACCCCTCCTGCTCATCTGTCAAGAGCCCCAGGAGGGAGGAAAGAGGCAGGAATTGATGCCAGTTAATTCTCCAGCTTTCCAGGGAAATGGCAGGGTGGGTAATTAATTATTCCTGCTAATAGTGCCGGGCAGGCCCTCAGCTGCTCCCCTAGAACTGCAGGCTGTGTCTCCCTGCACAGGTTGTTGCTGACAGAGCTCCAGGGGCCGTGTGTGACCCTGCTTGGATGGAAAGGGCAGCTGAGGCTCCCTGATTTACTCATAGTCTGTCACCTTTGAGGACCGGGATTAGACCAGCTGGGAAAAGCCACCTCTGCTGTGGGTGGGATTTTGCTGCTTCCCACCAGCACTGCCAAGCACTGGAGCAGTTCAGGTCCTGCATGGACAGCTGGGGGTCCTGTCCTGTCCTTCCTGGGCAGCCTGGTCTGCTGTGAGGCTGGCAGTGCAGCCTCCTTCAGGGGTCATGCAAGGGTAGGAGGTGTCCTACAGGAGCTGCTCGTGCTGCTCCAGCTTCCAACGAGCCCTGCTCCGATGGTCACCCCACCACACAGCTGCAGGGCTGAGCACCAACGTGGAGCTGCACCTGATGGGAGATGAGCTCCAGCTGCCCTCTGCAAGGGGCCCTGGAGTGCTCCTGGACACCCTGAGGGGATAAACAGGGAGCCTGCACTTGTCCCCCTACCCAAAATGGGTCATGCCTAGGCTGGGGCAGGTCCGGCTTTGTAGCTGAGAATCACAGGATCATTTAGGTTGGAAGAGACCCCTAAGATCACTGAGTCCAGAAGTTAGCCCAGCCCTGCCAAGAAGAGGATGCTCTGATGGTGTTACAGGGCCACCTGGCCAGCCCAGCACCCTGTCCCCAGCTGCAGCAGTCCATGGACACCCAAGGAAGAGCAAAACCAGGACGATATTTCCCCCTTGCATTCTCCAGTTTCTCCAAGGGAGAGGTTTTTGCCAGCTCCAGAGATCCCCGGGAGCTGAGAACCCTCGGTGTGCTGAGTCCATCCCCACTGCAAGGTGCTGCCTCCTTGGGTGGGTTGAAGCCCAGAGCCTGTAGGACACCCCTCATCCACTGTCCCATTCCACTGGCTGAGCCTTTTGGGAAGGATTATCCCAGGAGCAGCACCGGGGCTGCAGGATTTTCACTCTCCTCCTCTACACCAATCCCTCTCCGAGTGCTTGCAGGTGCAGATTACCTGGGGCAGGCTGGGAGGAGCCCCCTCCCCAGAGGACAGAGCTCTGCCCCGACTCCTCATCCTCATCCCAGCCCCGCTAACACCCCGAGTGGACTTTGTTTTCCCTTATTTGCTGAGTGTTTTGTGTGCCTCGCTGTGGTTATCATGCTCCAGCCGTCAGCTTGCAGCGAGTCCCCGGGAGAAGGTGCCAACTTTAACATATGCCTGAGCAGTTCTTTTCAGACATATACAAACTGGAACAATGCCTCGCTGGGAATATGCTTGTTGGTGCAATTTGCCAACTGTGGCTTCAGATCTGCTCTTTTCAGCTCGCACCAACTATTTGTAGACGGTGCAAAAGCCGGGATGGCCGTGCACCGATGGGGTCTCTGGAAGGCTCTCTCCAGGCACGCAGGAACCAGCAGGGGAGGCAATCAAGGGCTGGGCAAAGACCTCTGACTATCCCAAAAAACGTTCAGATCAAGCATTTGGCTTCTGAGAACCTCAGTCCTTTTTCCTTTTGCTTTAGGAAAGCCAGCACTGATTTCTCCACGACCTGAACCATGAGCACGTTGTCACCTTGTGCAAGCAGGACTTTGCTCAACTCACCACATTTCCTAGGTTCAAGCATCTTCCTCCACCACTGGTGTTCACCTTTCAGGTAGGAGATCGTGGAGATGTGGCTCTGGTGCCACTCAGGGTGACTCAGAGTGTCACTGCTCCTGGAAAAAAGGAGTGACCGACCTTGGCTGGGCATTCCCTGACTTCTTCCCGTGTGTTTGTGGATACCATGGCAATGTTTGAAGGAAATCTGGGAAGATGGTAACAAAGTGGGGCCGGGGCTGTGTCCAGGGAGATGGCCAGGCTTTCCAAGTGGGCAGGGAAGGCCCAGTGGTGATGAGGCAGAGGAGTTTGCTCACCAGCTCTGGTGAGGACGAAGCTCTGCCCTTGCCCACATGCCAGCCTTCACCTTGCGAAGTCGCAGGGCTTGGATCACGTCCCGTTCCTCGCCCATGGAACACCCCCTCGGGGGGCAGTGCTGGGTGTGGAGGTGCCCACGAGCCATCCCAGGAGCAGGAGGGTCAGAACTGCCTGTTCCCCGTGGAGGGCTGCCAAAGGCAGGAGTGTTTGAGATAGCAAATCATCAAGGGACCATTGTTCATAGCAACCTCGGTGGAAATATTTGTGTGTGTGTGTGTGCTGGCATCCAATTTGGCAATGGTTACTCAGCACAAGTGGGCGGCCTGTCCCTTTCTCTCAGCTGGAGCCTCCTCCTCCTCACAGGGACCCAGAAGAGGGATGAAAGGAGAGCAGATGGTTTGGGGGTGCTCAGGAGTACCAGTGCCAAGGGCTGTCTCATCATGGCAGGCTGAACATGCTCAAGACCAAGGAGGTCTCTCCAAGTGATGGGGAGATGCAGGAGGTCTGTGAGTAATTCTTGGGAATAACAATGGTTTCAGCCTTTGGTTGGATTTTGGGGGGAAGGAGCAGGAATTGAGATCTTTGGGGTATCATGCAAAGAAGAAGAGACCTTTGGGGTACAGGATTCTGTATCAAAAATTCTCTATACAAGTCCAAAGGAATTTGAAGAACTGATNTGTTGTTGTTATTTGTTTCTTCTCAATTAAATTGTATTTCTGACTTGGAGCCTCACTGGTTTTGCTTTCAAACCAGCACAATGGGATACTGTGAAGAAATTCTTCCCTGTGAGGGTGGGGAGGCCCTGGCACAGGTTTCCCAGAGAAGCTGTGGCTGCCCCTGGATCCCTGGCAGTGTCCAAGGCCAGGTTGGACAGGGCTTGGAGTGACCTGAGACAGTGGAAGCTGTCCCTGTTCATGGTAGGGGTGGGACTCAATGACCTTTAAAAGACTTTTGTAACCCAGACTAATCAGTGATTTTATGCTGAAGGGCCACTGCTGGCTTTGCTGGGAAGAAGCCTCAGGGTTTTCTCCAAGTGAGAATCCAGGGATACAGGCCTGGAGAGCTGGCCAAGGCAGGCACGCTGCAGATGCTCTCCTCTTTCAGCACCACATCACACCTGCCACAGCTCTTTCATGGAGAAATTCAGTGGAAGCTCTCTGCTGCTGCTCTCATCCCTGCAAAAGTGAATGGAGAGATTTGTCCTGACCTCCATCCCCCTCCACAGCTCCTGGCATTTCGTTTCTCTCCAAAGCAACACTCTGCTGCTAGAATCAGCTGAGATGAAACCCAGCTGGCTCCTACACACCTTGGAGCTCAGGCAGGGCTGCTTCCCACACAGTGTCTTTCACCCAAATTAAACAGCTCCCAGCTGAGCCCTGCCATCCATCACGCCAAGCCTCAGGCACAGCTCGGCTTTGGCAGCTTTTACACCTCTGTGGGTTCACCTTTAGTGGGGAATGAGCAGGGACCTTTTATTTGTGAGTGTGTTGTGCAGTCAGGGAGGCTGCAGGGCCATCCTTGGGACCAGGCTGGAATCAGTGGGAGGCTGATTGTTGTTCAAGATGGCAAAGACCTGGGCACTGAGGGCTGTTCTGTTGGGAAGAAATCCTTCCCTGGGAGGGTGGGGAGGCCCTGGCACAGGGTGCCCAGAGGAGCTGGGGCTGCCCCTGGAGCCCTGGCTGTGCCCAAGGCCAGGCTGGACACTGGGGCGTGGAGCACCCTGGGGCAGTGGAAGGTGGAAAGCTCCAGGTTGGAATGAGATAGTCTTTAGGGTCCCTTCCAGCTGTGACTCTATGATTCCCTGATTTCCAGGCTGCAGTGCTGGACATTCCTGGGTGGATGGGTGGGTGCAGACTGCCCACTCCTGGGGCTGTCACTTCTCAAGGATATATTGCTGCCCACACCTTGGTGTCCACAGCAGTTGCAGGTGAGCAGCAGTGCCAGCTCCTTGGCTGTGTTGATCTGAGCTCGGTTCAGTTTTCCCACAGTGGTGCCTAAGAGCTCTGTAGATGTCCCAGAATATCTGAGGCACCTGCACAACACAGAATGGGGTCTCCATTGGCATCACCTGTGGTGGAGATCCTTGCTGGAGACAACACTGCCTGTTTTCTCTGTATGAGTTGAGGTCTTTGTTGGGTATTAGGAAAAATCCCCTCACTGCAAGAGTGGTTAATCATTGAACAGGCTCCACAGGAAGCGTTGGAGCTGCCATCCCTGGCAGTGTTCAAAAAATGAGACGTGTGGGGATATGTCATAGTGGGAGTGGTGGTGTTCAGTCAAAGGCTGGGCTTGATCTGGGAGGACTTCTCCAACCTTAATGATTCTGTGAGTTAGGATGAGAGTTTCCATCTGTTTGAGGTGGGAAATGGAGTTTTGGCCACCTCAGCTCCCTGTGCCCAGCACATCCATGCCTGTATCCATGCCTGTGTCCACACTTGTGCCTGATGGCCTCAGCCAGCTTTCCTATGGACCCCCCTGCACAGAGAACTGATTTCTGGGGTCACTTTAGCACCTCTCCCCACGCCTCTGAGTGGCAAATGAACACCTCCCAGCTCTTCTAAGTGTAGGCTTCACCCTGGGCTCTCCAGATCAGGCACCTCAGCAAGGTGGAAATCTCTGCCTCTTTGCCACAGAAAGGCTTCAGGGAGAAATCATCATTATCCTGATTTCTACCCTTTTTTGGGATCTGCTTCCAGGGAGAGTAGCCTTAGCTGGCAGATCCTCCAGCCCCTCACAGTCTGCTTGCTGGAGAGCAGCCTGAGGGAATGACCTTGGCCTCAAATTCCATTAGGAAAGGTCCTGGTTAAACAAGGCTGTTCTCAGAGTCAAAGCTTACAGGCATCCTGGCAACCGCCTTGGGCTTTTTCCAGTCCTCCAGGGAGAAGCACAGCCCCAGAAATCAATAACTGAGCTCTTTTGAAAGTCAGCAGGACTCTGGCATGATCCAAGCCACTCTCTTCAGTGATTTCTCTCTGCTGAAAGCAAAGGGGTCCCTAAATGAGAGCCCTGGGCCTGGAGGGCACCAGCCCTGGCCCCGTGTCCCATCCCCAGGGCATGGTTTGCTCAGTGCCCACTGCCCACACTCTGTCCCATCCTTCCAAGCAGTGACTGCCCAGCTCCCCCCAGAATGGAGCCAGACAAGGGGAGCCAAGCAGCCTTGGAGGGAAAATACCTTTATTTTTTTTGTGGAAACACTACCCTGGGGCTCTGCTGAAGCAGGGAGAGCCAATCCCTCCTCGTCAGCCCCCAAAACTCATTTCATCTTCAGGTATTCTCCCTCGCTCTCTTTAAAACTGGGATTTCTTTCCTGACTCCAAATGCTCCTTATTGAACATGCAATGAGCACCCAGACCCTCCTCCATCTATGTTTTCCCCTCCCCAAAACATCCATAACTTGCTTTGTATTCATTTTATAGTAACTCCTCTCCCAGCAGTGCTTTCTCCATGAATCTGGACTACAGGACTTCCCTCCAAGCTTCAGCTACTGGCATGGAAGGCCTCGTTCTCCTGCCTCATTCCCACCCTGCATCTCCCTAAAAAAAACCACCATAAAACAGCAACTGAGGACACCCTATAATCCCCCCCTCCCCTTGGTGTAAAGGTCCCTCCTGATGTTGGGACACCACGAAGTCAAAGCTAAGGCTGACACATTCTGCTGCCCAAGGACAGGAGCTGGGCTTGGAGCCCAGAGAAGATGCTTCCCTCCCATTAATGTGATGAATTAATGCACGATGGTGTGGAATTTGCTTTATGAATGAAGGCTGAGGGATGCACCAGCACGAGAGCTCCACGTCCCACCAAAGGTCAGTCCTGCATCCCCCTCCTGTGCCTTCGCTTTCCCAAGGGAACAAAGAAAAACTGGAGGGAACTCAGGGAAACGGCACATTTTTAATGGCCTGAGAAAACCAGAGCTGCAAAGGAGGTCAGATGGGTTTGTGCAATAGGGGGGAAGGGGTGAGAGGCTCATGGCCTGACCCCATTTGTGCTGTGAAGACCTTTTTTTGGGAGGGGGGGTGGTTCATGGCTTTGCCAGAGGAGCTGGGAAAAGGCACAGGGAGAGGCAGCGATGGGAAGATGGAGCTGCCTGAATTCCCAAGTTCACCCGTTTTTTAGCAGTGAGGGTGTTTTACACCAGCTGGACAACTTACAATTGGATCCTCTCCCAGTCTTTAAACTGAGCCCATCTGTGTTTTTAAATACAAAGTTTAACCCCAGAAATGATGATAGAGACAGAAAGAAAACCAGGCTATCAGCCACTTTCTGGAAAGGCCCCGGAGTCACTGCACTTTGTGACCCCTTGGAAAACACAAGGAACCTCTGCACCTTTCAGAAACAAACCCCAGGATGTTTGAAATCTGTTTGTGCTGCATCCAGAGCGGTGGAGCAACAGCTGAAGGTCACAAGCAGTGTATAAATAGAAAGGAGGTTTTATTGTGACATGTCCATCCGGAGCCATTGCTCCTGGGTGTGCCATCTGGGCTGGGAGCAGAGCCTCTGCACCCCCACTGCAGCCAAGAGAAAGGGATTCTGTCCTTGCAGGGATGATACCATGCAAAGGGAGGGGGAGAGCTGTGAGGTTGTAACTTTGCTCCTGATTTTACTGATTTTTGAAGAAAGATCAGAAGTGCGATGGAGCTTTGGAATGCAGATTCCTCCTGTGTGGGGTTTCAGTCACGTACCCAAGCAGGGAGAAGGGATTTTTCACCCATAGGGAGCACTTTCTCTCTGGAGAGTGGTTTGCAGTGACTGTCCTTCTCATTTGGGGACCTCAGTGTCCCCGTCAGAAGGGGTAAGAGGGGCTCCCTGGTGTCCTTTAGCAGGTGGTGGTAGGATTTTATAGCAGGCTCTGACCACGGGCTACTAAAGACCTTTTCTGGCCAAAATCCTACTAATTTCCATTTCCCTGTTCCATCCAAACAGCTCCCTGCACCTGACATTTATCATCCTCATGTATTTAGGTGATAAATTCTTCGTGGTCTGGAGCAGGGGATGCTGCACCCTCAGCCCAGAACAACACCGGGAGGTTGCCTGAAACAGCAGGTATCACCCCATCAGCACCCTGTGGATGTCCTGAAAGAAGGGCAGCAGCCCTTGAGGGGGGGATCCTCTGGAATCTTGGTAAAACCAGCAGGAATGAGACAGTGGCATGGAAGAGCTTGACCCAAGGAATGTGGCTGGGCAGGTGGAGGTGTTTGCTGGTGCAACTCCTGCTGCTCTTGAGGCAATGAGGCAGCCATGGAGAGCAGACCTTGGCTTTCACCACTCAGGGAAACACTCCTGGTGTTTCAGGCAAGCACTTGGAGAGGGCCACAGGCTGTAAACCTTCAGGCATCATGGCTGGATGGTGGCCTGAAAGTGTCTCAGCTCTGCCTGCCTGAGGTTTGTCTCACCAGGGAATCTGCTTTCCCAAAGGAAGGAACAGTGTCCTGTCCTGCCCCAGGATGGGTGAACCCCAGGAGACCCAGGCTGGGGACCAGAGAGCTGTGAGTGCTTGGTGAGAGCCCTTTTGTTTTGGAAACCTGGCCCTCTCTTGGGAGCAGATCCTCTGACAGCTGCTCAACGCTGCCTCCTCCTCCTGCTCCATGAGCCCGCTCTTGGGAGGTCTCTTTCAGGCATGAATCAGAATCAGCAGCAGCACCCTGTCCCTAGCACACCCCTTTTCCCAGATCCAGGTTGTCTGCACCTCTTTGAGCATGAAAAGTGTGGGTAACTCCCCAAATTACCATCTCCTGCTGCTGCTGCTGGCTGGAAGGAACTCGCTGATGCAAGGAAGAGCTGGAGGTCAGGAATGCCAGAGCCATGGCAGGGTGATCCAGAGCTTCAGCAGCCCAGATGAATTCCAGCCTCTCCCACTTCATTGTTGGATCCCTTGTTGTTTTCCCACAGGATTATTTTTAGCAGGTGGTAAGGATGGGATCTGGAAGTACTGAAGCACCTAAAGGTGGCCTGTTGGAAACCCATGGGAATAAAAGGAGGAGAATCTCAGCTTTTCTTTTCAGCTTGAAGGGAACAACAGTTTCTCCCCCTCCTTGGGGGACAGCTGGGTGAGTGACATTGTGACCACAGAGAGGAAAATCTTTTCTCTCCTGCTCTGGCTGCTGATCTGGTATTGGATTGTGTGATGGGTCACACCTATTGATCACAGCAGGCTAAAAAAGACACAACCCATAAATAACTCCTGACGTCCCCAGCTGGGCCAGAAACCCTGAGCAAAGGGCTCTCGGGAGAGCTGTTGTTGGTATTTCTCTGTCCCTCTCCTCTGGGACAGGCTGGGGACAGGTGTGGCTTGAACCATATGACTGGGGCTCCCTGCAATGTTTTTGCAGGTGTTTTCTTAGCAGGGGCTGGGTTATCTCAGTCCTTAATCCAGCCCTGCCTGCAAGAGCCTGACCAGCCAGGCTGGGATGGGGCACTGCTGCTGCCCAGCCCTGAGCTCTTCCCTTGCCAGTGCTCACCAGCACGAGGGTTAAGCCATGAAGGCCAAGGTGACTCTCCCCTGCTCTCCCTTCCCCAAAATGAGTCATTCCTTGTGCTCCATCCGCCCTCTGAACCCAGGGAACTGCAGGATTTGGGCACAAAGGGCTGTAAAAATGCCCAGCAGGGAGACCAAAATGTGAGGATCAGATTGTGTTTCCTTAAGGAAACAGCCCCAGCTGGTTTCTGGGGTGGAGGAGCAAAGCCTGGTCCCTGCAGGGCACCAGGTACCCACCCAAAATCCAGGGCAGCTGCTGGCCAGGGCCAGGGCACGAGGGGCAGCAAGAACCCCCTCCTGAAAGCCCTTTAGTGATGCTCCACCAGCCCCACGTGCTCTGTGTGGCCTGGCCATGGCGAGGGACACGTGAGGAGGGGAGAGCACACAGCCAGGCCCCGGCCCTCTCCCTCCTCCCCTTGTGGTCCTTCCCCTTGTTTTTACACAGCTGAAAAACAAAAACAACAAAACAAAACAAAACAACAACAACAAAACAAAACAAA
>VZTR01023390.1:9440-24688 GCA_013400775.1 Chaetops frenatus | reverse complement strand
CACCAACCACTAACAAATCCAGGGACTCAGATGTGGCTGAAAGTGCAGAAATGGATATGGAAGGCCATGAAGCTTCTCAATGAATTTGAAGCCTAATTCACTACTCAGAGCCTGGGTAAGAATCTCTCTGCATTGTGTTTAATACTGAAATTCAGGACACTACTGAAGATTTACATTAAATAGATTTTAAATAAAAAGTTAGCAGTAAAAGTTTACAGGTGGACTGTCACTTTTGCCTTAGTGAATACAGCCAGTATGCAGTTGGCACTGGTAGGGGTCTTTAATGTCAGTACCACAGACTCCTTCTGGGGCTTCTGGAGACAGTGGACAAAGCCAAGCTGTGGTTGGAACAGCCCTAGGAAGCACAGCTTCTAGGGAGCACGTGTTGGGTATAGCCTGGAAGATCCTCAGGCTATGCTCAACAAGGAGTTAATTTACTGCACTGCTGTAGTAAGAGTCCACGCACTTTTCTCCTTCCTCTAGCTACTTGTTACCATTTCCCCTCTTCCATCTCTTCCCTTCTATTGGAACAACCAAAACACATCAAAGGGCTGTCCTACACTTAAATTAACATCAGTAAAAAAAAATAGTTGCTTTTTAACTCAATCTACTCTGGTTTGACAGTTTACCAAGTGGTTGAACTGGTGCCTGTGCTCGTGCCGAGGAACAGCACAGGGACTGAAGGCAGCAGCTGAGCAAAGGGGATATTGCTTATGCTGTCTTGAGGTATCCACTGAATTCAACCTGAAGGCAAAGCCAGGCATGAGGCTGAACTAACAAGTTTGGAGCTAGCAACAAGAGAAGTCTTGCAACTCCTCCTTTCCCCTCCACCTCCGTATTCCTAAACATGCAGTCCCAAACCCTGCCTTATGCCAGCCCTGGCAACCATCGGGAACCTCACAGACTGGTTTCAGGTCACCAGTTTAGCAAAAAATTCTTCACTTTTTGCTAGGTTGGTTTTCTGACAGCTTAGAAATGGAACTGACTTACTGACAGGTCCAGATAACTCCTGCTAGAAGTGGGGATGAGGATCTGGGGAAGTGTTCGCTCAGGGAACAGTGGGAACAGGAAGACCCGACAGCCACCTCCCAGTGCTGGTGTTGAGTTGTGAGGTTGGTTACAGACACCTTGTGTTACAGACACCCTGCAGGCTTCAGGATTTGGCTCAAACTATTCCTACTTCACTCCAAACCCTACATCAGTAAGGATGCGATCACAGATCGATCAGAGAGGTGTTGATGGGATGAAGAAGTGGGTAATCACTGAACATCCTGAGTTGGAAGGGGCCTACAAGAATCAAGTCCAGCTCTTAAGTGAATGGCCCATGCAGGGATCAAACCTGTGACTTATGGCATTATTAGCACCATGCTCTGACCTGCTGGGCTCTAAAGCCTTGATCTTCCCCAGTAATGAGTATAGGCACCTGCTGTAGCTAGAGCTCTTAAATATATGTTTAAAGATAAATCAGAATATAAGTTCAGTTAAATCAGCATAAAGTATCTTGATGAGGAGGTGTTTCTTTCTTTAATTACGAGTTTTCTACCTCCACTTTAAAACAACTTTCATACAGCCTAAAATGTTCAGTTACATTGGAAAAGATATAGAAACAGTCAACATCTGTTGCATTTCATTTGAAAATTAAAACAGAGCTTGCATCATTGAACAGCAGTGCTGAACCTGAGGGGCAAGAAATTCTGTAGTGTTGCACTTCAGACATGAATTTCCCACAAAATTTTACAGATGCTTACACTCACTTCTTATCTATAAAATGAAGAGCATGAAGCAGAAAGGTGAGTCATACGTACATGGATGCCCAACCACAGATAATAGATAAAAGTGCTATTTTTTATATCAATGCACTTTCAATTCATTATAGTCTGCTTGTAAGCTTAGCTAACATGAGTATAATCTTGGATGCACTTTTGTTCACTTTTTCTTTTAAGACATGACAAAGAATTACAGGATTCCAAGCTTGGCTAAAAAAATTGAAGCTTTTTAAGTATTTGTTTAATGAGTTTTGCCCAGCAGGCATTTATTTCATTCCTTTGTGAGGAAAAAGAAAGATAACTTTAGCCTCTTAAAATCCATTACTGACAAACACAACCAAAATGTTCCAAATACAGCCATTACCAGGTAAAGACATAATATTCTTCCATTCAGGAAAGAACATGGGGGAAGAACAGAGATTTATTTTTTTTGTTGGCAGTTTACTTCACAGCTTTGAAAGTTCTTTTTATTCCTAGCTATATTGAGAACACGGGAAAAAAAACAACTGAGAAGCTTCAAGTTGCAAGCATCAGAGAGTATTTACAATAATTTAGGGTCAAAGCCATAAATACAGGTCTTGACAAAATTACATTTAAGCGAGAAGGAGACTTCTTTGGCACCCATGGGTCACAGGACCAAAGAAATTTCTACAATCCTTGTTCCTCCCTACTTAAGAGAAAGATATAGTTAAATATAATTCGGCCATTGCAAATATTTTTTAAATCACCATCAGTTCTGATTGTCAGTTGCAAAAAGACCAACCATTTGTATTTCATTTATTTATTTACATATAGTCTAACAGACGTGTATTACAGTCATAGTTTTGGCAGCACTTTCTCCAGGTTACCTGTTTTTGATAATGTCCAAAATCTCAAAAAATTCACTTAGTAGCTAAAATTTGCAAATTTTGCACTAAATGTGCAAAAAGACATGGAGACCTCTGCAGTTTTTACAGAAATACCATCTGGTGTGTGTGTTTTTACAGAAATACCATTCTGCTTTGTAATATGACAGGTTTTATTAAAAACAAACAAACAAACAAACAAACAAAAAATATAATAAATTAGACTTACCACAACTATATATCGAGGCCTAAACTGGATGGTTCCAAACAAACCCAAAATGACAACTATTATTTGTAGGAAATTGCCAAGGATAGGAGCCCACTGGAAACCCAGGAAGTCAAAGATTTGTCTCTCTAATGCTGCCAGCTGTAAAAAAACACATAAACAAAACATCCACTTTTTAATTATGGGTTGGACAGAACACTTGACATTTTCTTATTTGCACCAGGCTTCACCAGTGAGTGAGCAAAGCTATGCAAACCTTGATACTGCTTCTGAAATACCATCATGCTCCCTCCCCTACCCCATGTCTTTGTTTTCTTAGATTTACTCTCAACTCGACTCAACTGGAAGTTCCTCAGTCTGTTCCTAGAAGCCCAAATGAGCAGAGCAGGCCCAGACGAGCCCCAGACGTGGCCACTGTGATCCCAGGAGCTCCTTAATGCAGGAATTAAGGCAGAGTGCTGGGAGCTCCTCATTACCCGAGGCACAGACCTGGGCTCAGGGGCTGAAATACAGTAGAAAATGTTGGAAGACCTCAGAGCAAACTGCTTCAAAACCAACAGCCAAATGAGCCATCTGTGCTCTTCAAAAGCTGCTATGTTACTTTTGGGCAACTACAAATCAGAAAGAAATGGTGGCAGCCTAGTAGTTCTCTTCCCACTCAATGTCCTCATGGCATTTTGGGTCTGGATTTAGTTGAGTGTGGAAAAGGAGGAAGCTAAGAAGCGTCAACCTTCATCTCTGCATCAGCATGTGGTCCTTAGGTAATTGTGCATTTCTGAACATTAGGCAAAAAAGAAAAACAAAAGGCCAGATATAAAATTCTTCTGCAAACACATTTGCTACGCATTTTTGACAATTCAGTCCACTGTTCTAAACATAGAAAAATCAACTTTCTTAGCAGTGTATTTGTTGGAGTTTAAACTTAGTTCAATATTTTTGCAGCTGTATCAAGATATTCTTGAGCAGCTATATAGAAACCTACTGAGAAACAACTGAGTTTCTGTGCTTGCTAGAATTTATTAACATCTACTTGATTTTACTACATTGTTACAAACCCTAAAATTTACTGAAATATGCACTTACAATATTTATATCTGAGACAGATGGAGCAAGCATGGCACTATGAATACCAACCAAAGTATTATCATATGTGGGTATGTCACATAAACCATTTCATTTTACACATTATGGCCAGATTCAATCTTCACCTGCAAGATGGGGCTAGGTGTCACTGAGAGCAGAATCCATTTTTTCTGTACAAAAACCTCCCTTACAGCAGACATGAAAACCACATTCTCTATGCTGAGGTTAATAAATATGATAAAAATAAACAATGAAATGAACAAAAATTGAATCATCAACTTGCTCCAGCTCCTTTGCAATCAGTGAAGTTACACTGACTTTTATCAGCTAAACATCTGGCCCAGCTGTGAAAAATCACACAGTACAGTAGGAGGGTGCCCCAAATCCCATATGCAAGATGGTAAATAAAGAGTTTTGAAAGCTCTTTGGTACAGGCAGAACTTACAGTTTACGGTCTAGCAACAATATACTGAGAGTCCTGTATCACATAGGAAAGCATTTATGACATCCATGACCAGAGCCAGGGACTTTTTCATTCCCATTATAAGTGGAAATCTTCTGGGTCAGCAAAACAGCTAAAAAAATCACAGACCACCAGTTTTCAGAGACAATGTGTCTCCTTCCCGGAGCCCTGACATTACCGAGCAAGCAGAGGATGGAGCTGACAAATCAGACTAGGATTTGCTTAGTGCTACCTCTGCCCTGACACTTACTGAAACTGCCCTGCAGCTTTGGTCTTCACCTGCACCAATAAATTGTGCGTCCTATCACACTCCCAGCATTGAAGGCAGCTGGCTTAGGATTGTCTCCATTAAAGTGTCCTTGGCTCTGAAACAGGGCAGCTGTGTGCAAACTATATACTTACCTCCTCAAAACGGCTCTTGGCCATGGGTGAACTCTTTGGGAAGGCCACTGGTCACAATAACCCTGGTTAATGTGACAGAAAGCTCTAATGGGTCACTAACATCCACAATGTCACTGCCTGGCTACTCCCCCGGGCACAAGAATGTGCTGGTGCAGGGAGCAGAGAGCTTGCCCAGAGTGGGCATTGAGGAAATCCACACTGGTGGATCATGGATGCCATGATGCATTTTATGCAACTTTGAAGCACCTAGAGTTTCCTGAAAGACAAAAGCCTGTAACACAGATATGCATACTTCAGCACAGATATGAATGAATCTGTTTAGTATCTGCCCCTTCTTAAACTGACCTTTGGCATAAATTTTCAGATCAGCACCTTAAATGCCTGTAATACTGGAACATAAATTGAAACAACCATTGCACTTTGCCACCAGACTCATGCTAAAATGCTTGGTGTTCAGCTCGTGCCTAAACTGGATCAGATAAAAATTTGGCTTCATGTGCATCTCCCTCACATTTGCCAAGCAAGTTCTGAGCACACCCATGAGGCAGGTCTGGGCTCCCACAAAATAGCATAGTGGCTGCAAGTAGATCCTCAAAGATGAGGGTGCACATGTGTATATTCACCATAGACAGAATTACACATTAAAAAAATTATTAGTCTTTCCACAGATTACTGTGGTTAAGGCACTCACCACAAACATAGAGAAACAAACTTCAATTTCCTCTCCCGCTGCCTACTGAGGTATTCATCCGTCTCCTCCCACTTCCCATCTATTAGGATATCAAGGGAAAGAGTTTCTCTTTGAAGTTGTGTCACAGGCAAAAAAAAAAAAAATTGTATTTCATGAGTCAGAAACAGAGCACAAGCAGAAACATGAGTGTACATATTGCTTATGGCACTTATACAAAACTGGGAGAGTTGCTCGTGTTTCTTGCCTGCAGGGCTCGCTCTTTATTTTATATACAGTGTCAGCATGAAATCACTGAAGGAACCCTGGAAGCAGGATGCCAAGCATACAGTTCCATTCCTTCCCCACTAAGAAGTGCTTTCACCATCAGGCTATGCAGAGAGACCTTCCTGCACAGCTAAGTCTCATTTATTTTGCTCTTGTCGCCAACACAGAGTAATTTGTCTCATCCCCAAAGCCCACAGAATACATTAGCAGGGGTGGTGTGGGGGGCGAGAGGAATCTAAAGAAAAGAGGGATGTAGGAGGCATGTCTTTCCTCCTCAAATTGCTACTCTCTTCTAAATTATTATACCTTGCAGGCAATGCAGGCAGAAGTTAAAAACCTGATAATTCACGATCATGGCAAAGGAAACATATTAAGTTCTGTTTTCTTTACACCATGAGCAATATGGACCGAATAGAGGAAACATCTTAGTGCTGCTGTTCCTATGTCTAGGATTTCACCCAGCAGAGCCCTCAAGAAGGAGTGAAGGTCACAAAGTTTTTAGCTCTGTGCAAATGAAAAAGCCATCCCTAACAAAACCTGTGATTCAGGTAATTGATTTGACAGAAATCATCAGAATCAAGTGAAAGAAGCAGGCACCTGTGCACATTTACATAGCTCATACTGTTGACGTTTGCCCAAATCCAAAACCTTTGGAGCCATGAGTAGCCACTAGAGTAGCCTAGATTCTGTGATAGATGGTTTCACTTGGAGTTATCTGCACGTACTCCAAAATGTTACAGCAGAAACATTTTGATTATAAGGAGGCTGTTTTTCTTAAGTAGAATTTTCTTTTTCTCAACAAGAAATGTTCCCAAACAAATTTCTAATTTCATCAGCATTTTCAGATTCTTCTCAAAACAGCCTAAAAAACTGAACCTGAAGGGAAGGGAGAGGTTCTCAAAACTAGCTGGCTCAACTTCTGCCATTTCTAGAGGACAGATAATCAATTTAGTAGGGCACAGGAGCTCGAGGCTGCAGCTGGGGTGACTGAGGTCCTCTGGGCATTCACTGTCATACCAGTTCCCTACCAAGGTGGGAGAGGCTGCTACTTGTGACAACCAAGACAAAAAAGAAGTTTGGGAGTGCATAATAAATTGTTGCTTACTACTTTTTTAAATGAGTAACATAGAAGTGGAATGAAAACCCAAACTTTTCTTGCAAGTAAAAGAGGAGGGTTTGTTTCGGCAACTTAAATAATAGGTGTATGTTTGTAATGAAACCTATGTCCAGTTGAGTGAAATATTTTCATGAGAACTTATAAAAATCTATCAAAGTTGATGGGAAATAACATTTTCTTATCATAACAACATTTGGAAAAGGATACATACTTCTTAATATTGCTGGCAAGGGAGCCTTTTGTTATTTAGTCATCATCATCATCAGTGACAATCTTTCAATGTAAAGTGCATGACTCAGGAGACCAAGGCAAGCAGTAAAGTGGGACTGCAGCACTTCACTTAATTAAGTTTTGGGTTTTTATCTCTTTGTTTCACTAAGGCTTCCAAACATTTCCCATTTCCCACATCCTGCAGAGCACAAGGAGAAGGAACTAAGCTGCAAGATGGGGCTGCAATAAAGTCACTCAGGGTGAACTTTCTCTTCCAGCCATGCTCAAGCCCTTTTGTATTAAGAGCAGCAAAAACTTCAGGTGAACTAATCTGTTTGAATTCTGAGATTCACCTAGAGGGATCAACCAGATGTGCAGCACAATTGGAACCTCCTGAACAGAAAAAATAGTGCAACTGTAGCATTACTCTTTTACAATCAGCTTAAGGCAAAGGAGTAGCAAAATAAAGAGATGGGGATCAGCAATGCTGCATAGGATCTGCAGAAAGAAATCACCAAGATGTTCCTACTCAATAGAGAAATCAGAAAACATTTTTGAGAGAAGGCTTCAACAGGGTGCTCTATGGATTAAACCCCTCCTCTAAATTCTCAGGTCCTATTATACTTCAAAATATATATCAGAAGCTGTCTAAGTGATGAGACACTACAGCAGAGTTACAAAGTCAACTTTTCAAATACGTGTTAAAACTCAATTTTCTGTTCTGTCAGAAACATCACAGAAAACAGTTATTTTTACATTTTAATGGATAAGTTTTATAAATGACGTGTTGGTTTGAGATTAATAAATAGAACCAAATCCATAACAGAAGTCTCTGTGTCAAGATGAAGAGTTTCCATATATAGATCATTTCATACAAGAAAAGACCTAAAAGTGGCATGACATAAACACAAGACTATAAAATTGCTAAATGTAAAAATAGAAGGTTAATGATACAGCTGCAAATTGGATACCCTATAAATTACTAAATTTTAAAAACGGGGAAATATAGCATACTCTGCATTTGATATTAAAAAATTGCTTCAACCTGTCATGTAAAACAATCCCTAGAAATTATAACAACCAGAAAAATATCAGTACTATAGCTCACAAACTTATATTTGAGAAATCTAACAAAAATCATGGAAGTAAATAATTAATAACTGGAGAGCTGTAAAACTATATAGATTTGAAATCCTTTTTGAAATAAAAACAATTTTAAAAGCTAGGAAAAAAAAGGAGAAAAAGTATGACTTCACAAATGGACACTGTTATTGTTACAAATGAATTCCGCTTTTAAAAATTAAAGTAGTATACAACAAAATAGTGAATCAAAAAATTAAAGTTCATAGTATTCATTTTTTAAATTCAGGTCAGGAATTATCTGAAAATTTGAATTATGCATGTTAGACTCAAAGTTGGCTGATGCTGCTAATAATTATCACAGGAGAAGTTCCAGGGCACAGCGCATCATCCATACTAACTGCTGCTCCTGAGGATAAAGATGTTTTCTTCAAAATTCTCATCTCCATCTTTTGGTCATAAATTTAACCTGTGGCTTCAGGAAGAGTTTCTTGGACATGATGAATCTCTGAGGACTGTTATTCTTTTTACCATTACCACTGGTTCTTTTTACCATTACCACTGGTACTGCTGTGCTGAATTACAGTTTAGTCCAGTTTGGCAGATGCAGCTGTTAAAAACTGAAGTGGTTCCCAAGCCTCTTCCAAAGAAACTCCACCTGGAGCTTTAAGTGCACTCTGTTCTGAAGCCCCAGGATACCTTTGCTATGCTCAACAGTGCAATCACCTTTTCCTCNAAGAGGGCAATGGCAAGGCAGGAGAGGAGCACTGGGAGCCTCCTACACCACCTTGTAGCCTGTGCATTCAGCTGGAATAAACAAGACCTTGGATCAAGGTCACTCTTGGCACTAGCCACATTTAACTTAAAAGTCTGTCTTCACATTCCAGGGCTCTTAGGTGTGTATTTCCTTTTTCTTGACAGATGTTCCACTAAGAAAACATTTTTGTAAAACCTTGGGGTAAATGCTCAATGTTCACATTTGGAAAATATGCACTTTCTAATTTAAGGGGAAAAGACATCAGAAAGTTGCCAAGCTACTCTGGATAAAACCTTGACTCACCACATACTAAAATCCAGGATTTCTAACAGAAAATTAACGGGTGATGAAAGAAGGAGGTTACAATAAATAATTAAGCAAATAAATAAGTTGCATCAAAGACCAATGGTAATGCATAGACCACTTTTTAGACAAATTTTATACTCCTGCTGTGATTTCAGAATTTTATTGACAGGCTTGACTTCAGTGAAAAGAAAATAAGATTTGACATGAGAGAAATGCCAGGTTTTTAATGCAGCAGACAGCATTTAAACCTTAAGTGGAAGGGAAGTGTCAGATGACTACTCTTGGCTGAAGAATGCTATTTTGCAAGTTACTGTTCCTCAGCTAAATATTACAGCCTCGTTATCTGTAACTTACCATCTTTCAACAGAGCCTTCATTGCCAAAGATGAGTGTAGTGTCTCTCACAATTATATGTTTAACTTTGACTTGGATCACTTCTTCATAGCTTTGGTGATAGTATAAAGGAATCAGCTGACCACAGAAGAAACCCTCATTAGATTCTTAATGATCTGCATTCGTTGTCCAGGTGAAATACTAGCTTTTGGGTGATTTTAAGATGGTAATCCCTTAAAACAGCTCACTACCCACATTTATAGGACAATGTGTCATGGAGGTTATTGAATGTCAGGTAAGATTTTGAGTAAATCACAAATATTTATAATAAGTTCAGTTTAATGGAGCAAAAGAGAAACTTTGCTTTCTGACAAGTAATTGTCAGAGAAGAAAAAAACCCTGATGATCAAAAGTGCCTTTGCAGTGTTGGTCAGACAGATAGGTAATTAGCTGTCACTTGAGTAAGTTTAAACAAAATATAAAGCAAAAGAAGTTTATGTGCTGAAGGAGCTCAATAAAAGTGCAATAGCCAAGATTAGTGACGGCCAAGGCATAAAAACAAAGAAAAGAAAGGCAGGTTCGATAAGAAATATGTTGTATTTTTAAGACAGCCTCTGCTGCTTTTCAACAGTGAATGCTATTCTTATTCTGCTGTTCAACTCATGTGGAAAATACTCAGAACTAAGTAAAGGTCTTTCCACCATTCTGGTAACTGCTTTGGTGAATGAGTTCAGTGGAGGGTGATGGTAGTGATAGCACATAATATTTAACAAAATATGTTAATATTTTAACAAAACAGTAATTCTTTTTCTGAGGAGAAGTAAAGTTTAATTCCTCAATACTTTACCACTTGTTCTTTGATAAATGTTTAAGAAAAAAGACAGGTAGGAAGCAAGCAGTATATATTCAATGATTTTTGAAAGTCAATACACTGCTCTAACTTCTCAGAACCAAAAGACTCCACTAAATGAATGGCAAAGAAGTTGATCTCATCAGAGAATTAGGACCATAGTATAAAAAGGAGAGCTGGTAAAAGCCAGATCTTTAAAATCTATAAATGTAATAAAAAGGTGCTGAAAAGATTCTCTTCTCCACACTTCAACAAATATATACCTATATTTAATATCACTATTTAACATATCAGACAGGCACAAAACCAAGGTCATTCTTAACAGAAAAGTGTTTTTCTAATTATTTGTACTACAAAAGCCTTGCAACTGCACTGGTGATGCACAGGAAGATTTTGAGTGACTGATTTGATATGATATTGTTAAGTATTTCATCAAACTGAGCCCAACCCTCCAGTTTTGTCTCTGACAAAGCTCACACGAAGTCAGAAGAAGCCATGATTCCGTCAAGGCTGCAGGATCTGACTCAGAAAGGCAATAGCAAATTATTTAAGAATCTCATCAGCATCAGAAGAAGAGTTTGTTAATATTTATTCTGCAGGGTCACCTGACTGCAGTGATATAAAAGGTAGCATCAAATAGTTCCAGTTCCCAGCACACTGCAGGAGCCAGGGTGATATAGCCAAGGCTGAAAGCTACATCTGTACCAAACAGACCCCATAAAAATGCAGTTAAAGCCTATAGGTAGCCATGATAGGGAAGAAGGCAGCTGTTGTAATAAAACCCCATAGCGCCAACTCGTTACAGCACAGTGATTTAAGATTGAATTTCAACCCTCCAATGAAGCTATAACTGATCCCAAAACACTGAAGTCAAGCCCCTTGGCTGCTTGACCTATAAAATCCCGCAAACAGCTGGAATGAACGTGCTTATAATGGCATTTAAGACTCCCTTGGTTGTTTCATTTAAACGCCAGCCCACATCCAGCAAAAGACAGTGTAAGACATGGCTGGAGGTTAAAAATCCTTAAAGATTTCTATCTTACTATGAATGAAAAAGTCCATGTCAAAAGATACTAGAGAGAATGCAAAAGCAAATTACAATTGTCTTCTTTATGATTGTATCAAGCTGTGTATATTATGTTTATGATATATCAAGCTGTGGTGGATTTAGTCCAAAAGAAAGTTTTCATTTGCTACACGATTACATCCCTTCATATCATCAGATACTAAATTCTTGCACTTGCAACGTTGTTTTTTTTCATTTATGTGCACATTTGAACACATCCAGTAAATCTCTGTACGTGTACATGCTTCCTTAATGCACAGGTTTAAGGAATGGTAAAGTACTTACTGACCAGCTAGCAATAGTGAGAATTGAACACGTTTACTACCACTTTAAAATATCAAGGTGTCCTGGTTTGAAGGACAGGTGTCTGCTAAGGAAGGCAGGGGACCTCCCTTGGAATGAAAAAAAAAAAAAAAAAAAAAAAAGGAACACCCAAACCCCAACACAAGGCAACATAAGGAGCTAACAGATAAGGAGGTAACTTGATAACAATGAAGCTGACAGCCCTAGATCCCTCCTAGATCCTGATGACTATGAGATCCAGTTTAAAAAAGAGAAGAGAGAAAAATGAGTCAAAAAGAAACAGCTGGGAACATTTGCTGCAGGATCTGTACCCAACCCATCCCCAGCATGAAGAGTCTGACTGTGAGGGAAGAGAGGCTGAGATGGGCACCCAGACTGCAAGGTGAAAGAAGAGTTGAAATCTCTGTAAGGTGAACAGCTAAAACAGTATTTAGAGCCTTTAGTAGATGAATGTCTTGCTTCTTCTGGCCAAAGAACAACCCTCTACTCTTGAAATCAGGCTCGTTTATGACTCTTTAAAGCCCTCTAAAACTGTGGTCCCAAAGGAAGACAGAAATTAAACCAGATGGAGCTCTCCTTCCATGACTAAGGAAGATACATGTTCAGAGCTCACAAGGACCTGGACAAGTTGGACAGTTAGTTCAAGCTCCCAGTTTCATGAAATAAAATTGTTTGATATGAGCTTAGGCATAAATATCAAATGCCACAAATAGATTCATGTCAGACCTTGAGAAACATAAGGTTTCCCACAGGATGGTGCATCTTATGTTTCATTTGTGGTTCCAAAAAGGCACTGTATCTCCAGTCACCAACTCTATTCAGGCAAAAAAAAGTATTAAGCCAAGGCAGCCAAGTAACAAAAATCTTGAGCTGGCTGTTACCCCTAATTTGAGCCACAGCACAGAGCCTATTTCCACAGCAGGCAGGAGTTCACATGTCTGCCTGGATAATCTTTCTGGTTTTTTTCCCCAGAAAACTTCTCTCCAATGCATCTCGCAAATGCCAGCCACACAAAAATAGAAGAATGAGAGACTGCTTATATTTGACAGATGCAAAGGGGAAAAAAGCAGTTTAGCATTGGCTTAGAGGTCTGATGACGTATCTAAATAGGTTCCTGAACTGCAGGTCACTCGCTCTCAAATGCCAATTTCAAGCATAGAAGCAACACTCATGGACTCTTTGATTCTGTCATTGCATAGGACAAGATTGCACTGATATTGCCATTGCACTGACAAGAAGAGTCTCTGATAATGGATCATTTCATGTTGTCATGTAAAACATAGAAATATCCTTGTTTACAGCACAGCAAAAATATCCCTCCACCTTTTGAGTTATTTGGCCAGGAAGAAGGGTTGGGATAGGACTGAACAGCAGCATGACAATTAATTTGATCTCATGTTACCTGAAGTAATTAATCAATAAATTTTATTGTATGAATTACTTCCAATAGAGGGCTTTATGGGCATTTTTGTCTCATTTAGACATATAAGGATGTTTTGATTTAAAAGAATGGGAAGTCTGAGGTTATTCTCAAACATGAAAGAATACCATAGTTAGAGGTGGGTGACAATATAGCAGTATCACTTTAAATCCCACTCTCTTACATATATTTTAAGATCTGGCCATTCTCTTGTAGAAATAAAACTCCAAATTCACATTATTTTCTGTCAATTTTGTAGCCTCCTCAAATAGAATGAAGAATGAAATTCTCAAAGTACATATATAACTACTTGTATGGATTGCTAGAAAGTTGTCAACAAAAACACTCATTCTTGGAACTGACTGTTATAGAGCTACAGGGAAATAAATTTTTGGGTCGTTTAAGCTAGATTATTTGATACCAAAATTAACTCCACTCTCAACTCCTTTTAAGGAGTTTGATTTCTATACACACCGGCTTGGTTACCCTAACCCTTCTGGAATGCCATTACAAAATGTCATTGTTCAAATAGCACCTGTTTCACCTTGAGTTCATCTTCCATGAACATGTGAGGCCAGCACTCTTCTAGATGTGCAGAAAATCTCCCACATGTTCCTTTTCCAATGGAAATACATATTTTAATTTGGAATCAAATAAGCAGATCTTGACTTTGGCCTGTTACGAACTGGTAACTCATAGTTCATAAGAGAGAGGGATGAATTATAATCTGAATTTAAAACAAGTATTTAGAAGTAGGGATGACATCTTTCAGGGTCATTTTAAAACTCAAAGGTACTTACAGAGAAGTGTAAAAGTTCTGCGTATGCTATATACTTGGAACCCTTTCATAAAATTAGTGTTCAAATTGTTTAATCTTTTTGCTCTGGTTTAACAGGACATAATTCATCTCTCAGTGACTTACTTCCATTTGTCTTGTTATTTCCCTTTAATTCTCCAATTTCTGCTTTTTGTCCACAGCAGCTGGACTGCAGTGGTTCAAAGAAGTTTATCTAGCCTTGTCCTTGCAAACCACAGATGCAGTAATTATCTCCTTTTACCTTCCCAATTCCTGGCACTATCCACTAGACCCACTGCTGGTATTTCAGTATGCACTACAAAAAGATGATAACTAGTGATGTTCAGGGGAGCTGTTCATTTATCTCAGCAGTGGTCTCTCTATTTATCCCATCAGTCAAACCTTCTCCAGCAGCTCTTTTGTCCATTCCTAGGCACAGCCAAGACATACCCGTACTTGACAACTGTCTCTCAAAAGGCCTGGAGCAGAACAAACAAGTTGAGGAAAGCAGGGGGGCTACCAGAACTTCACAAAAGACACCAATGCTGTTCAAAGGCTGGAGGTAATTATTCCTAATTATCTAGAGATGCTCAGCAATACTACACAGGCAAAAGTGAAGACAGAGACTGATCTGAAGTCTTGCAGTGTAACAGATTCCCATGGTAGAAGATTTCTCCTTTGGATTTCAGAGTACTGATCCCCAAGATCTGCAAAATTCCTCAAATGTTTGTCAGCTTGTGTTAATGCTATATACGTAATGTTCCTACACAACTGAGGCAAGTACACAACAGCCCTAGTGAGTTGCTAAGTATCACACTTCTGTGTGCTGTTCCTTTTTGAGCTGTAGCACAATAATGTTTCCTCCAGACTACTTGGATTGCATAGGTTGATGCTGTGCAAATACCTCCTAACTATCATCCAGGGGCAAAGTCCCCCAGGAAACATCAAGAGATTGGACAGTTTTACAGGAAACCAATGTTTAAGTTAATGCACAGGTCCTACTTGAGTGCTAGTAGAGCAAAAATGGGTCATGGCACGGTAAAGGTTGGAGGGGATCTCTGGAGTCACCTGGTCCAAGCCCTGTGCTCAAGCCAGGTCACCTAGAGCTGTTTCACCAGGACCATGTCTAGATGACTATTGAATATCTCCCAGGGTAGGGACCCCTCTCTGTGAGACCTGTGCCAGTGCTTGGTCACCCTCACAGTCAAAGTGTTTCCTTTTTTCAGTGCCTTTCAGTATATGATTTCTAGTGAATTCATCAGATGTGCTAT
>VZTR01023381.1:0-23298 GCA_013400775.1 Chaetops frenatus | reverse complement strand
GGATTGTGACCCAGATGTGATGATGAGCTGTACCTGGGCCACTCAGAGCTTGTAGCACTAGCCTGGACACCTCACCTTCCTCACCTGAGACAAATAAGATCTGTCCAAAGGGGAGCATGAAGCATGTCGAGTTCATTCCAATTCATCCTGATTCAGGTCTGCCTCACTGTACCAGCCATCTTTTGGGCCTCTTTAATTAAACAGAATGGCCCTCACCCTCCAGTATTTAAGATACTTACCTCTATTACCCCCTAGGTCTGTCAGATAAAATGTAATTATCATGTTGGTTTCTGTCTGTACTGGAAATAATGTAATATTACCTTAAATATCTCCAGGTGGACATAAAATGGGCAGCAGGGCTGCAAACAAAAAAATATTAACAAGCCCCAAGGTGCTTAGTGGCAAGGAGGTATAACTATACAACTCCCTGGAACTCCTGGCTTGATTTAACAGAGGTAGTTACAAAGAATTATTGCTCAGGATGTACCTTCTGTTTATTTCCTTGTTAATGCTCTCCCGTTGCTGGTTTGATTTTTATTTTTCTATGCTTGTCTTTAGAAAATGAGCAAGATGGAACATAAAGTGGGAAATGCTGCACTGAATTCCCCGAGTACATACAGCCTACAAAAAGAGAAAAAAAAAATGTCAGTTTCTGTTTTAATTCTGCATGCAATGTCAGCTTCTGCATTTTGAAACATGCAGATAGTCTGATCCAATTAAAGACTGAGAGTTTTTGCTGTGGAGTCCAATACCAAGAGTATTGATCCAAGCGTCTGACATACAGGCTGTAGAGTTCATACTCCTTGAGAAGGGAATACTATTCTTTATAGAATGTTTACAAAACATCTTGGAAAAATAAGATCTCTCTGTAGATATTACCAACTTTCGTGAGACAAATCAGATGAACCAGATAAGGATAGTGTGCTTTGAGTAAATAGATAATCAGCTTTCTTCAGCTAATCAATTAAAAAAGTATGTTCCTAATATCTCCATAAATAAGAAATTGAAAAGCTAAATTTGTTAAATCTAAGATAAAAATTGTTTGGTTTGCCTTGTTTTTTTTCTAGGAAATGAATGAAGAGGTATGATCTGTCTTCTTATACTAGAAATGTAAGTGAGAGGGTTTGATTGGGTCCATAGTGAGATCAAACACAAAAAAAACACAATAAAGGCAGAACAATTGGAAGAAGCTGAATGAGTCACAGAGCAGTATAGAATGATTTCCTTAATCTCCACCATGTGTTTCTGCTAAATAACTCCTTATTTTCCCTTTTTATAATACCATGACAGGTCTTAAATTGTTCATCTCTTTTTTGCAGATTGTAAGAGAGCTGTAGGAAAAGCAGGAGGATATACAACCACTATAAATGCAGCTGCTGCAAACATAACATCTGTTACTAACTCCACTTACATATGTATGCTCTAGACATTAAAATAATCTTAATAGTTTCAATTATACCTACATAAAGATAAGTAAACACATTCATGCATGGTGGGAAGGATCATTTTTTGCCCAATATCTAGAAGCAAAGTAGAAAGACTAATAATTTTCAAGGTATTTCAATGAGAGCATTCACTCCAGATTTTTCATGTCTTTAAAGAATAAATTTTACTAGTATAGTGACATAAGAAAAAAACAGATCTTTATCTTTTTAGAATAATCTATTTCGTACTAATTTCTGTATCATAAGTGTGTTACAGATATGCATGTGCTGAACATGCACTGACAGAAATGTGCAATTTTCTGGAGTATACACTAGGTGAAGTTTCATAAAGATTTTCACTTGTAGCTATAAAAACTTCATCTGCTTGCTGCCCAAATCTGTCCAGTGTGCACTGGCCAGAAGGTGGTGCTTTCAGCCATAGATGTGCAAATCAGGAAAGAAAACATGAATATGAGCTGTATGAATAATATGAGCTGCAACAAATAATAGAGGAAAACAGAGAATTTCTAAGTCAAACACAGAATAATGTGTGCCACAGTCCATAAAGAAGCAATTATGATAAGGAATCTTCTTTCTTATTTAACAGTTTTCTTCACCTTACTATCTAAATTAGATTTCTCATCCTGATTGCAGCACAGTTGTAGTGCAGCTTAAAAAGGAAGAGTGACAGCTTCCACCTGTGAGAGCAAAGAGACTTTCAGCTGACAACAGAATCTCTGATGGTCACACTGGTACACAAGTTTGGTTTAAGAAGCATTGAAAAAAACCACAGCAAACTGATGTGTGTGTGTGGCCCCTGCCCTCGAAATATCTTCAGTTTTTGAACGTCTGCTTTGGCTTTCACTGAGGGTCCTTAAGACAACAGAGGAAAAAGTTTGCTATTATCTTGAAATATCTAGATTGCATGTGGAAGAGGAGGACGGAAAGGATAAGTGTGACCCTGCAAAATGTTTTTCTTTCTGTGTAAACAGAGTGGGAAGAAACCTTCTAGAGAAAGCTTCTGAACAGCTGGCACTACAGGATTACATATGAGTGTGCACACAGTGCCTCTTTAGACTCATATGTACTGCTGTTCGACTGTCCTCCAACGACTTTGGCAGACCTTAGGGAGCTCCCTTGGGCTTTAAACCTCTGCTGCTCAATCCCTGCACCTTCCCTACACTTATGACTGCATCGTTTCACCTCTGAGTAGTTTTATTGCCTTTAACAGGGTTATTTGCGTATGTAAAGTTTATTCACATACTTACCTAAATGTTTGCAAATTGATGTTAAGAAAATTATCTTCCAAATATTGCACTCCTTTGATTAGAACTCTGCTCTTGGCCTTTAATATATCTCATTGAGTTGCTTGACCTCTAGATGAAAGTTCTAATTATCATCTCTCTTTTCACGTTAATTAACTACTTGATGGGAGATTTGAGTTAATGATGAAATAGAACAAAATAGGANTACTTTTGGTGAATGTTCACTGTATTAAAAACAATTGAGTGAAAGTTTATGTATACATGGGTGTTTTTGTTTATCTTGAATAATTACAGACTGTTCCTGGGAAAAAACAAACAAACCCACATGTATTTTAGTACCAGTAGTTTTCTTCAGATATCAACAGAATTAACTTTTGGTTACAGTTCTTGAAAGTCTCTTAAGATGAGATCTTTAGTTGTGTTCTTAATGAACATGTTAAGTTCTATAGTTCTGTCGAGTGTAGCAAATTAATTTTGGATTTTACTATTTGGGGAAACTGTGCAATTCTACTCCAGAGATGAAACTAAAACAAAGATATGATATATTTCGAAATCTTTGATGGTTCTTAAGCATCAGGGCTCTCATTGTCTTTGGATATTCTGTGAGAGTGAATTTTCCCCTTGCTCTCCTTACAGAAGATCAGCACAAGTCTATGTAAATTCAAACACTGTTTAAAAAACTTTGGTATGTAAATGGTGTAGATTTAGCTTAGAGTGAATCATAACCCACCGATCTAGTCACAAAGTCCTTTCTCTGACATCCTTTTCAGGGGACTTTCTGCCTTTGTAACAGCTTCAGACAGAGATATGTGGTAATATAAACTTTGGCATTTTCTATTAGTGTGGATAAAGAGATTATTACTATAAAGTGATAGAAAGCTAAACAATGTTATCACTTTCTAAAGATTATATAGTTTATTAAATTTATTTAATCCTTATTAATTCCACACCTAGGGGATTTAAATTGATGGGATGCTTTGAAATAGTCTTTGGATCCAGGATGAATTGAGCTACGTCTGTTCAGAACAGGCCCAGAAACCTCCATGGGGAAGATCCCTTATCTTTCCATGTGTATATGCACACACCTATCTCATACTTTGGACTATTAATAAATAAATTTTAAAACCATAGAATTTGCCTAATAAGAAAAGTCAAACGCAGTCAAATCCACACTGTGGGTGAAATGGGACCCTCAAAGCCATGGCTCTGTAGCATAATAACTTACAGCACAAATGCCACACTAACTGTGCCTAATAGAGTTCTATTCCCCATCCTCTTGTTAAAACTGCACCTGTTCATAAAAGATAGCTCTGTCTTACGGAAGGATTACTCAGCCTCATAATTTTTCTTAATCTTCTTTCTTGTCACTGTCATACTTAATGCTGCAATGGCTGGAAAAACAAAGGTCTCCAGAGGATGGCATGGAGACATTTCTGCCTCACGTACAAAGAGCACTGTAAGCAGCTTCAGTTTGTCATCTGTCCAAGCAGGGTCACCCTATCTCCTGCCTACATTCAGAGGAGGGTACTAGCTCCTTTACAGGGTGATTAAGCCCTGCCAAAATTGTCTAATGGAAAAATGTTGTTCTTTTCATTGCCTGTAGTAAACATTGAGGATGAACTTCTATTCCCTGTGGTAGCACAGCTCTGTTAATCACAGGATGAAATTCAATATGTGAACTCAGAAGCAGGCTATATAGAAAGCATCAGAAACACATCAGAGGTATGGGTTTTTTTCAATTTACACTAACAGAGATCAAACCCAGTATATCTGGCATGGTGTGGTGAATACAGCTGTTGAAGGGGACAGCCATTTTAAGGATTTCAGTACAATTGCTCCAGGATATCCAACTTTTTTTTTTTTTTTACNTTTTTTTTTACCAGAAAATTACCTTTTGATCAAACCCAATTAATTTTTCTTAGGAACTGATCCATTCAGCTGACATTCTGAGCTAAAACCCAGAAAATATTCTCAAAATGGAATAAAGTACATTTTCGGAGGGCATTTTTGTTGATTTTGTTTGTTTGTTAGTTAGTTAGTTTATTTGTTTTTCCCAGAATGAATTTTCTGTGAAGATGTGCTCTTGTGTTAAAAATATTACACTTTAAGAACAGAAATAAAATTTAAAAATAACATTTCTCAGAGAGCAGGCTCCTGGGTGATTAATCAGCTTCTTGTAAGTACTCTTTTCCTTTTTCTGACAAATACCAAATTACCTTTGTTTCATTAAGAACATGAATGGATACCTGTTCGCTGTCATAAGACTTTCTGTGAATTAAATTCTGGGATCTTGCACAGCCTTGTTACTGTTTTTCCCAGAAGAGAGTCTGATGCAGGCAAGGANCAGCCATTTTAAGGATTTCAGTACAATTGCTCCAGGATATCCAACTTTTTTTTTTTTTTACCAGAAAATTACCTTTTGATCAAACCCAATTAATTTTTCTTAGGAACTGATCCATTCAGCTGACATTCTGAGCTAAAACCCAGAAAATATTCTCAAAATGGAATAAAGTACATTTTCGGAGGGCATTTTTGTTGATTTTGTTTGTTTGTTAGTTAGTTAGTTTATTTGTTTTTCCCAGAATGAATTTTCTGTGAAGATGTGCTCTTGTGTTAAAAATATTACACTTTAAGAACAGAAATAAAATTTAAAAATAACATTTCTCAGAGAGCAGGCTCCTGGGAGATTAATCAGCTTCTTGTAAGTACTCTTTTCCTTTTTCTGACAACTACCAAATTACCTTTGTTTCATTAAGAACATGAATGGATACCTGTTCGCTGTCATAAGACTTTCTGTGAATTAAATTCTGGGATCTTGCACAGCCTTGTTACTGTTTTTCCCAGAAGAGAGTCTGATGCAGGCAAGGACTCTCTCAGGACATGTATGCACAGATGGGAACAAGCAGACTCAATCTGTCTTTGCTTCATGGCCATATTGGTACAGAGCTTCTTCCCTCAAGATAACCTTTAGGATAAGGACAGTGGGGCAGTAAGCTGCTGAGTGTAATCTTGGGAGTTCCCAGCTTGTCCTGTTGCATTTGTATTGGCAGGCCAAATCCCACCTCCCAGGTTTCCAGGCAGAATAGTCATGGATGAAATGAGCAGTGAGATTTGGGGTTGAACTGAAACAAGATGGCAACAGGGCATGGGAAGGAGGAAAAGGATATTTATAAAATTTTGATATTGCTTTACAGTGCCTGAAAAGGTTACATTGCCCTTGGGAGGAAGCGGAGCTTGGTTTGGTTGATGGGAATGGGGTCTGCTTGTCTGTTTTTCTTATTTTTCCTTCAACAGCAAGTGTTGGGAGCTAATAGTAATTTTGTGAGAAGGAGAAAAACATCTAAATGGTTTATGGGGGAATTACTGCAGGCACCTGAAGGAACACTTTACATTGCACACTTCCCAGGGGACAGGTATCACCAGTTATACTCCTGTGGCCAGATGGGGATGATCTTATGGATCAGCATCACTTATAGTCAGTTTCTGCAAAGTCCTGTAGTGGTTAATTTCTCAGCATTTGCTAAATGCTAACAGTCAGCTTTTTGCTGTAATAGATGTGGCATGGGAGAAAGCAGACATAATCCCTACTGCAAAGAGTTTAGGATCTAAATAATCTGCTGCAGTTTATCAGGCTCTGAGTGTGATAGCAACACAATCATCAGCAGCTGAGTAGCTCAGAGATGGTTATCAGCAGATGTTCATCCTCAGCCTTTTGGGACTGAACACTAAATGATTAATAATTCCCATTTTAAAGTAAAACACATTAACTGCGAAATTGGGATTTGCTTAGCTTTTGCTGAGCATTAGTGTAATTCAGATAAAAAGAAATAAATAAAGTAAGTTACACTGCTGCAAGCAAAGGTTAGCTATGATTCTATTCCCTGTTTACTGAAGATAAAGCATATTCTTAAGAGAAAATAATAAAAAAAAATTAGGAACGTGAATCTAAATCTAGTTGAATGATGAAAGTGGCCATTAGATTAGACCCAAGTTAAAGGTTTAACCTTAAATACTAGATCAAGGCAGATGGCTGGCAATTGTTCTTATCAAAGGTATTTAATTCCTGGAATATTGTTTATTTTATTCAATCAGTGCAAAATGAATATAATCCCTTTTACATTAAAGAAAATTATTCACCAATTAACATCACATGAAATTACCTATGGAATTAGTGAGGGGGCAGGACATCTGATGAAACATATTTTTTGGCACAATAAGAGTAAGGAAACATATTAGTCTTTCTGTAAGCACAGACAGAAGGTAGTCTGCTGTCTTATAGTGCATGCTTGTCTAAATGATGAACAATATAATGCATTTGAAAGTGTGGATAGAGCATTAATAAAAAGTTAAGGATGCTCTTCTCAGGAAATACAGTCAGTCATGATTTTTTCACCGTGGCCCCAGACCAGAGCCACATGCTTGTGGGACTGGTATAAATCCAATGAATTTTTGAAGCCATCTTGCCTTTTCTTAAAGCTCACACATTATCACTTCTCTCTCCATGGTGCTTGGTATCTTGTTCCTAACACCTGTCAGTGTGGCTCCACAACTGCTGGCTGTGGCTGCCATTGTAACATTTGCTTGTGGAAATCCACACAAACATCTCTTCAGTGACGTAAGGCAAGAATAAAACACTGATTACACCTGATTGGATGAAAAGTATACCTGACTCAGCATTTAGTCTGGCACCCAGACTTCTGCTTTTTCCTGATTTTCCCTATAAACACCAAGGTACTACCATGGAGACCTTGGCAAGTTTGAGAATGACTAGAGGATTTTGGGGTGTAGGTGAAAGGCATAGAAGCTCAGGAATAAATTAGCTTTGCCCTTCATGGCTGGTGTTGTCAAGAGGGTCTGTTTGGCATCTTGACTGGAATTCTCTCAAAAAACATAAGGGTTTCTGGGAAGAGGCAGAATCCACCAATGAAATATTGCTCTCTGGGCAACCTGTTACAGTGTTTTATCACCCCCAATTCATGACTCTTTCAAATATCATGATGGGTGAGATAGACTCCTGATGACAAGAAAAAGCAAGCAACATGCCCACCATGAGGATGGCCAGCATAGAAGACCTGGGGAACAGCAGGCTGGTCAGCCTTATCTCTAGTACTTGGAAGGTTATGGTGACAATCATCATATGAAGGAATAGAGGATGACCAGGAGAAATCAGCATGGATTTATAATGGCTAAATTTTGACTGGACAAATGTATTGCATTCTATATTTGGAGAGGACTGGTGGGTAAGCTGTGATCAGTGGGCTTGACTTTAATCTCTGTCTAATCTCCATAAGCCTCAACAAATCTATGCATCTCTGATGTATTGTCTGATACAGGTTCTTCATTTCACTCTTCTGAATGTACTCCGTATTTTAAGGCTACTTGTGTTCATTCTCTGAAGCAAGCAGGCAGCTGTCCAACCATCCACTGCTCAAATATGAGAACTATTTATTTTGATGGCAGAGATGTGGTCAAAATCATATGTAGACATCAGAAGCTGATACATAAAGAAAAGCTTACAAACAACATAATCAGATTTCACCAGAAATCTTCTAGCCTTCAGAAACTGATATTTAGGGACTTCCTGAGTGAGGGTTGGTCCTGGTATTCACTATCAGTCAATTGATTCTTTTCTTCCATAGATTTAGTCACCTCCTGGTAGAGTCGGCATGAGTCTCAAGTGTGATATAGATTGTGTACTTCATTTGCCACTTGTCCAGAAGTTAAATTCCTGTTTCTTTTTAAGAGGCTGTGTTTAGAACAAAATGGATAAGATCCATTATTTATTATGCAAGTCTTACTTTCTATCTTTCCTTGATGATAGAGTAAAAACTCTTCAGTAGAGCAGTCATACATTAGTGACTATCCTGACATTATTTTTCTTAATTTTAACTTTTCATAACTGAGGGTTTGTAAAGAACTTTAAAGATTCAAACCATGAGATTGCATAACCAAATTATCTCCAAAGCAATTATTAATATTTGACCATTTACACTTTGCTGCCACCAAAGCATAGTTTGTTGTTGTTACTTTTGCAAACTCCTACACAGCATTTAACAATTTATAGTTTATCCTTACAATTTAAAAGTGTTCCACAGTGCTGCATAATCTGTTCAAGGAATCCTCATGGCTTTTCCTGGTAGAATACATTTTCTTGGCTTGGATCAAAACAAAACAAAATCATCACTTGAGATTTATCTTTTCAGTAATAAGAAAACCATCCTTCAGATTTGTAGAATAGTTTAGAAAGACATAATTATGATATAAGACACAATAAAACAGATAATTTGTCACATATTTTGATTATTTTTATCACATAGTACCAAGTTTGAGGGTTAATTATGTTTTGTAATTTTATTAAAAGCATAATCAGTTTTGTATGCCAATGGTCTTTAATTTGTCATAGTACTGAGCTACCAGCTGAGAATTCTGCCGTTAGAAGTTAGAGCACTTTACAAAATCGGAGAAGTGCCTATCCTGGTTTACTGATGGGGAAGCTGAAGTAGGGAGGATTGAAGTAATTTGCCTGTGGTAAGTCATCAGACAAGTAGCAGCTGAGAAAATGAAGCAGTTCCAGTAGGGAGCATTCCTCATCAGTTAATAGCATCAAAATGTTTCAGTGGTCATGTATTCTTTAACTTTTATTTAGATGTTATTTTATTTCAGTGGAGGTGCCATTTTCAGGGTTTTCTCTCCTTGCAGATTTTTTTTTTTTATATATATATAATGTGATTAAAACAAGATTTTCCAGAAGTGGATCAAGCCCTTGGATCACAAAAATCTTGGAGAGACTATCTGGGGAGTACTTGAATTTTCAGAATGTACTGAACATTTTCTCTGAATCCGGCCATTTTTATTCCCTGTAATTCAAGAAAATTTTAACAAAAGGTTGATCCTGGCTTCATTTTATGATACAAACTAGGTTTTCTAATTTATATATACAGTATTTTCTATTGTAACTTTCCTATCTTCTCCAATTCAGCCATTCTGTTGATCAGTTCCTTGAAGTTCTGCAGCTCTATTGTTTGTGTCCACAACAGTATTTTATAGGATTATAACAAATATGAGGCTTATGGAAACAAATAAAATACTTCAGCCTCTGAGCCCTGGCATTATATATGACATTCTTCATGGTAAGTTTTTTATTTTGTGGGTTTTTTTCCCTAAATTATAATTGCCCCTTTTACCTTTATTTACTTCTTATTTCCTTGGTAATTAATTTGATTTACTTGAAAATTAATCTCAGACTTGAGTTAAGTTTCAAGGAGTAACATTGTAAAAATACTATGGATAAAAGAAAACAAGACTCCAGAACTTTTCCTAGCAGTCCCTAATCAACTATACCTTCTCATTTCGTTGCTTTCTTGTTTGGACCATTAAAAATGTTTATGCAAAGGTGAAGTTTCTCTTCAGGTATGGGAGGTTTTTTCAAGTATTACACAATTCTTGAATTAACAAGTAGTGCTTTAATGATCTAAGTTTTCAAAGCCTACCATATAATACCAATAAGCCTTAACTAATTAATAAACTGATTTTTTCACATTTATCCAGTCACATAAATGCTATACACTGAAGCCAAGGTCTGTTTAATCTCTTAGAATCATAGAACCATTAAGGTTTGAAAAGATCATCAAGTCCAACCATTAACCCACCACTGCCAAGTCCACCACTAAACCATGTTCCCAAGTGCAACCTCTACACTTCTTATAAATATCTCCAGGCATGTTGACTCAACCACTTCCCTGAGCAGTCTGTTCCAATGCTTGGCAATCCTCTTGGGCAGGCATTTTCTTCATATCAAAAAACTTGAACAAGCAGACTGAGCTGTTTGCACCTGAATTAGTTTTAATACTTTGTTAGATTTAATCACACATTTTCTTCCAAGGACAGTATTGGAACCGGTGGAAGTTGTTAACACAGTGCATTTGCTATGCATCAGGGAACTTAAAAAACACCCTTTAAGAGTAGAAATATTTGTGCTGAAATTATTAGCGGGGAAAAAACAACCTTGAAAAATTTCAAGCAAATTTGAAACCTCATTGTAAACATTTGGAATGTTGCACTATAGCTAAGAAAACCTAATTAGTTTGGCTTTATTTAAGAAAAATCAAAGGTTTCTATATGTTTATTTTGAAGTGTTAGTCAATCCATTTGCAAGCATTGGATAAAGATTCTGTATGATTTTATTGTTTTTTCCCTGTGTATGTGCTCAAAGTGTATTATTAGGACAGATAACACTTTTCTTCAGAGGCCACTGTGGTCCATCAGGTAAATAATTTCTATTTTGTGCTGTATAAATATATAATTGTGTTTTCTGCTGAGAATAATAAAGGATCCAAGTTTTCTCTTCTTTTATTAGTTTTACATAAGCATTAGGGACATCCTTCCTGAGACAATGGGGAGGGAACACAGAGACTGCTTTTAGTTAAGCAATATACATTTTAACTTCTGCCCCTTTTGTTTTGCAGAAAAAATCCAGGAACAGAAGAGAATATTTCCAAGACTATGAAACCTAGAACTTAAATGCTGGAAGATGATAGAATTAAGACTGTACATAGGTTTTATGTATATGAGCTTTCTCCCTCACCCATAGGACTCCTGCTTTATCCTAAACCCTCTCTGAATACAAGAATATTAATCCTTTCATGATCTTGGCTACTGCAGTCATTGCAAGGGTACATATGAACTTCAAAATACGAATTAATTTATTCCCATAGTACCTTCATGGAGGTAAGTTATTTCCCAGTGTCACAGTTGAACATCTGTTATTTAATGCAAAAAATAAGCAAGTGCCAAATTTTCACTAATATATGTTTAATGATAGAAGCTCTGAGATATTTTCCAATTTTTCTTTTCTCCTTAATAGAGTACTTAGCTCTACATAGTATCCACTATGGTCCAAACCAACTCCCAACATCTCTCAATCCAACTGTGAAGCATTAGTATTTCTGCAAATCAGATCCTTGATCCCCAATTCTGAAGGCCAGAAAATACAGGGTTTCCCTTAACCAAGTGACTTCCAGTTTTCTTTTACATGGGATATCTTTTTTTCCCTTCCTTTTTCTCAAGTCCTTTTTATCAGGCCGAAGACTCCTATTCAGATTTATAACAAGCACAGCATTGATCAAAATTCACAACAGACCCTTATAACAAAACAGAGATTCTAGGCTGCTCAGAGAAAAAACTGGTTTTGTTTGTTTTTGTTTTTTTTTTTAGCTTGGTCAGAGACAATATCTTTCCCCTTGGAAACAATGGAATTTTCTTCTAGCTGAAACCTTCTGCAGAACCACTGAATTTGAATCAACCCTTATCCACAGAAAATTTCAGCACTCAAGACAGTGTCTGGAACATTACTTACCCTGTTTTAAGGATTTACAGAGCACAGTTGTCTGTTGCAAACACTGTTTAGGCCACAGAAGGATTTTGTCATGAGATAAGCACAGAATGGAACAACAGATTTAACAACAGTGTTAAATCCAGGCGAGGATGGAGGTCTGGCACAGGCTAAGTCTCGCTGGCACACCCTGGTAACACATCCAGACAAGAATTCCTGCTGTTGCAAATTGTGCAGGGAAGCAACTGCTCATGCACAGGTCACAGTCAAAGACCACCCCAAGTTATGGGACAGAGGGCATTTGTGCCCGTAGGTGCCACCCCCTCCCCCACCAAATATGCCTCCGTGGGTACCTGGAACTTCCACTGTTCAAAGCCACTGTGATGGGAACTTGAGATAAGGTAAAGGTGGAACTATTGTCCAAGTGCTAACAAAGCTAGGGGAGAAGAATATACTACTAATAATGGACAGATACAAAGAATGCAGAATTTATGGGCCACAAGGGAAACCCACTCAGCAGCTCTGCTGAAATCCTCACCACCTAAGTAGAAGGTAGTTCTGACAAGGGAAAACCACAACCACCAACCACAACCCACTGACTCAAGAAGCCTGTGCCTTTTCTGGACGGTTTAGAAAGCAGAAAAATTATTGTTATGAGCCAGATATGTAAAAAATGTCATCCTGTTTATTTGCATACAAAGTCCTATTTTGTCTGAATACTACTGTGGAGCGAGGAGGGAGTGGAGAAGAAGGTTCAGATTCCTTTTTTTTGACCTGTCTGTTCAATAAGCACATTTTTTCTCCCACAGACTGCAAGCTTGTTTTGTCAGTAAACTCTGCCTCAGAGACCATTCAGTTTTCTTTGTCAGAGCAGGATTATTGATATTACTTCCTAAGGGCATTTTGTGTCTCTTAAATACCTCCATGGCTGCTGCCAGCCACACTCTTAGCCTCTTAGCAGCTACCCATTACTTGTTGCAAAAAAAGGAGTAAATTTCATTTTATCAGGTGATTACCTATGGTATTGAACTTCACCTTGAATAACTATGTCAGTTGCTCTTCCCTTACCCACCAATGCTATACTCCACAAGAAGACCACCAAATTTGTCAGGCATGATTTGCTCATGGTAGTGAATCCATGCTGGCTGTCACCAATCACTTCTGTATTTTCACTGTGCCTTAGCTTAGTTTTCTGGAGGATCTACTCCGTGATCTTGCTGCACACAGAGGTAAGACTGACTGGCCTGTAGCTGCCTGAGTCTTCCTTATTTCTCATTTCAAAATGGGGATTATGTTAAGAACCAGAATCTCACTCTGGATATGTCCTGGTGGAATAAAGTACAGCTCAGTTTTTTCCCTTTTCCTTGCCATTACAATAAAAATAGTTTTTCCCCACCCTGTGCTTAAACCTTCACCTGGCATATGTGCACCTTGATTAGCAGGCAAGTCTGCACTGGGACTTGCACCTGAAAGTTAGTTAAACACCCAGAGACCACCTCTCAGCATTTTTAATGAATACTGTTTTGCCTTGTGGCTTCCTATTCTTTCCATTTATTATGAAAGGAAAAGCATTCCACTGCTCATTAATGAACATGTAACAAAAATTCTATCAGTTCTATCTGCTTTATCAAGATTCGTTATTGAGAGCAGCAATTATTATCTTAGAATGGTGGAATCATAAAATTGTTTAGTTTGGAGAAGACTTTTAAGATCATGGGGTCCCTTGACCCAGCACTCAGCCATGTTCCTAAGCACCATATCTACATGTCTTTTACATCTCCAGGAGAGCTGGCAACAAAACCAAATTATGACAAGGGTGATTATATGCAGACACGTATGCATGTAGCATTTCTCTTATTATGGAAATAAGACAAAAAAGGAAGGTGTATGCCCAGTGGAAGCAAGGTCAGGTGGCATGGGAAGAATGCAGAGATGTTGCTTGCCACCACAGGCAGAAAACTGACATGATTTATAGGTGTGTTGGCCAAAGGTAATTCCTCTTTCTGTTACTCTCCTTTTCTGATGCAGAGTGTATTCATATTCATTTTCAGGACCTACAGCTTCTGAGAAAATATTCAATGACCAGAAAAAGGGCAGGACACAAGTGAGCTGCAAAATTGGACCTCTATGATTAGCAAAGGAGCAACTGAAATTACCAGTGAATCAATGAGTTATATGTGAATTTGGATAAAGTGAAACTGTTGACAGAGGAATTAAGAGTAGGAAGACATTTGGAAACCCAATGTGAGATTTAGCCAGGCATCATACCAATCACTACACCTTCACAAGAGATCTGATTCCAAGTTCTAGATGACTTTCTATCCTTCCTACACTGCCTAATTTTGCAGGGGTTGGTTTATCATGTCTTTGCTTGAACATGTATTACCCTTCAAAGAAAAATTAAATTTGCTTTTTGTTCTTGTCCTAAGAAGCCATAAAATTCCTTCAGAAGTGGAAGTCTATGGCAGCTTCATTCTAAGGACTAATTGGTAAAATGAAAAAGTATCCTTTATGTCATTCTGGAAAAAGGGTCTCTGTCAAATGTGGAGGGGTTCATATCAAACAAAAAGGTCCCCAAGTCTCAAGAGACAGGAGAACATATTCTTAGATTACTTCTTGCCATCCTTTTGAAAGAATAAGAGCACCATGATACTTCCAGAGCCCTTAACACTTGAGATTTAACATTTATTCCAATTTTTTCAAGTCAGGTTTGTTTCTTTTTTCTTCCATATTATTCGCAGCTTTTAGAGAGGAAATGACTCTGCAGAGGGTCAAAGGGGTCCCAGAGATGACATGTAGGAGTTGTTAACCTCTCCTTTATCTCCTTCATCCACTGTTCTTCTTTCATATTTTGACTTCAGCAGTCAGACCAAACACTTTCTGTTCAATTGACACTTTTTCATTTCAAAAGAGAAAATAATTTCTCTGAACACCTTTTTCTATTTTTCTTTTGAGTAAATTTATCCTGAGATTTCAATTTACAATGACTGTTATTTAAAAGAATTCTTACATGTTCTTTGAGAATAAACTAATGACTATAAGTTGGACTATCCTTTGTGAAACAACTTATGTTTACCTGACAGAAATTCACAACTCGTAAATGTCAAAGAAGTCCTGAGGATATTCTATCACAAAGGCATAAATACCTTCTAGTTCACAGGCTGAAGGCTTTAAGTGGCCTATAGAGCCTTTCAAAGTCCCCTTTGCGTGATGGAAAAGTCTCATTTTTCATGAATGCTTATATGTAGGAGTTCCTCTTGTTTGAACAATTGAATTATTTATCAAAATAAAATCGAATAGAGTGATAGTTCAATAACCCAAATGTTTGCCCTTACCACATTTGCAACATGTCTTCCTAGCTCTGGAGATCTAAAACTAGAAATCACAAGGCTAAAAATATGTCTATTAATTTTATTTTTTTAGTTACAATTATTATTATCACAAGCTGTATCTGTGGAGATATTGTTCAGCAACCAATGGTTTCAATGAAAGAAGACTGAGCAAGAATATATTGTAAGAAAGAGCAGTTGAGAATTTGTTGTCATCGCACCAGCTTCTGACACAGAGACCATGGTCACTGGACATAGTTTGCTGCCATGTCAGGGATATACAAAAGGTGACCCCACATGTAAATTTACCCTGTCACTTTTGGATACTTTTTATATTCTTTCCCCAAATCCTTAGAAGGTTTGTTCCATAATCTTCTTATAGCTAAAAGTTTTTAAATATTTGACCAAATGGGACATTACAAAATTTTCCTTTACAATTCATCCTTCTCTTCTGGAGGCTGGCTTTTTTTTTTTTTTAATTGGTGTCGTATTTTGTAGACAACACTTATGGCTCCACTAAACCAATCAGTTTGCTCCAAAATCAGTGGGATATTTTTTGGCCTGATTATTTCATGTTCATCTCTCCTTCTATACTCTGTATTATGTTCTTCTTTCATATTTCAAACTGATTTTATAGCAGGAGTCCTTGGGCTTAGTACCTTGTTTTTCCTTCTTTTTCTATTGCAGAATGTCATTCAAATGGCAGTTTCAAGTTGTCAAGGTCACCCATTGCTTCCTCTGTGTTTATCTTGATCTTTGCTATTGATAATGCCTCTCAGATTTTAGTCAGTGACAATATTCATTAGCATAGTCCTACTTTTTGTGGCAAAGATCATTAACAAAAATACTCAATAAGTGGCAAGATCATTTTTACACTGGTACTGTGTACAGTACCTCCTGCTTAGAAATCCTATTGTTGCAAGAACTTCTTTATTTATTTTTGTGTCTTCTTTCATTCCCTCCATTCATATTCATTAGGAATTTTTCAGTGGCATTTCTCAAGGATTTTGCTGCAGCCTAGGAATGTTCAGCATATTGCACATATTTTTTTCTCCCAGATCAGTTACTTTATCAAAGGTACACAATATGAAATTACAACATGCAAAACTTCAAAGCTATAGTAAGAACAGATATGTAACACAGAAAATGAAATGTTGCAAGTACAACACAAATGTCTTTTTTTGTTACACTAATTTATTAGATTGTATATTCTCTGAAAATAGTTTGATTTCGTGACCAGTATTATACTTACTAGGTTATAATTGCCTCCCACAAAAGTGGAAATCTTTATTTTTGCACTTGTTAAGAGAAAACTAACCTGATTTCACTAAGCACAGCTGTTGGAGCACTGAGACATCAGGGGAAATACTTCTCACTACCAATAAACTCTTGGAAGTATTTTAAAGAAAAGCTTTAATTACATTTGTCATTTCTGAGTGTCTAGCCCAAAAGCATTTAGTTTTGATGTTGCAGCATGAATAAATACAGTTATCATGCTGAGATTTTTACCTTTTAGAAAAACAAGTGGGAGAAAATTAAAGTCTAAAAAGCATGTTATGTGTAAGTAAGTGAACAAGGAATATGCTGATATTGGAGATACCTTATTACTCAGAAGTCTAAATTAACTTTGTATTTTATCAGAGAAAAACAAAGAAATGTTATTTTTGTTAAGTTGAAACCTTTGGTCGATAAATTACAATTAGGTTAGTAAGCTTCCTGAAAATGAAGTTGTAGTAATGAGAGCACAGAGCTAAGTGTACTGTTACACTTAGTACAAATGCACATTTTGTTCCTGCAAGTATCAGATGCCCTGTGTTAAGCCTGAGTTAGGAAATGTGTGGCAAATATAAAGAAATCCCCCAGTGAGCTGTACTAGACCTGTGACTTCATATAATAATTTTTGAGTAACTGGCCCTAGCTAATTTGTGATGAATTTGTCCCATGTCTGTTTTAGAAGTGGGAGGTGTAAGCAGATGTGGCATATTCAATGAGAAGAGAAGTAATGCTAATGGTGTTGGCAGTAAAAGGAGCACAGTGTCAAGCCCTGGGAACAGGCTCATCTGAGCAGACAATGGGCACCCAGGTGATTTGTAAACAGGTAATCCTGCTTGTCCTGAAAAACTGTCAGGTACAAAGGCATGATGGATGGCAGGGCACATCAAAACAGTAAGCATGTAATGGAGCTGAAAAGTTACAACTGTTTCAGTGAGTAGATGTTCTTGTTGGAGGTGATTTATAAAGAAAGAATGTGAGTGTTTAATGTCCAAACCATCTTGAGCACTGTAACTGTTCAGTTTGTGCATTTCAACAGAGGACTGGGCTTGCCTTCACATAGGACCTGAAGATGAGACAAGTAGACGCATGCTGTCCTAGAGGTGGTCCCATGGCTGGTGCAGGAGGGAGGAATGACTTTGTCTTTATCACATTGTAGGCACTTGGCATTTATCTGGTTTACATTCTGTGTCATGAAAAGTTTGCATTGATGCTGCTTCTGTGGCAAATCTTGCCACAAATCAACAGTGTCTGCTCTGGAGGAGGACTGAGCCCCTTCTTTTCCTCTAATACGCTTTGTATCTTATCTGTGTTGGACAAAACTTTCCTTAACCTTTCCAAATTGCCATTCTACCTAGTTGAATGAAATGAATGGGTTTTGTTTTTAAGCATTTTGGGAAGTTTATATTCTTTTTGCAAGTACACAGTTTTAATCACATAAATAATTCACAACTCTCTGTCCAAACCAACCTGTAAGCCTTCTTTATTCACACCATTTTAAGCCTACCTAGTAGGGGAGTAAGTCTGTTCTCAACTGCTGATGAAAGTAAGTGTGTCTGGCTAGCATGAACCTATTGTAAAGACAGAGTGTACAATCCTTGATGTGTAGTAGTTCAGGTATGAGAAGTCTACTACACAGCAGGAAAGAGCTCTTTGCCTGTGTGTCACTTCTATAGTTGGACTATAGTCAGAAAAGTGTACTCATTACAAAGTCCCTTGTGAGGTAGTCCTGGAGGGAAAAGAATTGTAGGAAGGGTGGACGTTCTTCTACAAGGAAATTCTAAAGGAATTCAGGAGCAGACCATTCCCACTCCCAAAAGGTGCTGGAAGAGAAGAAGGTCAGTATGGCTGAATAGAGAACTTTGGCTAGAACTCAGGAAAAAAAGGAAAATTTACCATATTTGAAGAAGGTGCAGGCAACTCAGGAGACAATGATATTGTGAGGGTTGAAAGAAAATAATTAGAAGAAAGCCCTGCTAGAATTTAATCTGTTGACTGCTGAAAATCACAATAAAAAATGCTTCTATAAATACACTAGCAACTAAAAGAGGGCGAAGGAGAATCTCCACTCTTTATAGAATATGGAGGGAAATATAGTAAAAAAGGATGAGGAAAAGGATGAAGTACTTAATGTCTTCTTTGTCTCAATTTTTAATAACCAGACCACTTGTTCTCCAGGTACCCAAAAAATTGAGATGGAATATAGAGATGAGAAGCAGAATGAAACCCCCATAATCCAAAGGGAAATGATCAGTGACCTTGCTACCCCCACACAGACAAGTCAATGGAGCCAGATGGGATCCACCCAAGGCTACTGAGTGAGCTGGTGGAAGAGCTTGCCAAGACACTCTCTATCATTTATCAGCAGCCATGGCTTGCTGGTGTGTTCCCACTTGACTGGAGGTTGGAAATATGACACCTCTCTACAAGAAGGGCTGGAAGGAGGATCTGGGGAAGTACAGGCCTGTCAGCCTGACCTTGGTTCTAGGGAAAGTCATGGAATAGAAAATTTTGAGTACCATTATGCAGCAGGTGCAGGACAACCAGGGGGTAAGGCCCAGACAGCATGGAGCTGGGTGGCCTGGCCCAGAGAGAGGTGGTGAATGGTGCCACATCCAGCTGCTGGCCAGTCACAAGTAGGGTATGATTCACAAGTGGTTCTTCAGGGCCTAGTATTTAGGCTAGTTCTGTTTAATATTTTTATCAATAACCTGGGAGAGGGAACCAAGTGAACCCTTATTTTGTAGACACTACCAAGCTAGACAGGAGTGTCAATCCGCTGAAAGGTAGGAAGGCCCTTCAGAAGGATTGGGACATACCTTAGGTCTCAGGGTACCTTTCTGTTTTAATTTTGTCAATTTTTACAAGTCCATTCGCTAGCTACCATCTCACAAACAGAAAGCCTCAACACCCTCCCTGCCTACCCTCATCACTACTGAAGAAGTCTCTTCCATACACAGGTTCAAGACACTGATTCGAATTCTTTCCAAGTAGGGTCAGTATTTTGGTCCTTTCAATTTCCTTGAAAATGAGTTTGGCACTTCCATGAGAAGCTGCTTCTTGTTCAAACCTACAGTGCCCTTGTATAGAGTTGATTTCTGGGCTGGGCACTTAAAAGTTAGCTTGCCATGGACAATTAAAGCAAAGTCAATATCCTCTCAGAAAGTGTCTAGGAAAGCTTTACTGTGAAATGTACCTTTTGCCTTTAGCTCAGTTATTTAACAAGCTATTAGTAGTTTAGTCAAGCAGAGGAAACAACTGAACTGTTTAAATAACATTAGCAGTTTCACTGTGAAGGGATGAAGTTCAGGTGACAAAGATAGAATCTGCCTCCTTAAGAATAAGTCAGTTTTGTAAGGCAGGGAAAAGGAGGAGAGAGTTTAAGCAATAGTGAACCCCATAACAGACTTGAAGTAGTAATGGAAGTATAAAATCCAGCATTGTTCCTTTATTTTCTTCTACAAAATCCAGTTGCAGATGTGGAATGGGAAAAAAACCCACAAAGACCCTTACTATGTAGGCTAATTAACATCTTCAACTTGTCTGCTGAATGCTGGCAAGAAATGCCTAATAGACTTAATCTCAGTATCAATAAGATATTAAGTACATATTTTTTATTCCTTTTTGATATACAATTCCAACAAGCCTTTGCAATCTTCATGGCCATTTTTCATGTTTTATTCATTAATTTTTTTGAGTTAAAGCTTTTATATTGTTTGATTTCCCTGACATCTGGATTGAAAGACAGGCACTTTCTGAATTGGAATCTCAGTTAGGTTATTGGAAGCTTCTTGAATCACTCTCCAACCTAATATGATTCTCCTAGGAAGGTGAAGGTAACAAGAAACAACTGCACAGACTAGTTTAGGAGCTGGCAGTGCAAGTCACTCAGCATATGTGCTTTCCAGGGCCACTACTAGATAAAAAAATTCTTGGCATGAGCTGTGACAGTGGGAGCAATGCCAGAGTTCTGAGGGTTAAGGAAAGGTTTGTAGAGGTTTGTACTCAGCACTCTCTTTCTGTATAGGTGTCACTTATTCCTCAAGGACCTACTAGAGCTTTCGCTCAGGGGTGGAAGCTTGCACTACGAACCAGAGGTAACTCCTGCTTCTGATATTCTACTAAAGCTAATTTTGCAGCTGACAGCAAAGTGCTGAGTTAGGTCCCTGTTTAGTCTGTCTCACCTTTCTCTGCTTAGATTTGTGTTAGTGACAAGCAGCTTTGTTCAGGGAGGAAATTAAAAGAAACTGTAGATTGAAGTGATCCTAAATTATTGAGAGAGGTTTTATTCTCCCCTGATTTCACACGAACTCATATTCTACCCATCTGTGCATTGCAATCTTTTGTCTTCTAGCCAGTGCCACTGAAGAGCAGATGAGTGTTTCGGAATGCTGCCTTAAAATATGCCAGCCAGATGAGGCCAATCTAGTTCTCTTGTACCTAGCTATAAGACACATAAGTAATTTTTGTGTCCTGCTTATGTATGTCACTTTTAAACTATTTGCACATTGAGATATGCATTTACATATGCTACCCTGGTGATTCCACTAGCTTATAGAATTAAATAATTTGTATCTTTGACAAGGCATCCTTCCTTGGCACCAGGATAATGACAGAAAATTAAGACAGAGAAAAAACTAAAATTAATCTGGGGTCTGGGGATCTTACTTGGTCCATGCAAAGAGCTTTGTATTCTTTTCTGACAGTAAAATTGAGATTGAAAGGTGTCATATTTCCTATTGTAACTTTAGTAGTTTGAAATTTGGGTAAAAGCCTGTTGTATTAAATCTGGATAAACCCACATTGTAACCTACTCATTGCCTATACACTCTTCAGTCTAGCTAGGAGTCATTGAGATCAGAGTCTGGGCAACAGTATGTCAAAGAAGTACCGGTGCATGCAGTTAGAGATGGCTTTTATGTTCTACTTTCAGAAATTTGACCAAAAGGAGCAGTAATTTATCTGATCAGCTTCTGAATACTTCCATGTTTGTTTTACATTCCTAAGCTTCGCAGTATCCTAAAATTTCATTTTGCTAAATTTTGTTTTCTGTTCAACATGAAAAGACAGACCACCAAGCGGTCCCTTTTTCTTTCAATTAATCATTTGTTCAAATTATTAAACAGTCTGACAGTTAAAAAGTGTGTATCCTGATCACTGTTTTNTTTTTTTTTTTTTTTGTTAAAAGGTTGATTAGTGTACAGCAATTTCTTCTGATGAAGACAGTAATGCACTGGAAAAAACTTACAGCTGAAGAGATTGAAATCATCTGTGGTCTCAGAGTAAGAATTCAGGAGCTACTGATGGCTATTTCCTGGTCCTGTTGTTTTATATTTTTTCAAAAAGTCAGATGTGAGAATAGTATGCAGAATTCTCCCATAATTTTCATTATTTTTATATCTGTAGGTAAATTAATCTCCAACATATGTCTTACCTCTTTGCTCAAAAAATCAGAAAAAACAGTAAAATTTTCTTACCTATAAATGTCTTCTAAGATAAGAAGAAATACCTCCTAAAATACTAAAATATTTTCCAGATTAAATGTTTTCAAGCCATAATTTCTTTCTTCTTAATGTACAGCCTTTCTATGTGTAGAGCTCTAAGCCTGGCTGTTTTGAAGAGGCTATTTTAATTAGCCTAGTTCAATATGTCTTTCTCTCTCGTTTTTTTGTAATTAACTATGTCTTCAGAGGTCTTTTTTCAATCCACACCTTTTATCAACAGTTATTTGAGATTCACTTCTGCATTTTGTTAAAAGATTTTAAGAATTCCCTAACTCTGATCATTGCAATATCACTGCAGATATGTGATCTGCAGATGACAATCTCCCAGCTTTTGGGAAATGTCAGTCTGCTATTGCTGCTTTTAATTTGTGGTGCATCTATATTGCTAATGTGACAGTCTTAATCCTAAAATGATTATTTTAAAAATCAAAGAGTTATAAAGCTCTGAGAAAATTGTATGCACTTAGTTATTATCAAACAACCAGTACCAGCATCAAGGAATTAATTTCTACAGTTTTCATGTTGAAACAATGCTTTTCATGTAATTGTCTCTGGATACAGAGTTCAGACAAAGTTCTTCCTTCTCTGAACACACAATAAAAGAATATTGCTACCATCAGTGTGCTCATCAGTGCCTCTGCACATGTAGAACACAATTCTTTCGCCTCCTTATACACTAAGATGGTGCTTAATTTCTCATCTGCCCCAATAACTAGATAGACCTTTGGTGTATTTTCAATATATACTGTCTGACCTTGAAGCTCTCTACTTAAATAAGACTTCAGTAGGAGGTATAATTAATCAGTTGGAGCACAGTGCAACCATCCTAGTTTTCTACTACCAATTTTGACACTGAGTTAATATGTTTTGCTAGGAGAATCACATCCTCTCTGGTCAAGAGTGAAATAGCTTTTACACCTACCTATCTATCCAATATATAATCATGAAGAATCATTCAATGTTACAAAGTAGCTTGGGAGCCTCAGAAGAAAGACACAAAATTTAAACACAAAATATTATCTAATAAAAACTCCTGCAAGAAAGGACATCCCTCACCAGTTTCTGAACTAGAGAATAAAACATACCCATTGAAGTACATTAATTGCAGAGTGCATGTTTAAAAATTAATTTCATCACATTTAACTACAAAATCAGTGTAGTGGTTTCACATTC